>OX637886.1:6401614-7001614 GCA_951802675.2 Boloria euphrosyne
CAGAATGAGCTCGTCTTATTTTATAAAACAAATGAGACGCATTTCATAGTAATATGAAAACGTTACGCTATCTGAATATATATCGCTTGAGTGGATCACTAATTAATATTCACACGTCGCCATAGTAATGAGTGCTTTTGTTGTAAAAGTTATTAATCACAATAAAAATGTGTAAAGTGAAGTTAATTGAAATATTTAAACACAAATTTGATATTATACTACATATTAAATTGTTTTAGAAGACGAATTACAAAATTACGTACGTTCGTGAGTACGAAACTTACAAAAGTACATATTGTTTCCCACTACATATTTTATTAGATGAAATCGAAAGACTAATAAAAAGCACTTTTAATTTTTCCGTCCATATTGAAACTATAGTAGTTTGTAGTATAAACTATAGCTGATATAAAAGCGTGGTTTAAAGAGTTATGTATCGGTTAGGTCCTGTATATACTCTGAACGAAGGGACAAAGTGTGATTTTAAAATTTAATTATAAGAATAATTCTAAGGCAATGTAAACTAATGTTGCACAGTAAACTTTATTTTGTAAAATATTTATGCTAAGCAAAATTTTTTTTCATGTAGTTAATATTATAGATTTCTCGTGAATTATTTGTACACTGCTCCATATGTAATCAATAGCTACAGAAGTTGCAACATGAATCCCTGGTATTCCAATTATTTTTGTTTTTTACACAACTGTACTTGTTTGCGTTCCCGTAACAGCAAACCTTTATTATCAATAGCTCTACCGAAACCGTATTCCAATGTAAATTTTTGTATTGCAATGTTTTTGCTTTAATAAAAATTTAATTGGTTGTTTTAAATGTATCTCTTAATATTTTGAACATGCTAATAAAGGCTAATGTCTACTACTCACTCGCTCTCTCTCTCTCTATCTCTCTCTTTCTCTCTATCGATATCTATAAAACATTTTTCATATTAGCCTAACATCTGGCAGTGATAAGTATTTTACATCACAAACTTTGGTAATTAAATGTAACTTATTCGCATCTCACTATTTATCAAGTGAATTTATAATTTTTAAAGACCTAATTTTAAAACTACATAATTTTTAATTGAACGTTGTGTGAATGTTGTATTTAAAAATAAGTTATATCAAACTTATTTTAGACTAAAATTTCATAGCTGTAGTGGTCTATCACTCATGTCTCCAATTTGCAGTGCTAGTAGAAAAGATATTTCAACGTCTTAGAAAGTTAACAAGGGACACTTGACCCCTTTCTGCGGATAGTACGTCGTTACTATAAATGATAGTGCAAATACACTCAGATGTGAAACTAAAAGACTGTAAATTAAAAATAACAAAAGTTCATTTGAAAAATCCTTTGTGACATCTATGAATCTATAATGATAAATAAAATTAATGTGTCTTGAAACCTAACAGCCTTTTACTTAATTCATACTTAATAATATAAGGTACTTTAAAGGAAGACATAATTTTTAAGATTTTTGTCTGTCCGTCTATCTGTTTGTTCCGGATAATCTCTTAAAGGGGTAGACAGATTTGGACGAGACTAACACTTGCAGATATCTTATTTTATAAAGAGTAACTTAGGCTACTTTTTAGAAATAGAGTTAGGGTTACGCAAGGACACTTACCTGGGAATCAAATTGAGCGAAGCGAAGAGAAGTCGCTAATTTGAAAAACGTGTATAAGAAGAATCTCTCACTATTTATTTTTCGTTACCTTTGTGTAGCAGTTGCGGATATATTCACACTCTCTTAATGAAATGTTTTTATTTAGGTTCCCGTGTTCAAAGGATGCACCTGTAATGGGTTTGAGTCTTAGGTTGGGACAAGTGTATTTTTAAATCAATAACACCCCCGTGGTACACCCCTGTGCCTTAAAGAGACCGTTAAGCGGTGGGTCCAACGCCTTCATCACTTCATTCGTCTTTCAACTCGTATCTAAAGTGAATAGTGAGAGACTATGCTTAATTCGTAATAATTACACAAAAAATACGTTTACAGGATTCACATATTTTAGTTTTTATTTTAGGTATAATTACTATATGTGCTAATATTGATATTTTTGCACACAAACGTTATCACAATTTACTTTTTATTTATGTATTGTATGTATGTGAATTTTAAAATATAAAGATTCTAAAGGAAATTGGCTAAAATACTTCATTGATTCTAGCAACAAATAATATTAACTATAGAATTTTGACCAACATATGTCTAATGGGCTCTAATTTAATGGTACTCCACAGGAGTATTTCACACTATTTAAAAAATTTACATTTCAGACTATTTAAATGAAACAAGGCGATAATGTAAATTTTTTAACGAGACAGCTAGGTTTTAACGGAAAATATATTTGTTTTTTTATATTTTTGCGAACTAGACACGTACTTGGGTTTGGCGATTTTAATTTCACATTCTGCGAAAGAAAATCCTTTCTAAATAGATACTGTGCTTTATTCAATCTGCTTGTTTGTTGTTCTCAGCTTGATATAAAGTGTAAATAAATTCATTTACTTTTAAAACAATTTACAACCTAAAAATATATGCAAGGATAATATTTTCTTTGTATTCCATTAACATTTTAAATTTATATGAATAATTCAATTCTACAACTTGCTTTAAGCGCAGAATTTAAACAGCACCAGTGCATTAAAATTACTGTAAGTAAAATTGAAATTATAATACAAAAAACAGCGCACTGATTAAAACTAAAACTATTGAAATGTTGTTTAAAAACATGCCAGAACTTTGTTGGTTATATATTTTAAGCAAGTAAATTCATTTATTTAACTGGAACTAAATGTTTTCCATAATACGTATATTAATTTTTGTGTATTTTATAGCAAATGTAATCCAGTGGTTTCGCATTTGCTTGAAACAAGTAAAGTGGGTTCAAGCCACGAGTCACGTAACTCTGCAATTTCATGTGCGCATCATTTTTACCCGTTATAAGGTATAGGACCTGCTGTTGTTTGAGATGTATAAAGTGTGTAACTCGTGCCCAGAAGAAGATGTTAAAAAGGTTTAAACAAATATAATTGTAAATAACATTTATGTCAAAATATTCCATTATACATATATTCTGTACGCCTAGACAAAAATTGCTTATACGAACAACAAAAATCCATTTAAAATGTTACAAAACTCTGACAATGTCAGTCCTTTTTATTAAGTTAAAATACAGATTTCAGTAAATTAAATATGATACGTTTTATTTAACGAGAAGTAAGCCTACATAGGGCTGAAATTGTATAGCAAACATGAAAAGTAATTATTTGAATTTATTACCATTTAATTTTACCTATTAAATTTATTACATTAAAACGCTGAAAATCTGTTATACGTGAAAAATGATATTGCTACAGATAAAAATATGTTGTATACACTTAAATACGAGTATCATAGTGTAAAACTTTAGTATGAAAAAACAATCTAAAACATTATTCTTACCTAGTGGTTTATCCTCGCTCCGCCCGGGTCCGTTATCGATAAGTTTTAACGGTTATTAACATTTCTCAGACACGTGATATTTTCTCGCAGTAAAAAGTTTCTTATTTTCTGTTGACCCATAGACAAAACAATAGTTTCGGCCTGTATCGATAGTAATTGTATTTATTCATAAGACTAGCGACTCAGCCTCGGTTTGCTAGGATTCGTCTCTAGATTCGATAGAGACGAACCCTATATAGATCGCGAGCGAACAAATGAAATTTCTAAAATAAAAGTAGCCTAAGTTACTCCTTATAATATAAGCTATCTACGAGTGAAAGTCCCGTTAAAATCGGTTCAGCGGTTTCAGAGATTAGGCGGAACAAACAGACGGACAAAAATTTAATAAAATGATTTTTTGATGTTGGTACCGTATGTTTCATATGCATTTAGTGAAAAGCTGTTAAATTGAAATTAAAAACACACTTCAATTTATTTTTATGTATAGATTTTTCCAAAAATATATACAAACGTACCGTACCGTTTATTACATTCATTAACAATTTTAGTCTAAGTATGCTAGTTTCTGCAGAGACATATAATAATTTAAATACAAAATATTTGAAAGTGGAAAAAAATATGAAAACGAATAAAATGTTATTATTGATGAAAACCTTCATTTACATCGTATATCGAAATTGGCTGTGAAACTTTACCCGTAATATCATGCTCGAAAGCTTTTAACCAGAACTACACCCATGAGACAGTAGGAATCATTTCGTTGGTCAAATATCTTTGGTATTATAGAACTTTCATTTATTATTCAGACTGACATCATAATATCACGAACGGGCACTTTACAATATTAATAAGATGTCAAGTTCTAACGAATGCCTCGTTACTATTTCATAGTTAAATCTGTTCGAAATTTCAAAATGTTGTTATGTATTGCATTATTAGACGTTATTTTAAAGCACTGAATAGCTTTTACCTCTTAAAATAGTGGTGGCGCAGTGGTACCCAGTAAAGATAGTTTAGATCTTGGGTCTCGCACCTCTGATATGCTCTTTTGCAACATATTTACCACTTGTTTAAAGGTATGTTACAGTGCACCTAAATAGTTGTCGAATGTCGAAAACGTGGCGTTATTCATATTGAATACTGACTCGTACTATGTACGAGTTAGTATGTAAATTTTCCATACACAACTATTGTTAAGACAAACCTTTTTTCAGCAAATACAGTAAATTATCATTGAAAATCTAATACTTTTATAAAAATATACTATAACTCGAGTAAGATGAGAAGAGCGCCACGGGTGAATACTAGGAATTGATAACCTTCAGAGTGTATTGGAGCATACCGAGTGGGTTTACTGAGGTGAAAACAGCAGGTTCAATTAGGGTAGACGCAATACGATCTATACTGAATAGGTAGTATATGTTCTATTTTTTATTACTTGAGTTTAAATAAAATACTTAAATAGTAGAAGTAATTCAGCCCTTTTTAAACGTCCCACTGCTGGGCATGGGCTTCCCTACATACGAGGGGATCAGGACATAGTCCACCGCGTTGGCTGGACTTCACATGTCTTTCGAAAACTTGCTACTTTCTCTCATACATACATGTAAGACAAGTGGTAATCAAGATAGAAATAATTCGAACATGAAAATATCAGAGGTGTGAGACGCGGATTTGAAACCGCATCACTCGGCTATCAAGCTAGCGCGTTACCAATGGGCTACCACTGTCTTAGTAGAAGTAATTAGTAAAAATGAATGTCATAAACTTCATTATAATTATTTGTTATTGTTTTTATTGTTAGCGTTTTGCAAATAAATATTTGAAAATTCCACAAAAAGATAAATTCAACAATCAATATCTATTTGGTTTATTCTTTATTAACTTTTTAAATAAAATTTCATTTAATTTTTTATTAAAAGAGTGTGAATATATGAGAGTGAATGACTATGTAAAGGTTCCATCCGTCTTGGTATCCGTAAACGATTGATCAAGAGGTATGTGGATGTCCTTTTAATTAATAACTCAACGCCGTAGCTACTGTTTTGTAACGTAATTGATGAGATTAAATCTTTTGATTTAAATCTTCCTAATAAGAGCTCCATTAATTTATTTTAAGGCATTATTAATGTAAGAACTTGCAAGAACATAATATAATAGAAGTCTGTGAAAAAAAATTGATGTATTGTGATAATCTTTCTCAGTTACCTATATGTTTTATATGAATCATATTTGTTAATAAAACGAGCAGATGTTGGCCTGACTTTTGACATTTAAAAGTCACATTTTGGGCTTTAATAGAATTACATTTAAACGAGGATTGAATGAAGTAGGTTTATATCAAGTTTGCGTTAAATGACAACTTAAAGAAATTAATATTTAAATATATGAGTGAAAGCAGATTATTTTGTATTTAAAAAAAACAATGCAATGTCAGCCAAATTTGATATAACTGCGTTTTGGATATCAGTATTCTTTTATTACAGAGTATCCTTAAGGCAATGCTATAACATTATATCATATTTTGTAGATAATCCTAAGGATATTTCAACGAGAGTCTTATGAGACATGATGAGATGAGGAATAAGAAATAATTGGAAATGTATTTTTATGAGAATCATTTTGAAAGTTATTGTTGTGGTCTATGTTATATTTTGCTCTACTTTTTACCCTAAGCGGAATGTTCATCTAAAATTGAATTAAGAAATGCGGTATACGTTATTAATTCCGTATATTAATTTTGTTTTACGTTATTAACTCCCTAATTTTATATTGTTAGTATAACCGAGTGATGCGGTTTCAAATCTGGATCTCGCAGCTCTGATACTTTTATGTGCGAATCATTTCTATCCTAATTACCACTTGTCTTACGATGAAGGAAAACATTGTGAGGAAACCTGCATGTCTGAAAGCGCGGTGGACTATGGCCTGATCCCCTCGTACGTACTAAGGCAGGCCGGCGCTCAGCTGCAGGACGTTAGATAGGGCTGATGATGATGATGATGATGATGAAATCTATAAATATAATAAAATTATAACTCAGTCGAATCTCTACATTAAATATTTTAGGAAAACCTTTTTAAACATTCATTAGACACCTCCCACGCACATGGGTTGACTGGAAGAGATCTCTTATAGAGATAAGTCCACCTTTGTCCACGTCACTCTCAATGTATATAATGTAACTTTATGGTGCAATAAAGAATATAATGTATACATCGTCAGGCGCCGAATCTATAGTTTTTATAATTTTTGTCTATCTGTCTGTAACCGTATCGCGAAGAAACCACTGGAAAAATTTTAATGAAATGTGGTGTGATAGCTAGCTACGAATATAACCGTTCAAACGTAGGCATATGGACGAATGAACGAAGGGGAGCGAGGGCTGGTAGCTAGTAAGTTACAAAATTTTTGCATTTAATATCAATTTACAATCAGTGAAAGTCCGTTTATTGAAAGTCCAGATGTCACAAATATATAGTCCTCTTTTATTACTCACAATGAAATGCGAGTGTGTAGAATAGCTTTTTTACTGTGTATAATCTACGCGTTCAATATTGCGACATCAGCGAAATAGACTTCAGCTTGAACCTAAATGGCACTTTAAAAGCTACAAAACAAAGAATTTATTGATTCTGATTTCTCTTTCTCTAGTGTCGACATCGACATAGTCAATTTAATAGCTTTTTGAATTCGGAATTGCCATTACCAATGTCTTACTTACATTATTGAAATAAATCTAATATTTGTACGCTGAACATTGAATTTGTACGAGAATCGAAGTTTTAACATCCGAGATTACTGTTCTACTTCAAAATCTTAATTTTTTTGATTTTTTTGGGGATTTATTTTTATTTTTGTTCTCGACGTTTCGATTGCTTTACACAATCTGAATCAAAATCTTAGTTGTATATCGCACCCGCATAGCCATAGACGAATGACACAGTAAAAAGGTTTCCTAATTGAAGCAAACGTGACGTACATATTGATCAAACGGTCATCGATCGGTCTGCCCTTTTGCACACTTAACGTATGTACTTGTTAGGACCAATTACATTAGACTGTACACATTATGACTAATGGAATGAACTACATAAAGGACATAGTATAACTTTTATGTTATTACTTTTAACGTTGTAATGTGTGCTGCTCCCTGGAGATATTAAATACACAGTTAATGTAAAAAAATATTTTCTAGTAAGATACCTAGCGGTTTGCTGATTTCTTTTAATTAAAATTTCTTTAGGTGTGATTAAGGAGAATTAATGGAATTGGAAAATAAGCCGCGAAAGCCACAGACAATATAATTTATAGTTAAGAGAAATATTAGTTAATAATTTAGTAAAAGTTATCATTGAAATATATTTGTACTTAAAATTTCAAATGATATTTATATTTTCCTGCAAGAGAAGTAATTCAACCAAGAACACCAATTACTGGCTTTGTTTGCTGGCAAAATAAAACGAGAAAATGTTTGGTGGTTAATGAAGCTAAAATTATGTTCCTACTGCGGCCGTTGGATAATACTCGATCTGGTACCACGTAGTTTATTACATTTTACTTAATTCAACGTAAATATTTTTGTTTGTCTATTAATTAGGACAAGCGAAGCGAGCCCTAACACCACAATACAGAGATAGAACAGTAGCGTAACTCAGCCGTCTTTTTGAAATTTACACCTACAGCTGAGCGGAGCGCTAGGGTTGTGTACATACAAAAAGTGAAACAGGTAATTTTTTTTAGGAATGAAACGTTTGTTAATTTAATATTTATTTTTAACATATTTATGTTATAAGTTGGTAACAGATAAATATTTGCGTCTATTGCGACAAGTTTTAAATGCTGTGTTGTTAAATTTTATTATATAATAAAAAATTCGCATTCTTATTATTATTATTATGCACCGCCCGCTATATATTTGTCTTGATTATAATATGAATTACCATTACACGCACCATGGCAACGGACATAACTGATACGTCAAACGCCGTTAATTTTATAAAGTTTCTTTAAATTTTCTAATCTTCCGCACAACTTTCTTATTTTTTTCTTTCATAAGAACCTTCTCCTAACATTAACAAACATAACAAAAAAAGAATTGGCCAAATTGGTCCAGGCGTTGTTGAGTTATGCGCTTACCAACACATTTTGCGATTCATTTTTATATTATAGATCGATTAAAACAATAAATCATTCTTACCTTTCAAAATCAGTAGGGAGTTTAAAAAACGAAATCTCCGGTTTTGATGAAGCAGAGTTCATACAGCCGTATACTACGCAATAAGTTCGTGGCATCTTTAAAAAGATCGCAGTAATAAACTCAAACGCGGCACACACGACTGACAGCACCGCAGCGTCCGCTAAGGGGCCTCGTTGATGCGCGTATTTGTGTGAGTGTGCCGTTTCGAACGTTAAGTATGCAGTTTCCGTACTGTTCATATTTTTACTGTGCTAACACTATCCCACAACCTGAGCATTTTGTGATACACTTTACTGAAAAACTATCACGCCTATAGTTTTGTGCTTTAACATAGAAATTTACCTTCATATCTAGATGTGTTACCTGTCAAAAAATATAATTTTATAACCATTAAAAAAATTAACATTAACAATTTTGTGTTCATTGGATAGAATGTTATTGTACTACAAACGGCATCTGTTAAATCATTAATTAACATCTCTTTAACTTTATTACTATTTAGAAAAACTAAACGAGCCCTCACAAAGCTTAGCTTTTGCTAGTGTATATTATTTTTTTTTTCATTTAAAGTACTTTGTAAGGTGTCATTATATTTTAGGTTTTTCAGATATTTTCACATAAATTCATAATTTTAGTTTTTTTTATAAATAAAATATAATTCCGATTACTTAAGCAAGTCCACGCTTAGTAAAAGTTCTACGACTATATATCCCACAGTTATTCAATTATTTATTTTAAATTTTAGTAAAAATCATATAAAAATATGTATTTATTAGGGCGGGTCGTAGGTATTATACTATATAGCGACTATAGGCTGGATCTGCGATTGCGATTATTTAACCGAATGATATGTCGAAAAGAGAAAAATATTTCTGTCAAGAATTAGCTATACTGAAAATATTCAATTTTTGTGGTACAGTTCTCAATTTGTAAATTCTATATTAGAATACTAAACAATCTTGTCTGCTAAAATATAATATGGTATAGTGTGTTTCTTCAGACAGATTACAGATGCTTGTACAGCCTCTTAAAATATAATACCACCAAGGCGTTTTCTACCGACTCGTAATATAAAATATCATTGCTATCCCATATATTCTAGACAATTTTTCATATAGGAGCGATTTATAATTCACGTCATTTATGAGGAAAATGGTAACCCAGATGTTACGCGCTTGCTAGAGAAATCAAATGAAGTGGGTACAAACCCCGGGTTTTGTTGTGATCATTTTCAATATGTTTAATTATCACTTGTCTTATGGTGAAGGAAAGTCTCATGAAAAAACCTGCAGCATGTATGAGAGACCTTCGCAAATTCGATAAATATAATATGAAGTCAGCCAATCAGTACTTGACTAGCGAGCGGGACTATATACAAGGTGGTTAGCCTTGTATTAATACACGTAAAAATACAAAACATAACGACAAAAACAGTATCAAAACTCATTCAATAAATCTTGAAATACATGTACAAAGAAACGCTTATTGGCGAGTTATTAGTTATATAGTTAAATAAGTATTATGAGTATCATCTGACATCGAATTTTAGGATGATTAAAATATATGGTGGATATTATCTACTGCAAAGTAGTGGTAATGTGCTCGCTCGGGGAACCGAGTAAGCGGGTTCAAATCCGAGTCTCGCATCTCTGATATTTTCATGTGCGAATCATTTACGGTATGATTCCTACCTACTTGTCTTGCGGTAAAGAAAAAAAACGTGAGGAAATCTGAGAAAATCTATCAAATTTTCGATAGACATGTGAAGTCCGCCAACCTACTGGCCAGCGTGGACTATAGCCTGAACCCCCTCGTTTTGAGGGAGGCCGTGCTCAGCAGTGGCACTATAAAAAGAGTTAAATAAATTACCCACTGATGCATTAAGGACAAATTATAAATAAATATAGTGCATATACCTGTCCAGTACATCTTTCTATTTGAATGTACATCACCGGAGAACAGCAAAATGAGTTATTTCAATAGGAATTATTCATTGGCCAGAAATAGTCTTAACTCTAAATAGAACTGAAGTGTTCGCCTTTAATTTAAGATAAGCTTCCACGTGGAAGCTAATATTAATTTATATTATCTCTTCTTAAATATAAATTGGCAGACAAAGCAAACTTTATATTTTTTGTACCATTATATAATTTTATTTGTGGAATAAAGGAAAGGTTTTAACGCAATAGGATTTAGGAGAACCAATTTAACACGACCTTCGCTCACACAAAATATTAAAAATGGGTGATGTAATTGTATATTTCAACAACAAATACGCACAAATATATTTAATTTTTAAGAAAAAATAGTAATTTTAAGTGAAATTAGTTAATTTTATGTGAAATGTTCTTTTACAGGCAAGTTAAGTGAAGGGTTCAAATCCCAGTCTCGCACCTCTGATGTTTTCATGTGCGAACCGTTACCAACTAGATCACTTGTCTTGCTATGAAGGAAACCTAAGTGTCTGAGAAACCTGAAAAGTTTTTGAATGACACGTCAAGTCCGCCAATTTGCACTTAACCTTGGGTGGACTATCGCTTGATCGCCTCGGCCCGTTGCCCATCTGTGGAACGCTAAAAAGTGCTGAAAAATTTAATATAAATATATATGTACATTGTACAATATTTAATAGCAATTTAACATGCGTACAGTGCCCTTACTGAAACTAGTATACATACATCCATCCATCCATACATACATACATACATACATACATACATAAATACATGTATTAAAAGAAATATCCATACGTACTTCACGACCGTTTCTTTGACCTTTATGCAGAGCTTACAAATACTTGAATCATAAAAATAACATTTCTTGTATAGCCTGCGAAGTGTGAAAAACGGCAAATATTTTACGTATCGAATATTTATCGAGGAAAAGCCTTTTATGCGAGGTTTTCAAATTATAGTCCTTGACATTTTTGATGATATTGCTTACTATATACCCACTTCTTTATTTCAGAACCGTAATGTATTGACTGTAACGAATACTTACATAGTAATACTTGATTCTATTTTTTGTTTGATACTCTGCAGTGTGTATCAGTGCAGTCTGCAGTGATTTTGTTCTGGATCTGATTAAGATATTGAGCGTGAAGCTCGGGATAAAGCAGGGAGTGATAAAATTCTCTATCTTTTTAATATAAAATTAAACAGGTATATCATAAATATATGAAAAATTTTAAAAAATAATATCTCTGCACAATACTGTCCATAAATCTTAAAGCGCTTATAACTCTATCCGCTTATAGTCTACAAACTGCTTCCATAGAACAACAATAAAACGGTAGTAAAGATTATGACGGTAAAATTGTACAAAGTTCTTAACCGTTGAAAGTGGTTTTGAGCAAGAAATTCCTAAATTAAATATAGAAAGCACAAGTACTCATTTAGATTCGGCCTACAAAAGTATTTATATTACGATGCTGGTATTTAATACGGAACGGAAATTATTATAAAATAGGGAAGCCCCTTGTAAATAAGGAACTCCGTATGTACGAGTAATTTCCGCACCCCTTGAAGAAGGGAAAGTTTTAAATTTTAACCCTACAAAATTTTGTTCACATATCGTATAATATACGTAATAAATTTCTTTCTAGTATTGATACAATAAAAAAACAAAGAAATAAAATAAAACCATTGTTTTATAATAGAATAATATTTAAGATAGAATAATAAAAAGTTACAGTGTTTCAGAAGTACGTATTAGAATCATTTTAATTAATATATTAATGCATGACATAATAACAAAATGAATAAATCTTTATTGGTTAGACTTCTTAACTCGAAAGAATATCTGATAACTGGTACTTTGACGATCGATATTAAAAAAAGCTATTGACTTTTATTAACAGATACAATAAAAAAGTAAGTACAGTCTGAACTTAATGGAAAAACATTTTTACTACATAAAATATTTTTTCTTCCCCCGCCATTTCACTTGAAAAGTAGTTTAATATAATATCGCCGATAAAAAGCAAATGTACTAATCTAGACGTCTTCATCCCTTTTTAACGTCCCACTGCTAGGCACTC
The DNA here is from genome assembly GCA_951802675.2 of Boloria euphrosyne. Lineage (NCBI taxonomy): Eukaryota > Metazoa > Arthropoda > Insecta > Lepidoptera > Nymphalidae > Boloria > Boloria euphrosyne. Next base: position 6,414,302 of record OX637886.1, read on the forward strand.
AGCCTAGGCCTCCCTCAGTACAAAGGGGACGGACTTCACATGTCTTTCGAAAACTTGCTAGGTTTAGGTAAGTAGGTAGGTAAGACAAGTGGTAACCATGAAAGAAATGATCGCACATGAAAATATCAGAGGTGCGAGGATTATAGTGATTAATACTACTAGCATAATTTTCAATTCTTTTTGCAGTTTTACTATATTGATATTATAATTCAAATTAAAGTGAGAAAATGTACACATATACTAAAAACCATTCAATATCCTAGAAAGATTTTATACATTTAATTTTATCGTGATCTCTATTAAGGTAAATGGATATGAACATAAATCTCGACCTTTTCGTATAAAATATTGCAATAAAATCTTTTTATTATGCTATATGAGTAATTCACTATGAATTATTTTTCACACGCGTATTCATAGAATTATAATATGACGACCGTCGCATAAAAATTAGGAGGTACTCGTAGAGGGAACTTCGATTCCTATGTAGGGTGACATTCCACGTTTATATTTTAATTTACAGTCTATTTTTTAGCAATTTAAAGACGATTTATCGAATTGTTCTTGCTCGCTTAATTTTTTTTAATGGAACAATGAAAATTAGGAAAATTTTTAAGCTACTTAATACTTACGGGCATAACGTTTAAGACGTAAAATATAACCTATTTTACGGGTTTGAATGAATTTAATTTAAATTTGGTCCAAGCTGTTCAGGCAAATGTTCGTAACAATTTGGCATCAAATATTTCATTTCATTACAGAGCAATATATCGAAGTATTATTGTTATCTAAACACTATAATTTTGACCATAATTCTATCTTGTAACCACTAAACCTATTAGACCTCGCTAAAATAAGATTAATAGTGCGGTAAAGGAAACAAGATTTATTTCAAACTTACTACTACAAACTTGCAGCTTATATTGCTTTCATAATATACGAATGCTTGTATATATTATTTTTTTGAATAAAAATAATAAAAGTTTTTGATATACAGTATTTAGATATACTATACAAATCAAATATAAAATTAAAAGAAAACATAATGAATATAAATATATTTATTCGCCACACATACTACGAGTACATACTAAAGGTTAATATTTCTTTACAATTCAGAGAATAATTTATATTTTAATTTATCGGATATTCAGTGATGTTCATACTTGTGTGGAATTTTCGGCAAATTCAATAACATCCCTCCGTCCTCCAAACACGGGAAACAAATAAAATTTCTATGAAATTAATAATATAAAAATGTGTTGTTTGTAAAGTAACTTATTTATGACCATATTTCTAAAATTGATAAACATTTTGATATTAAGGGCATATGTTTTCATTATCATTAATTAAATTAGTATATTCATTTATAATTTGTGTAGATTTGAACCAATAATGTACTAAATACTTATACGTATTTGGTTATTTAGGTGACCTTTCACGTTAGTCTGTGATAATAGATAGATACAGGTAAATAAAAAGAAACATGACATTAATAAACATGGAACATGTAGGTTTGTAAGGTCACACCAACTTTGAAAGGTCAATATTTCAACTGCCCTTGTATCGACAGGCACATCTAACATTCTGTGAATTTTGTGTAACATCCAATGGTATTTAAACATTACGATTAGTTGCAATAATTAACATTTCAGTCAAAATTATCAAAATTCCGAAAATTTTAATGGTTAATTTCTAAACGGTAAACTCAGAGATGAGATATTTTTCTACTGTAAACAGTCATCATCATCATCATATTCAGTCTGTATTCGTCCACTCCTGGACCTCTCCTATGGTACGCCACTGATCTCGATCTTCAGCTGTACGCATCCAACCACTGTAAACAGTATCATACCAAATTGCATCAATCTCTGTCCAGATTGTTTTTCGTGATATGGTCACAAACTGAGAGTCAAACGTTCAAACAGACAGACAAAAATTTGAAAAACTTCAGATTCGTTCTGTATCGATAATAATGATTATTTCAATTACATTGTCCAAAAAACATTTATTAATGTACAGATTAGGCTCAGTGAAAATTTTTGTACACGGTAGATTATTGTTGAAAAAAAAATAAACTTGTCATATAGTTATTATAAATTATCAATATTTCGTTTTAAAATAACTGCAGGCAAATATTTGTTTGTATTATGTATGTGCCGAATGTGTGGTTTCGCAAATAAAATATAAATTAAGCGATTATGATACAGCAATAGTAAAGGTTTCAGATTAATATACTCGTAGTAATGTTTGCTTTTTATATATTTAAACAAATGTCTATATTGACATTCAACCCTCTCAACTTGATTGTACATTTAAATATTTATGGGCAACTTCGAAATTGAGGTTTTTAATTATTAGTCTGATTTTAATCATTGTGTCATTAAAACTTGAAAAACATGGCAATTGAAAGGCTTAAAATTTATACACAATTTTGTTTTAATAGTATTTAATTGACACATATAAAATAGAACTAATAGTGCAGTTCGTTGATCATAATCTAATATTGTAGGACGTGATAGCCCAATGGTAATGCGTTCGCTTGGGTAATCAAGCGGCGCGGGTTCAAATCCCGATCTCGTACCTCTGATATTTCAGGAGCGAATTTCTAATATGATTACCACATATTTTACGGTGAATATAACTTCGTGACTCGTGAGATAACCTGCTTGATAAGTTTTCGGAAGACATGCGAAGTCCGCCTCCCGCACTTGGTCGGTATGGTAAACTAAAGATAATTTACCTAGGTAACTAAACTAACTAACGAGCTTTCGCCGTTCCCAGCTAATAAGAAAAAAAGGGTTGAATTTATAAATGTGTCAAACATGTGTTAATAAGTGCGCTTAAACGGTGGCCATTCTTAGCTAACTCTAGGAATCGCACAAGAAAGTGATTATGGATGTACTCAAGTTTATTGTTTAAGCTTACGTTCGTCTTTAGTAGTTGATGTAAGCTTCAAAATATTAACAAACAAGCGAATATAGTAAATAAATAGTTTTACTGTCAATACTGATATATGGATGTATGTATTACAATAATAATAATATTATGCCATTTCATTTATCGTGAATATTTTTTGTCTAAAGAATAAAGATTTTCCTACTGTGTAGTTTTTTCAAATTGCGTAAATCCACATCGATTTTTCTTGAATTCCTATGGGGAGTGCATTATGTGATTAATTGGAGTAGGCCATGCTCAAGGTCTCGAGTGAAATGTCTACGTTTACCAAATACTATATTATAGTTCATTTTTGATTCGTTTCTAAATGACAAAAATATTATATAGCTCTTATCTCGTATTCACATAAACTGGCAAAATGTTTAAATATCGCCATAAGAACGAGAAAAATAAAAAACAAGTACCTACACTTAAAGTGTAGAGAAGAGAACATTTTTCTTTATTTTATTTTAACAATTTGTCGGTATGTTTACTATAATTTACCTTTATTTATGCCAAATTTCAGCTTTCTAGTTCTAAGAATCTCTTCTGAGTTAAGCTGACAGACGCATATAAGAGCTTTTTGTTCATAACAGAACCCTCAGAATACGTAGAACTTTTACTTCATTTTAAAACAAATATTCATTTAAGCTTAACCAATGACCATAAAAGATTGCCAGTACATCTCACGGACTAAATGTATTACCACAAGTTTCTAATTCAATTTATCATGACAATGAATAGAATTTCACAGTATGTTTGAAGCCAAGTTAATTAACAGCGAAATCACTAATTTGATTGAAACAGTTTAAACAAGGCCTACAAAGGAGATAAACCTTGGGCATTTTATCTCAAAATTATTTGATGAGCCTTATTTTAATTGAAATCGTTAAAGATGAAGTTAACAAAAAGATGTTTTGTTTTACCTCTGGAATTTTTTTCTTTTAATCTTTGCATTATTTTATTTCACTAAAGATAGTGAAATCGTATGGTAATTTACAACGAAATTTCAAAAGGAGTAGTCTCTAATTAATTTTATTCACTTTCCCATCGCTTAACTAGTGTAATAAATAAATACCTATTGCTAGCAATTTTTTATTGATTACTGAATGACTGATGATTAGCACTAGTGCTTTGCCATTTTTAACCTACAAAAAATTTTTACAGGTACTTTAATTGTAAGCTTTTTGTCAGATATTTTATTAAGTTCGTATATTACATACAAGTTGGTACTCCTACATTATGTGTACTTACCTTTATGAGCTTAAAAGCACAATTAATGCTTCTAGTAGAATTTCTTAGTGTTAGACTTAACCTATGACTGGTGTAATAATTGCAATTAAATTTAAAGCTTTAAAATACATACTAGTTTTCACTGCGATTCTTTTGTATACTTTTCAGTTTAATCAGTTTAACCCAAGAATTACTTCAAAGAAAGATCCGGTTACTTAAATAAAAAAAAATAAGAAAAGTTTGAAAAGTTTTCACAGATTATTGCAGTTTCATATTGATTTACCGACGTATTGGATGCTATATAGCAATTAATGTAATATAAAGAAAAACATTAGATATACATAAATATTATATTCTAGTCTCTATTCTAAGAAAGCCTTTTTCTTTAGTTAAAACTATTTGTAAGCAAACCACGTCAATAGGTCGCTGTATAAAAGAAGGATAAACTAACAAAAAGTAATGCATTAGTATTAGTAATTAGCAAGGACCTGCTAATTACATTTAATCCCTAATTACAATAAATTGACATTTGAAATAACCTTTCCAAAGGTCGATAATCTTAGATAATATGGCTATATTATCTTATCTGGATGGACACAAAACACCGATGTAAAATATAAATAAATTTTTAATTCATATTGTACCCAGAAATAGGAACCGGAAAACTAGCAGTACACTCTTTCGCTTCTCATACGACATAATTCTCTTAATGCATCGTGAGAGCGCTTTTACACTTACGAGTACTGTATTTACTTTAAATTTTAGTTATTAGTTTACTGGAAAGTTGGCTCTTTCCAAAGTGCCGTATTTTTAAACTATGAATAAGTATGCTTGTTGTTTTTAATAATAATGATAATATAATAATACATATACATTAGACCTTTACCTTCGGGTAGCAGCCGAATGGGCCGGCACGCCCCGTATAGTACCACTCTCTCACAGAAGACCGGCGTGAAGTGGCAGCTATGCTGTCGCGTTTCGTCCGGTAAGTGAGAGTCCGGGAGGCCCACTCCCCATCCCTCCTCCCGTCCTTCTCCCTCCTCCCACCCTCCCTTTCCTGAAAGGCCGGCAACGCATCTGCAAGCCCTGTGGTATTGCAGATGTCCATGGGCGGAGGTGATCACTTACCATCAGGTGAGCCTCCTGCCCATTTGCCCCCTTTGTCCCATAAAAAAAAAAACACTTAAATATACATTAACTATGTAGTTAGTTTTTTAATTGGGAGATAGGAGCTCAAACTAGGCTAGCCCTGTAATATGAGTCTCCTGGCTCCTTCTCTCACAAAAGTATTTCATATCAATTGTTAAGTGAAAAAACAACAATGTAAAAAACTATTTTTAAATGTTTTATAAACTAAAATCTAAAATTTAATAGTTTATTGAAGTCCAATTTAGATATCAAAAGTAATTTAAACCATTTGTTTTAACTAGCACATCTTGTTATTTGTTTAGTAACGTTTATCCTAGAAATGCCTCAAATCATGCTAATAGTTTTGTCGTTAATATTAAATATTAAGTTTATTGTTAGAAAATAAAGATATTTCAAGGTATATATTTAACAAGCACTTGTTTGCTGTTGTTTCAAGAGGGCTCGAAATACTGTTATCCTTTTTATTTTAATTTTGGTTATATTAACCTAATGGAATCTGTGGAAGTTATGTGATTTATCTGATGTTATACAAAAACGTTCGTAATTTAATTTTGCTACTGCTTTCAGAATACTAATGCTTATTATCTGCTTACTCGATTGTCCCAGCAGGAGGTTTTTTTCTGAGTGCACTAATGATCGTATGTACCCATTAATATTATGTACATATATACATACAATATACATATATGTAACATATTGATAGCTCGCTAGCTTCGGGTTTCCAAGTCGTTGGTTTGAATCCTAGTTATTTTTAAAAAATAATTATAATTGGTTCAGAATTTCAGACTACGTAAAGGCAGCACCTTACCTCTTACTAGTCAAGTCAGATGAAAATATCACCAGAATAGAGCGAAATGTAAATGCATGGCGCATTCTGTGCCGTGACCGAGTTTTAAGTATAGAATACTGTTATTTTTATATTATGCGTTTTATAATTTAATAATAGAAATATAAAGGTTTTATTATTAAATGTGCAATATACCTGAATATAAAATTGGAAACCTATATTAACCACCTGTGAAATACGAAATGCTCTAAAAATCATGATAGTTCGTTTAAACTATACCCGGGACCTAAGGAAATAGTACACTTAAATATCATTCTTAATATAGATTTATCGATTACGATCATAATAGATATATTATGATATATTATAAAAATAATACAAATTCTTTTTCGTTGTGTAAAAACCTCTCGTCTTGTCGAAGTTGTAAGTAGGTATTATTAATGAAAAATCGAACAATGTTTTATTTTCAAAGTTGTGTTGTGTTTGTTTCGATACTAAATCGGACCCATGACACGTTTTAGGCATCTAAACGGCTTTAGACGAAGCGATTGCTTAGAAATGCTTCAATAAAATCTTGTCCAAAGATATCAACTCGTAAAGGGCTTCAAATGGATTTTGTAATCTATTTGACTCAAGACCGTTTCAATTTACGTACAACGAGAGGAATTGCTATTTAATTTTATATTTTATACTTACTCTGATTTACCTTAGATTAATATAAGCATTTTACTAAATACTAGCGAAGTATTCCATATATACATTCAGATGCGTACCTTCTACCTACGTTCTACAGGTTAAGCATATTTTAATGTATAACTTGGGGTCGTAGGTCATATGGCCATATGGCCGTATATTGCACTAAATTCAGCGAAATTCGTCCAGACGTTTTAGAGTTTAGGAGAAATTACTATACACATTCACACACAAAATCACATACAAATATAAACATACACACTCGAAAATTATAATACTAGCACGATATTTTGACAAAATAATGAATGTTTACCGTTTATGCCAATTGTGGGTAATTTTCATAACTGTTCAAACTGATCAAATATCCAAAATGGGCTACTTTATACCTACACTTTTGAGCTACTTTTAGAAAGTGAATCACGAAAGAAATCTCGTCAGTCGAATGGAGCGGAAATTACAAAATATCGAAAACGTTTATAATTTATAAAAAAATATATTTGAAAACCCATTTTCTCGTAAATATTGAACAATTTGACTTAGTTCCCCTTCCTTTCATTTGAGTGGACAGGCATGAATTATTTATAGTTAACTGTGAACACTACCGATCAATAATGGTTCACAGGTGATTTTGGTTGACTTCATTCCCGTAATATTTTAAAATGTTACGATAAGTTTATAATGCCTAAAACAGTGTTCAAATAAAATAGGTCCCTAAAAGAAAGCTCTTAAGGGTATTTGGATACTTTATTACGTAATTTAAAACTTATAAATAGTTGGTATTTTTAGAACAAATACAAGTTAGATAGGTCAGAAAATTATATTATTTTTTGTCCTGCTAGGCCATTAATTTTGTTATGTTAAATGATCATGTTTACTTATTGTAATAGTGACAAAATATTTAACAAAGCGTTTTAGAGACCTAATTGCAACGAGCTAGACTAATTTCATTGAAATTAAAAAAAATCTTGTATTTAAACAATTCATAATTTAGTTATCATAATCTAATACATCTGATAAATCGCAGGAATTAGATTTTATTAAAACTGATAATTCAAATTTAAATTCTGTAGCTCGTCTTTACTTAATAATTTAACTAAATTAAGAAATAAAAAAAAATGTAATAAGAATCTACATGCAAGCTTTGTAGTAATGTAGTGTGAGCCATTACTATTTATATAATATACAAATTGCATAGAATTAAATATTTATTACTAATACGAGCGTAACCCGCGGAATAACATTTGCTAAAAATACGGGCAAGAACAGGTCTTTCATTCGTAATTAACCGAACTTTCCAACTTTTCTCTTTATGTTGTCTTAAAGAAGTTTTGCGAACCTTTTCAAACGTTTGTGGGGATGTACAAGTGTTATATAGTGCCTATAGTGACTTATTTGAATTATTTCCTTCTAGAGTTTTGGTCCAAATTTCGGTCAAATATGTATATTTACCGTAAAGATAATTGCCTCAATTTATTAATAATAGTTATTAATCTCCACATAAATCTCCGTATCTTGACTACAATAATTAATTACTGGATAATTATACCCTATATTTTCTCATTAGACTCCTCGAAGAAAAATAACATTGCAAGAACCTACTAGTCACTTTTTATTTCATTTAATTATTTTTTTTAAAAAACCTTTCATATTATGATTCAAATAGACCATTTAAGTAGAATTCTGCTTAAAATTGCTTCCAAAATGTATCGAACCTTATCAAAATGTAGCTCAAAAGCAATTACTCAAAAGATATTAATGTTACGTACTACGGGTTCGGGATCGGTAATTAATAGCGTTCTTGCACTAGAGATGTTTTATTTCACTATATACACACGTAAAGTTTGTACACTGCACTAGTCTCTGAACACTGTATTTCACTTATAGATACTTCTTCACTAAGCCTTCAACCAACTCTTTTTCACTTTTCCACTATTCCGTATCTCTTCTTAATCTTTACTCAACTTTAAATGTCAACTGATCTCTCGACACACTGCCGGCCTTTTTATATGCGTAAATATTAGAACATTCTAGTATCGAAAATTCAAAACGTTTCTATTAATTTCGAATCCTTTCCCGAAAATGCTTTACGTCTCTCTGACACATTAGAATTTGTAATAAACCGTTTCTGTCATAATTCCGTTGTTGACATAATTTAAAAAATTGACATTCGCCGTTCTAAAGCAGGGTACAAATGTGCTATTATGACGGATTCGCACTCTTTTACGCGACATTCATTTGAAACTTATTTAATTACTTCTAATTCTTGAAAATAGAAATTAATTTTCATTTATTCCCACTTCAATAATTAGCCTTATCTAGACTTTGTTAATTTTAAGATACACTATAAACTTCAAAATCTTTGCTTCTTCATTATTATATGATTTACAAAATACTAAACTCATCTATTCGCATCGCAAGTAAATAAATTTTTGATCGTGTTACCGTCCCGATGGAATACATGGTTGATAAAATTTAAATTACTAATGTAAGTTCGACATCTTACAATTATTATCTTTCATAGGTAATTATATGATGGGTAATTCTATATTTATTTAACATATTCGTAAGTGACAGTTTATTTACTGTAATCATTTGAAATTATATGCCTCTTGTAGGAAAGCCCATTTATTAGACGAAGTTTGATTGTTGATAACAAAATCTTCTCAATTTAGGTTTGTTAGTGACCCATCTTTGCTTTGATCAGTTTCTAACTCATTGTATCGCTTATTGACTTACCCCAAGTAATTAACTTAAGGTAAGGTATGTTTATATTTTAAGCTGTATCTTATATTAATCATCTATAAGTTTATTGCATATGGGAAAAAACACGCAAATCCCTTACTCCCTTAATTCGAGATAAAAGAACAACGTTACCTAATTAAACATTTATTTCGTCTCTCATTACACTGCGATCAGCATTTTATTTTAACAAAACAAATTATTGATAATACTTTCTTAGATTTACGCGAATATTCGACATTATAAATGAAACTACTTTTTCGGATTTTGTCGCGGATTTATTTTGATTTTTAGTTCCCGACGTTTCGAATGCTTTACAGCAATCATGGTCACGGGAGAGACTAAGGTATATGACATATTATATTATTTTATCTCATTTTAGTTATCCTTCAACTTTACCATAACAAGTTGTAAGTGAGATACCAAATTTCGTATCAATATAGATACTTTATCTCTCTGCTCACTGAATCTCGGAAGAGTTGAAAGTTGCACGCTATTTCTATCCTAGGAAAGATAAAATTAGAAATCCCTTTTTCCATGTAAAGGTAAAGGGGTTGCTTATTTTAATGTGGCATCTACTGGTGTGGAATAATTTTTGTTTGAATGTTTCATGTAAAATAACATAACCTGCTGTGCTGAGCCCAAAAAAAATCTAATAATAATATATATAGATATTATTTTATAACTATGTTTATAATTAACTTAACCCAAACGACATCCTGGACAAATACATTCATTTATTTAAAATATAAATCTGTGACCTATTTACTATTGTATTATATTTCTACCCGCAGATAGCAAAAGATCAAATTTGCTTCAGAATATTTTCATCGACAATTTAAGTATCCTATATATAAGTATCGATTAAACGAAAATTATAATCAAAATTTTATATTAAATAAAAAATGTATGTTTTTACAATATATTCCTAAAATAATTAGTTTTGAAAATAACAGTAAATCAAAAGCTTCAGAACCAACCAATAAATGACGTGTCAAAAGGATCAAAAAGAAATGTATGAATCTTTTCATAATATTTTTCTTTACCACAAGTATTTCATTACACATTTTATGTACTTTAACCATCGAAGTTCAGAACTTGGTTTTCAGTTTTGTTTATTTATTAAAATAACTTTTATTTTTATTTCATGTGAATTAGAGAGATAGATATAGAAATATACGAGTATTTCAGTAGCTCTTTGAGTGTCTGTCCTATTTTTTCTGCATACCATAATACTCGTAAAAGTTATCACATCACATGGATACTGAAATAGAAAATGACAAACATACACATTTGGTATTTATGACATTAAAAGAGATATTTGGTTTCATTAATTGTTCACTTTTACTTTTACTGTAAAATAAAAAAATTGATATAGGACTGGTAGTTCCAAATTTCGCGTCTGTCGCATAATAACTGTTCAGTTAATAAAGTTACACTTTAGCTTCATTCTCAATCTCGCTAGGTACATTTCAATCCCTTTATGACCTTTTCTAAAACAAAAGGTAGCTTTTATCCTTTCACAAGGTCTAGTCTACGTCTGTATCAATTTTGATTTAAAGTTGTTTTGGCGTAAAAGCGTAACAGACTGACAGAATTACTTTCGCATTTATGTTATTTTTTGCATTATACGACTGCATATATGAATACTTTCTGCATGTCATTCTATTATACTAAAATTCAAACTTATATGTACAAACTTCATTTACCGTAACACTTGTTTATTGAAGTTATAAGCGATTTTACTCGAGATATAATTTACTGCTGTCTTATTTCGCTCGAAGAAAGTATGCACTAATAACAAAATAATAAGGTTAAGCTATGAAAATATGAGTGGAGTTTATAGACCTATAATAATTTTAATGACCCCTTTGTCTAGCCTTTTATGATTCAATTTATTTCTTTTCACACATATGTATAGCTTATAGAAATGGTAAGAGCATTTACTTTAAACTTACTGTTCAAAGATTGCATTTAAAACAGTTGGATTTATTTTAAACTTAATTTAGTTATGATAAACTTACCTAGAATGGCTTGGGGTTAAGGTATTCTCATGAACGAATCAGCCACTGGACCCGACATAAAATACAAATGTATGAGAACGCGTTCAACCAAGTGAAGCATAACGCACACAAAGATTTTATTACATTATTATAAACACAGATACACAATACATAAAAATTCACTCTATTTCTAGTGCTTGAACGTAATCGATAAAATACATACATCGATGAACGAATTAATGACTTTTAAGACATTATTGTTTGATTTTGCGCCGACAATTAAACCCAGAAGTTTCGAATGGAAAAGAAAAGGCGTATCATAAATGAGCTGTAAGACAAAGGAAACAAAGGGAGAATGAAGGTGAGGTAAGCTTCCGGTATTTATGTTTTAATTAAACTAAAATAAGCAGTTATTATAGACATCAAATTTTTTGTTAAGCTTAAATTATGTAATATGTTTCATCATCGTCAAATATTGATATATCTTTCGAAATTGTCAAGCACTAGTAGATGTCAAATGGACTCACTCGACAGTTTTGTCATTCGTTCTGAATAGTATAATCCAGCCATTTTATAATGATTGTCAGATGTCAACAATACAAAGAAATATCGACTATATTTAACATAGTTGGATAATACGACATTTTATTTTACATTTGATTAAATTTTGTGATAAATAACAATAAATGTAATAAAATAATGTACTTACAAGTGAAAAGAAATAGTGCTGCTTCCGCCGCTATAGTTTTTACACCATTTAACAGAACGTGACTAAATCATTTTTGGGAGATGTTTTGTTGACAAGTAAGTGCTTGACACTGACGCAAAGACCAAGGCAAGGCTACAATTTCCTGGTTACTGTCAAGACCGGTAAAAGTACATCCGCTTATATGTCGGGTCCAGTGGCTAATTCGTTCATGGGTATTCTAAGTAACATGCCGTATTTGGCGGTTTTTCGCCCCCGTGACTTGCAGACTTTCACCGGAGTTGATACTCATAATGAAGTGGCTTAAGCACCAGAGATAATGCATACTCGTGCACTTTAAATTAAAATCATAATTTCAGCCCTTTCTAAATATATGAAAAATAAAAGAAAGTTCACATAAATAGATGAAAACTCAAAAAGACAGACAAAGTCTATGGTCTTTAAAAAATACCTCTAGAGCGGATTTATTCTCCTGCCAGTATCAGAGAGATTGGCCGCCGTGGGCGAAATCAATCAAGAGAATATTGTTAAAATTGTGTTGACTGGAAATGCTTTTGAAATATTACTTCCCGACATGCTACATTAGTATGACACCCGGAAATTACATTTTGTTATTAAAAACTACCATTTTTACTCATATTAAAACATGCTGTCAAAATATACCTATGATTAATTAATAATGATCAGTTAGGATGATAAATTTTGTAAATATTTATATTATTCTGCTAATTGTGTCATTAAACTCTGAACAAACTGGATTATACCATTAAAATTTTGATATCGCATTACGGCGTTATGACAAACGTTTTCGATCTAGAGGCTAGCATGATTGGGCCTTGGATGAAGATCTAAGAGTCCCTTTATTGAATTTTTTAGACGCAAAAAACAAAGTCGGAAGTTGCCACTAAGATCTTAGAACTATTATATATTGAGGTAAGTCAAGAGGACGATGAAAGCTTCCGACTCGATAGTGCTGTCATCAACAGTCGTCATATTATATCGTGATTAAGCCAGACTTTCGTCTATACGTCATCTTATATTTATTTTTGATATTAAGTCATTAAAATAAACGTAACCCTAAACTTTTTGAATTACACACGATTCAGGCATGATGATATTTTTACAGTAAAAAAAATTAAAATTTTTGCATAATAAGAGAAGTAGTAATTTATTTTACTATCCAAAGTATAATGTTAGTCTCTTTTATAGTTTCATTTGCTTTGTCCGTCGTCTTTTAATTGTTATGTTTAACATTTCGACTCATTAATGTTGTCGCGGAAAATGAATTTAAAATTCAATTTTATAACAAGTAGTCTCGTACACTTAACTGATTATAAATAAATATCTAGGGCGACACTGAGAGCTATAAAATAGATTTTATAAAAATATACTTAGACATATAGCTAATATATTGATGTAAATATATTCAAAGTTTTTGGTTAAGAATTTTACCTCATTCCCAATTAACAGAAACAAAATTTATTTGCAATTTTTCACTTTCAGCTCACGTTCAAATGGCTGTCATGACTTAACTTTTAGAAGTGGGCACAAATGAACCATCAAAAACTTGTTTCACATCAAATTGCGAATTTCTAAAATCTGTGTGAAGTTTGAGGGTACTCCATTTAAAAACGACCTGAGGGTTTCGGTGCCGGTCCTTCAAAATATCAATTTTCCTCCTTAAAGCCTAATTCCTTTAATCCATTCATTTTTTCCCTTAAAATAGGTGAATTACTAGAAAATTTTCTTTACTTTATAGACGAACTTCCTGAAAATGTTGTACTTTTTATATTAACTCGTATTATTGTTGTCGTCGTCCCAACCCAAATACGTCCACTGCTGATTACGGGCCTCCTCCGAAGATTTACGAGGCATCACATTCAGGGGGCTTCCACTACTTTGACGAAGTCGTCGGTTTACCTTGTGGAAACCCTGCTCACACTCCGCCTTTTAGTACGTGGCCGTCACTCGAGAACTTTTCTTCCTCATAAACTTCTGTGTGTAGTTCTGCGATTGTCGTACACACACTTATACTTACTATTGTTTGCGAATTAAATAGAATATTTTTAGTCATTAAAACTGTATAAGCGTTGCTCTTTAGTCTCTGTCTGCTTAAATTTCTGAAACATGAGGGAGTATGTTGTTGACGTTCATGAATATCTCGATCTTAAAAGTACTTTGTCACATAATTGCTTCAAAAGCGCTAGATCCAGCATGAGACCAAATGACAAAGGACACACGAAATAGACATTAAGTGTACAACAAAATGTTTGAAACGAAATTCAACATGAAATGACGGTCACAATCAAAAGTCTAATTGCTGTAGTGGTTTTGTATTTTTCTATGACAACAATATATTATAATGAAAAGCTAATCTTCCTTCATTACAACCTTGTACTAGTTAATAATTTTAATTAGTTATGTTTTAAAGACTATTCTTGCATTTCCCCAATATTTACTCGCAGACGCCATAATAATATGATACTTCACAGTCACGTCAATGTTCATTGTTTCGTCGATAATGATATCGATACTAATAGAATTTTCAAAAGCAAAACTATATAGAGATTGATCTTTCTACTATTTTATTTTATTTACTCTTATATTATTATATCTGGAGTAGATAGAAGTATTAATTAAAAGAAATATTTTTTGCATTTCTACATGATATAAAACATACTCTAATACTTTGCTACTTTATATTTGAACAAACATTTTATTCTATAAAAAGAGCATTTTCATAATCTAACTCAGAATAGTTCGTATTCAGTCTCTAGTGAATATAATACTTAATACGATGAAAGCATTCAGCCTTAAGATTAACTCTGCCATGTGTGCAGTCTGATATGCAAGCGAATGTTAAATGAAGTGTATGGCTCATACTGTAGAAAATAATCAAGAAGTGAAATTATGATAAATCTATAGAAGTATATTGATAGATATTTAATTTATTTCTTCAGCTATCTATAATGTTGTACTGCTGTGCTTCCTTTAATATGAAGGTGACTAGACCACTATAAATAAATAAATATGTTGGGACATTATTACAACAGCGCCATTTAGTTCCGTGGCTGATGAGGCTTCTGCTACGGGTACCAGATAGATAATATACTACACATATAAATTTCAATATACACATATTATAAATATAAACACCCATGACTGGAGTACAAACATTCGTCTCAACAAAAGAATGCCCCCAGCGGGACTCGAACCCGCGACCGCTGGCACAGAAAAGAGGGTCTCTACCAACTGAGCCAAACGTATCGTCAATGCTATGCTGGCCAAGTATGGTTTGGAGGACTTCACATGTCTTTCGAAAACTTGCAAGGCTCTCTCAGACATGCAGGTTCCTTTACAATATTTTCCATCACCGTAAGACAAGTGGTACTGTAACCTCTGATATTGTCATATGGAAATCATTTCCAACATAATTATTTATATCAGCATAAATAGTTTGATAATCATAAAAATTGCAAATGGCGTGGACAGGTAAGCAGAATTTTATACTTTTATTCAATTATGCTAATTTGCTATTAAGGCGAAGGTTATCTGAGAGTGCTAGACATTGTTTCACGCTGCTCTCAAAATGCTCGTGAGTAAATAAAGAAAAATTAAAACACTACTTTTACAACAATATTCTATTTAATTTGTGTTTTACAAAAATACCAGAAAAGGCTTTTCTAATTTTTATCGATTAATTTTCCATTTTTAATTAGGAGCCGTAAAATTTTTCATGAATTGAATTGGAACCAATATTTCCAGTAGCAAAACAAGAGTCATATAATTTAGCCTTTTTTAGTTTAGCTGCTTTCTGCCTTGCTTTAACACAAGCTATGCTTTTTTTACCCCTTTAGTCTAAATTAAACAAAAATATTGTTATGCTCTAAGCTTCTGGAATCATAAATTAAAACACGTGCTTTGCGCTATAAATGCTTAATTAGTTTTGCTTCACGAGTCACTTTATAAAGTTGACGCACACGCGGCATACACACTTGGTAAGTTAAAACCCAGCTTATTCTAGTTTCTGAGTACTATTCCACCACCAACTTCATTTACACTAACAATTTACGTTACTTTTTTTGTATTTAATATTATTTCACTAGGTTTTGTTTAGATTCTTTCTAGAAAGGTCTTTTTTTAATTTAACTTTTTCAGTCATGGCAATTGATAAATTTCTTTTGATTAATTATTATTTATTCTATAAGGATAAATAGATAAATATTGTAATCAAATATTTTTTTTAAAAAAAAGAGCAACTGTTGAGTTTCTCGCCGGCTCTTCTCAGCAGAACAGCATTCCGAGTCGGTGGTAGCTTACTCCAAAGTCCCAGACTTACAGACTGACATTTGATTTAAATTCTATATAATAATATAAAAGTGACGATTCAAAAGTGTTTGTAAAAGTCTATTTGATTAAATTATATTTTGATATGATTTGATTTGATAAATATTTGTTGATTTTCGCAAGTTAATATATACAAATAGCATGAGCTTTGTTTAAGTCTTAAGCATAAATGGCGTGGTAAATTGATGTAAGAGCGTTCACACACAACTATGCTGCTGTATTACATATTATATTCACAGTTAATCATTTGTGTTTGCGTCCCAAGATTTTGGGCGTCTTTGTTAAAAGACAAATACAAGTAAACGAAAGTTCAACATTCTCATTATTAAACAGTTAAAACTAACATTTCTACATTTAATTATATGCGTAATGTATAACATTATATAGACCTGAATTTTTAAGAGTTAATTTTTCTTTCTTACAATGATTCATTAGAATCATAAATGAGTTAATATAATTATTTTTCTTAAAAAAATAAAAGGGAGAACAAAAATAAATTCAATATTAATTGTAGGATCAAAGGTATTTTGATGTTAAGGGTAATTTATACAGTTTAAATTGTAATATTTATTTTGTATTTCTTAAAAAAATACTCCTTTGAGTACAAGTGAACGCGTATTTAACGAAATATTACAGAGCAAAAAAAAATCTGATACTGATGCCATAAATATGGTACGCATGTAAAGTATAAATAAATACTAGAAAAATATTTTAGAGTAATAAAGAGAGAGAGATGTTAGAGTTAGAAAATCCTAGTTAACTTTTTTAATAACGAAAGCTCAGCTTCGTGCTTACATAAGTTTTATTATAACTGAAATTTTGGAGTTAAGTGGCGTTGAATCTGGGCGAGGGTCGGTTTTAATTGCTAGTAGAATATTTAGCTTTTAAAACCTTTTCTATCTTCATAAAACAGAAAATTAATTGAACCAAAATTATAGAAAAAAATATAATTCATAGTTTTTTGCACACGAGGCATTTGCTCTTTGCTATTTTAAACATCCATGACTTAAGTCCTATATACAGTTGAAAATACCAAAACTGCTTACTCATAATCATCTGCCAAAACATTACTCAATTATTCTTTCAATACCCGCACTTATGCTTTTAGTAAACGCAATTCTTTATATACACATAGGTAATTTTGACTTAGGTGATTTTTCTACATTGCTACTATGTGTTGTAGTCATATAATAATAATGTTCTCCGACCAATTACGGCCACGGCGGCCAATCTCAATAAGTCTAGCCAACTGCGCAGGAGATATAGTGCACGAGTGTACGCGCAGACACAAGTGCACTTTCTCTTCCTGTTACTCTCATATTCCGGTAGGACGATTACTCGACACGACTAGTTCAGTGAGAACTAAGGCGCAGGACCTACGCGACACGTGCTCTCCGAGGTACGGAGGTAAAACACCACCAACTTTCCAACTTCGGGATGTTAATGAGTTAGTTACTACACAGAAAGATTCAATAACGAAACAGTACCTCCGTATGATCGTACCTGCTAGCCACTACACATCCGAGGCAATTGTCATATATGTAGTCATATAACATGATAACCATGACATGAATTTGGTTTCTCTGTAATTGCCACAATACGTCGTGATCGTTTTCATAAGAACCATAATACGAATTTCGCGATGTGGATGCTTTACAGTGACCACAATAAGTTTTAAGGTGTTTTACGCTGAATTATCTTTTTCAGCCTCTGAGCGTTACATATTATATGTCCATTATAAATAATAACTTTGAAGCCGTTTCACTGTTAAAATTATTTTCATACGTTATGTTATACTTTCAACGAATTAAGCTCACTCGTAAGCCAAATAAGTAGTAATCTTTAAAAACAATCTTAATGCAGTTTTACATTTTACAAATATGAATATAATTAAAATTGAAGCATACACCTGAAAAAGTTTTAAATTACAAATTTAAAGGACTCCAACAAAAGTCCAGTTAAAATTACAAGTGCTGTGAGAGTGTTTAAAATATACACTTAAATGACTTTAGAATACAAAAATTATTTTTAACAAAAAAACAAAAACCGACTTCCAAACTTAATAAATCTAAACTAAAAAGTAGAAAATAATACTTTTAAGGACTTTGTTAATTTTGGAGTCGGTGCCAGCCAGGTATTTTGATTATGTTTACAAATTGATAGATTAATCAAATATGTATCTATTTAGGGTTATTTTTCTTTGGCTGGCACCGACTTCAAAATTAACAAAGTCCTTAAAAGTATTATTTTCTACTTTTTAGTTTAGATTTATTAAGTTTGGAAGTCGGTTTTTGTTTTTTTGTTAAAAATAATTTTTTTTTAAATTTTTAGCGGAAAGTAGATACGTATTGAGTTAATGACTATAAAAATTTACCTTCTATTATGAGGTAAACCTAATAGCCTGAAAGCATACAACTATCGGTCCATAATTGCGTATTATATTGAAAGAATTTTCTTTAAACTGCTAACCGTTGAGGAGTTGTGCCTTCCATCATCAGTTACGGTACGTGACTAATATATCCATATAGCCTATAAAAGATTCGGCCGAGCATCGTTAATTTGCTCCTAAGAATTGAAGAGTTCCGATACTTTGTCATGGATCCCATCATCAGAACCTTACCAAACTCTCATCAAACTACCCTTAAAGTATACCCTTTCCATTAAAAAAAGAATCATCGAAATCGGTTGGCGTGATATTGAGTTATTCGTCCATTTGTCGCGCAAATACCTAATGCAAATTTAAGACTTTTATGGTTTTCTCATGGATGCCATTATCAGAACTGGAAAATATTAAAATGGGACCACATGGGAAGCACTACCTTTCAAATAAAAAAAGAATCATCAAAATCGGTTCACCCAGCTCAAAGTTATGAGCTAACAAACATAAAAAAAAAAAAAAAAAAATAAAAAAAAAAAAAAAAAAAATACAGACGAATTGATAACCTCCTCCTTTTGGAAGTCGGTTGAAAATGTGCTAGAACAATGTTGATAACATTACTTATAATTAATACATTAAACTGAGACTAAGTGTGATTGAGGTAAGGTAAGAAATTCTGAAAAATGTATGCAAAAGTTTCTATAGACGCAAATATGAAAAAAAATTTATGTACTCAGTTTTAAGTACACATATGTTGTTATTTAGTTATACAATAAATATATAGAAAAATATGAATAATAGATTGATGGTTAAAATAGAGTCTTTTTTAATACTCACAGTGGCTTAAAATTAATTGTGGAAAGCAATTATGCTAAAGAATCACTAATAACTAAGCTGGCTCTGTTACACTCGTTAAATGTAGAATCATTAGCATCAAAAGGATTATTGGTATCGTAAAGCTCACCCGTTAAGACGTGCTGTTAAATAATTAGTTTTTTTTTATTTTAGTACATACTTGGAAACAAATTAAGGTGGTAATAAAATAACAGTTTAATTTAAAAACATAAGATAATCAATTTTTTTAATATATTTTTCTTAAGTGGCTCTTGACTTTGATTTCCGCAACGAATCAATAAGAAATAAAAAGCTATGGTCTCTCATCTTTTAATATCATTACTATTTTATACAGTAGGTACTCGATCCTTTTTAAAAGCTTGGCACGGTCTCAGCATTTAAAAAGGATCTCTTCAATACTAGATAGATCATGCTGGTCAAGTGTGGTTTGGCGGTCTTCACATGTCTTTCGAAAACTTAATAGTTTCTCTTAGACATGCACATTTTTCACTATATTTTTCTTCGTCCTAACAAGTGGTACCTAATCATGTAAGAAATGATATTGACAAGAAAATAGCGAAGGTGCGAGACCCGGATTCGAACACCTTCCCCTCGGTTACCTAAGCGCGCGCTATCGCAGGACTTCCGATGCCTTTTTATAATATTATGAATAGGTTTATTTCGAATATTAGTTCCTGTATACAATACCTGTAATATTTCATAATGGTAATATCAATTTTATTTCTATTTATCATTAATGGAAATGAGATCTATTTGTAATATATGCTTTAATTGAAACGTTAGATGAATATGCAATTGTTTAGTTAAAATAAAGATGTGTTGTGTTTTGTATTTCATATTACATCAATTCTTGATAGCATCAGAATGGAACATGCCTCAATTTACATAACATTTTGCATTTCAATGATCAATAAGTCACTGTTGAATGATGAATAGAAACTATACAGAATGAGAAATAATGCATAAAAATTTACTGTATACTGAACTGATTGGTTTTTTGCTTTATCCATTGAATTGATTAAGGAATAAAAATTATAAAAAAGTGTGTGTGTACTTATGTACACGCTTTAGAAGATATACTTTATTGGTGTAACAAGATAAAAATCTTTTCAAAAATGTTATCTTTATAAAAATCTTTTCAAATATTCCTAACGCGCCAAAAGAAGTATAACTTCAAAAAAATAATGAAAACGCGCTTTATGAATGATATTTCGGAAAATTTTATGTGTCAAAAGTTTCGAAAATTGCCAAAACTATCTAAAGTAGCTGTTACAAACGTACTGTTATGACTCACCATCACGTGAAAATATATGATATTAAATTATTTGTTACTAGCGACTCACCCTCGCTTCGCTCGGGTTCGTCCCTAGGTACCCATTTAGCATACAATTTTTACAAACTTTGAATGTCTTACTTATTTATATCTTATCAAAAGCCTAAAAAATAAGTTTCAAGCTTCTAGCTTTAAAAATGGCGTTAAATATTTCAACCTTTTACAGCCCTTTTTTCACAATATCAAATTTCACTAAAATCGGTCCAGTACTTTTTACATACAAAAATACAAATCTTTTTTCTTTATAATATTAGTATAGATATAAAACAATATAACTATATAGTTACATTTACTTCTTTCAGTAACACTTATTCCTGATAGTTAATATCGTATACATTTTAAACAAAATGTATATTTAAGCAAGAGTTTAACAAAGCAAATATAATATCTATGGTAGTTCTAAGCGTTGGGTACAAAGTAATATAACTGCCCTATTTTCTTTACATCCATCTCATCTATAAAAGACTATGGCATATAATATTGAAAATGATAGCAATGAAAACTTTTATTTATCTACTAACTATAACCTTGCTTTACTCGGCGATCCTAAGTATGGGTGAGTTAGTAACATATATTTTTTTTACTAGGAGCCTCTATTGGCATACACAGAATAATCCACCAATTCCATCATAATGGAATCAGTAGTTTAGGAACAAACATCGATTTCTAGAGAAGAAGAGAGAGAAGAGCTAGAAGAAGATTAGTCTAGAAGACTAAAAAACCCACCTTGCTTTGCTTGCGTTCTTCCTTAGATTTAGCGCGAGTGAAGCCGCGGGTTCGAATAGTTAAAATAAATTAAATGTCTAAAATATAAGTGGCCTTATAACATTAGCTATATGCAAGAGAAAGTCCCGTCAAAATCGGAAAATTGGTCCAGCCGTTTCAGAATAAAAAAAATAAAAATTGAGATTTTGATGTCAGTACCGTATAATATAGTTACTTTCACATGCATTTAGTGAAAAGCTGTTAATTTGAACTTAAAAATGGACACTTCCATTTTCTTATACTATGTATATTATGTATAGATGTATAAATAAATTCATAAGTCTGTATTAAAGAGGCTACGTAATAAAATCTTCTTGTAGAGGCCGAATTTTTCATTTAATTAAGTTTGAAGTATTAAGTTAATTAAATGAGATACAATGAGAACTAAAATATTACAGAAAATATTTCCAACGGAAAATGATGAATTAAAAACTTATTTATTTTAGATATCTTATAATACGAATAAAGTTTATTTGTTATTAAAATTATAATTATAATTATAATTACAACTACAGTTACAGTAAAACTATTATTAGAAAGTTTTAGGACTTAAAAAGCCTACAGAAAAGTCTGTAATAGCATAATTTATCTACAATATCTATTTTCACAGAGTATTTATTTAAATATCGAGAGCTTGAGTTATTTTGAACAATGGAATGGCTAATTTATCATTCAATATGCGGTAATTGTTTATTAGTGAATTATTGCCAATATGGGGTCGGTATTAATTGTATTTTACATTGAACATCTTTTGTGTCTTACAATATAAGAGATGGAAAATAAACAAAACAAGATTTATTAAAATTTTGTATGTAAAAGTATACTTTCTGCTGTTCTTCATACTTATGGGTTATTACGGTTATTATTGTATTATAATATATATTTTCTACTAGTGACTTAACAATTAAGGCAACGTACGCCAATAAAGCTCCATATCGGCATGATATCATCCGACATCTTTATCGAGAATCTACATATTTTATAGAATTAATAAAACCTTAATGTTATACACTTAAACCATCCTCAAGAATTACCATGTATTTGTGACAATTGCATGAAAATGCGTTCAGTACTTTTTGCGTGCACTTTATTTTTAATATACAGTGATGATATGAATAATGGAATAAATATATTCAGTTAGAATTCATTAATTATAATTGACAAAAAAATGGCTCTTCTTAAACATATGATTCTGCAAAAACGGGATTCATTAAATGATTGACAACTCAGTACAGACATGAGCGAGACTGAATGCAAAAATTGTTTCTAATATAAATTATCTATAATTATGTATGTGAGTCTAATCTACTCAAATAGAGGAATAACGCTGAGTTTTAATTAAATTACCGCCATGTGTTTCACTAAGTAAATTAAAGGAGTATCACGTCACCCATGTACGTAATGGGTAGTTTGTTGCGGACGTGAAATGTTTGTGTTATTTATAGAGGAAACTTTTTGTACATATGCATTCCTGTATATATCTTAATACAAATGTAGCACTATAATTTTATAGCTGATTGTGAATCCTCCTATAACAGTACTTTCGCGTAGTCTAGAGTGTGTAACGTCTTTACACCAAAAATAATATTTCAAATTGGCACACATGCTTTGCATATCCTAAAATATTGGTCAACGTATGACATTTAACAACATGAACAATTTATAGTATATTGCCGTGAATGAGGCAGGAAAGATAACATTTTCTAAAAAGGAATTTAGGTAACTAGGCAATATAAGAGTTTTCATTGGAGCTAGGAAAAAACTAAGAAAAATTACGAAACAGTACAAAAAGAAGAAAAATGGAGTGAATTGTTAGTTGTAAGTCCAACTAGTGGTGGAAAATAGTACTTAAGTCTGAGATAAACCAAAACTATTCAAGTCTCTCGCAGAACAAAAATAATAAAACATCTATTGTGCAAAATACATACTTTAACTACCGATTGTAGTTCTCTTACAAGAACAACAATTTGTAATTAATATTGCAATCTAAAATTGTAATAGTTAAACTTTATAAGTATCAAACAGATTTTTAATACTGTATTAAAAGATTTATTAAGAAATTACGTTGGTACGATATAAACTATATAAAAACATGTATATGGGTTGACTGGAAGAGATCTCTTATAGAGATAAGTCCACCTTTGTCCACGTCACTTTCTATGTATTTTTTTTTTCTTCATGTATTTTTTTGTGCAATAAAGAATATTATATATATCCAATCAAGTAATTTTCCTTTTGAATAAATATGATTTTTGCTTCAAAGAAATTAATAGGGAGAAATATTTTTGATTCACTTTTTCGCGAGTCCAATCAAGACACTTATTGGCAATGCTTACAGAAATATCCACTGTTGCAGAAAATTGGCAATATTCATTGATTTTTATATAATATTTTAGAAGAAAAATATGCAATCTAACTCTGAAACAGTACCATTTACAATATAAATTATAGAGTCGAGAACTTAAATATAGATGGAAAATTAATAACTGACTGCCACGTCACTAAGCTCACCCCATTCGTTATTTTTATGTATATATAGGTGAAGTTAAAAATATCAAACTTTATTAACATATGTAAAGCTTAGTTATAATGTAATGTAAACAGTCCTCTTTAGGCCGACACCGAGAGTACATCATTAAGCGTAATGTCTTAACTCCCTCTTGTTTACTTTAATGTAATATATTGTTCATAATATTTGTATAGTTTAAAAATGTTTAATATAAATACATCATACATATGTGTGTTCCTTGACATAATGGTGTTAAAGATCGAAGTAAGCTGTTATTATTTAAAATAATCATGATTCAAAATTAGAATCCTTTAAATACTATAAAATTTACATAATAAATAATAGCTTTTAATTTCCTACAGAGAAAAGAGGCTTAAAAACTCATTACAAGGTGCAAATGTAAGTCAGAGAAGATAAATTGTTTTCAATTTTTTCAAGCCGTCTACATTTCCTGGAGCTCATCTCGTTTATCATGTCGGAATTGAGAAATCTACTAATTTGTGAACAGTCTATTTTTTAAAAAACGACGTCATTATGCTCGTTGATAAACTACAAGTATGTAAATACTTTAGAAGAACTACGGCTTACTGGGAAATTATGCAAGAATTTGTGTTATTTCTGTTTTAATCATTTACTGTAATAAAATTAAGAGCTACTGTACCTCTTTGTGCTGTAGTTTGAAATAATTATTATTTGTAATGCAGAATTGATTTCCAATCGAATTTATAAGCTCTTGGGACTTTAATTTATACTAACACAAATCAGGTTAGTATGTTTGTTTTTCTAATTTTGTTATAGCGCTAATCTCTTTAACTGTCTATTTTTCTTCAATTTTTATAGCGAGAGACATTTCAGAGACTATGTTACTCTCATTATTGCTTACATATATAAAATTAATAACAAAATTACTTCAAAGTTAAATGACTAATTATTTAAGTAATTTGTAAAGTAACAAGGCAATTTATGTATATAAAGGCTATTTGATATCACGCTTTGTTGATCGTTATATGTTATACGAGTAATAGTTCATCTGTCAGATGTGATTGCTAGGGCATAATATCCTACGTGACATTGGCGAAGTAATATTATGTGCTCAACTGGCACGCTTGAAGCCATTAATAAAAGAATTGAATCGAATTGAAGAATAAAGTCTAGAATTGATTTTAATAGGATTTTTCTATTGTAATAAAGTTGTATGGCTTACATTAAGCGTGAAAATTAAGCTTTAATCTATTAAGTGTTAAAAATGCTTGAATTCCAAAAGCAATTCATTTGTAAATAAGCCAGTCACGAATTAATAAAGTGTAAAACTATTATTATGATAAATTATATGCGTGTTCCATATAAATAAGGATATTTTACAATTTAATATGCAAATACTCTAATCATGCCATTGCTGTGTTATAAATATTTCATAGTTAAGAACAAAGAATGAGTTGGTATTTTATTATTAATACAGTATATTCATAAAGAGCATTAGAGAAATTGGTCTGGTAATTAGGACCTAACAGTATTCTCATTTTATTTCGTTTTCAGAATAAAAATGGTCCCTAGTGTAGCCACAATTGAGGTCCAGCTTAATTATGATGAACATTGCATACGAGCTCATGTTTTGCGAGAAAAAGCCGACATTTTAATTAAGGGCTTATATTTATTTCAGAGTTTTTACAAATTGAACGGGTTTTTGTAAAGGGAACTGTTATTACTAAATAGAAAAGTAAAATTCAAAATCTACCTCGAAATAATATATGGCTGTTAAAGCGATCGAAAAAAGTTATTTCAATAAACATTGGTGAGAAATTATCAGATGCTTAATATTATAAGGAATATAAAATATTCATTACACAACATATTGTAATGGTTTAAGTTATTATGTTTACTAACCTAACCGTTTTTATATAGATTTTCGATTCCATCCCATTGCTATACCAACATTTGCCTGCCCGATGGAGATTGCGCAAGCATTAATATAGAGTTATTGTGGTACACCATCAAGTATTATAACGCACCAAGAATAACACGTCCTAATTTTAGCCTCCTTCCGCGATGTTTGGTTTCATATATTTTTAACAGTATGACTCACTTTTTACTTTTTCACAAAGTGCATCGCACTTGCAGTTAAAATAGACTGGGATTCGTGTATAAAGTATCAACTGCTATGAATAAACTACCGTGTGCTTGTGTCATTTCCGAATCTCTCGTGAAACGAAAACTTCAAACAAAACTTGACTTTTCATTCCTACCATTTTTATTATCCTACTAATACGACAAATGTGAAAGTTTAGATGTTTGAATTTTTGGATCTTTGTTACTCAATCACGCTAAAACGCCTAAACGGATCTGCATGAAATTTTGCACAGAAATATATAGTCTGAAATAGCAAATAGAGTGAGTTCTAAGTAAAATGTTAAAAAAAGCATTTCCTTAATTATATTCCCCCTTTATAATTACTTTTTTTCAATGTTACTTTATAATAAAATTGTAATTTTTTTCTGTGATTAATTTGCTTATTAATTAATATTTTTTTTTATTTATAATAAATTGATAGCTATAACATTATTTTTTGAGGCTTGGGACAAGCAATAAATAAAAAAGCCATCATAAAATACAAGGTTAAAAATAATAATTTGAATTATTACTAATTAAAATCAACTACTTTTGATCTCTACGCTTTTCAAATACGAGTATATAATAAAATTCTGAGTATAAGCTTTATATTATTATATCGTTAGAGATTGCAAAATGAGCAATGGGCGGTTGTGTAGCTGTTTAGATCAAGAAGTTTTTAGCTATGGGTAACTTGGTTCCCAATTTAATTTTTTTAGTTTAAATTTCCTTTTTGCAGTGTAATGATTTTGAGAAATTCATTACCAAATACATAATATAATATATTTATACTTTACTCATCAATCGGCTTGAACATATGTGTACTTATAGTATTATTAGTTCTGAAATGCTGCGTATTTTCAGCAGATTACCCAACTTCTCGGATATTTAGGTTAGATATGTATATTGTGTTCATCCAATCGGTTTTGAAAAGTAGTAGTTAGCGATAACGATCATGCTGAAAAGTTATTAGGGTACATTATAATAATAATGTTATAATTTCAGTGATATAGTTGTAAGGTTGCTAATAAAATATCATAAAGCATATTATTCCTTTTTAACGTCTCACTGCTGGGCACGGGCCTCCCGGTCAATACAAGGAGGACCTGGTCCATAGAGTATATTGCTACATATATAAAACCTGGTCATAGTCCACCACGCTGGTCTAGTGCAAGTTGACAGACTTCACGTGTCTTTCGAAAACTTGCTAGGTTCTCTCAGACATGCAGGTTTCCTCATGATGTTTTCTTTCACCGTAAGACAAGTGGTAATCATGATAGAAAAGATTCACACATGAAAATATCAGAGGTGCGAATCCCAGATTCAAAGCCGCATCACTCGGTTGTCCAAGCTAACGCGCGTTACCACTGGGCTACCACTGTCTTTATAAAGCATATTAGGCTATAATTACAATAGTTTCTATGTATGTTTGTTTTACTTCATCCTGAAAAGGTTAAACGAAGCTAAATAAAAAGTAGTATAATATATGTAACGCAATATATTGGCACTTCCATATATTATAATTAAATATAATCTAAAGGCGAGGGTAAGTCAGTAGTAGTATATAAAATAGTAAAATATTTATTATTGTTGGCATTTTAATGTCAAAGTTCAAACAAAAATATATATGTCATAATATATAACATTTCTTGCAATTAATTATTCTATAGCTTAGGCTTTTAATTTTCATTTCTGGCAGTAATGGGAGCTTTCATTTTCAAAAAGGACACGTACTTTAATGTACTCGCTTATTTTTAATATGCTTACAAAACATTGTTAATTAATTATTAAAATAGATAAAAACTTAACTTTTAATTATGCCTCATTTATTTCTTACTCTATAGTAATATTTTGGTCACCATCTGTTCACTCCCTTTACGAATAAACATATTCAGTCTGGTAAAATTCATTAAAATTAAATCCTGTTGTTAAATTTATTTTCTTCCATCGTATTATAGTGGCCACTTGATTTGTAAATTAGTTTAGATAAAACCTGAAACTAAATGACAAAGTTATTTTTAATTTAAGAATAAAATAAAAAAAATGCATTGCTTTTTATTTTATTTAAGTTTTAATTAAAACTATTAATTAATAATTAATAATATGATTTTGTATAAAGTAAACTGACGATAGTTTGACTTGAAATTGAATAAGTAAAATATGAATATGTAAAAGAGTTCAAAACTTATTCAATAATAAAGTTTCTTATTCAACTCACTTTTTATTAATTTTGTTAAGGAAAATAACTTTACTATAGTAAGCTAAGTTAAACTAATTTGCATCGAACTAGTTTTCAACTGTTTGTATATTAACTATTACTTTAAACATAACTTTAAAATTCAGAGTTTACATTTAAAACAAATGTGTCAACGAACACTACATGTACGAGACGTATTTGTGCTTCATCAGCTGTATTCTAATTTTCTCAGTGTTCCTTTGGATTTAATATTTTTCGTAATTCAATTTTTAGTTACATTCTCATCTTTAGTATCATTCTCATTATCATTAACTATGGTATTAAATCATTAATAATTAAATAATTTATTTATACTATGTATGTATTTAAATTTTATAAATGCGTAGTGTATCAACTATCTGGTATCCGTAACACAAGCCTCGTAGCTTACCACGGAACCAGATGGCGCTGTTGTAATAACGTCCCAACATATTTATTATTTATTTATATTTACCACCTTTAATCTTTATACATACATACAAGTGTTAATGTGGGTCTCACTAGCTAGAAAAGCACTTAAATCTATGTACATACAAAAAATATACGTAGCAAATAGGCTTCTAAGTGTATTTCTACTTCAATATAAAGAAAAAGGTACGTTTGCGATTAATTTAATTTAGTTACGCATTTGCGATATTGCATTCATACGATAATGATATCACAACTACCTACTTTTCTACTATTTAAATGATGAAATTTGAATTACGTCTAAATGAAGTAATAATCAAACAGTTTTGACTGACATGATTTAAGAAATAAAAAGTTTAACTCACAGGACAAAGCTTGTTATGAAAACGCTTTTAAAGGCATTTTCACTGATTGCAGGTAGTCCTTTCAGGTAAAAATTCAAGATTTTATTTAAATCATAGCAAGTGAGATAAATTGAACGCAATTCATTTTATTAGGTACCTAATAATATCTAAATTTTATTTATTAAAAGGAATAGTGGTAGCCCAGTGGTAACGCGCTTGCTCGAATAACCGAGTAAGGCGGGTTCAAATATGGGCCATGCACCTCACATATTTTCATGCGAATTATTTGCGAATGATTCCTAACAAGATTACCTTGTCTTTCGGTGAAGGAAAAACATCGTGAGTAAAACTTACATGTCTAAGAGTACCTAGCAAAATACTGAAAAATATGTGAAGTCCGCCAACCCGCACTTGGCCAGCGTGTTAATCTATGGCCTAGTCTTTGTACTGAAGAGAGGCCCTGCCCCAGCAGTGCGACGTTAAAAAGGGCTAAATCAATGATATTATAAGTAAAAAGGTGTAGATACGTTACCTAAACGGCATTCTACCTTCAAAAACGGCACACTAACGCACACATGAATATCTAAAAATATTGCAATAACACTGAACACACTACATTACGATTAGTTGTCAAAATAGGATGGCATGATTCAAGTATCGCCAGTGAAAAAGAGACAAATATAAATCGCGACAGTGCGTCGTCAACGCGTGACTATGTTCAGGTGGGCCAATTAGCCTAGTTTTGGTGTGCCGTGCGTATGACTTATCTACACCTTTTTTCCTAGTATATCAATGGGCTAAATACATATTTGTACAACATACAT
This sequence comes from Boloria euphrosyne, assembly GCA_951802675.2. NCBI lineage: Eukaryota > Metazoa > Arthropoda > Insecta > Lepidoptera > Nymphalidae > Boloria > Boloria euphrosyne. The sequence continues at coordinate 6,444,653 of OX637886.1, forward strand.
CTACTTAAAGAAATTGATGCCATTTTACGGTCAAGGATATTTTAAGTTTTCGGATTTTTGTATCCAGTAAGAAATATATATTATGTAATAGATAATATTTAACTTGTATTTATCACTTTCAATAACATAAATCATACTGCTATCACAGCGTAAAAAATAAGTTTCATTGACTTTGCTGCTATCTACTATAATATCACACATTAGAGATAATAATCCTTTATATTTTATCAAATATCTTTATTACTCCGTAGCCAACTAACCAACTGAATGCTAATTGCCAAGAAAACATTCATGAAAATGGATATAGGTATTTCAAGTATTATTATAAATTATATTAATTATCTTGGCACAAATTCTATCCGTATTAGAAGTTATTACGTTATAATAATAAATGGTTGATAAAATAAACATAAGAAGGTCGTAATATAGGGTTTTTGGCAGAGCTATAATATTAATTCAGCAATGTTAAGTTTACGAGTAGGTAGAGAGATTAAGAAAATTTACATTTTATTGTTTCTTAAATGTCGTGAAATTAAAGTCTTACATTTAACATTGTTTTTATATATGTTTGAGAGTAATATTTATACCTAAGCATATAAAATGCATGAAAAGGCTATGTTTAAGTTGTTTGAACACAAATATCACTGAAACTATCATTTAAAAAACTCATTCTTCAGTGTATAGAGAAATAGATCTCACTAAGTATAAAGAATAAATCAAATATTATGCATAAAATATAAACTATACCAGTAGTACCAAAACTTTACTCATGATGTATTAGATTTAAATAAATAAATAAATTTTGTATATACTCGTAGTTCAAAAGTGGATTTAGATTTAAGAGTAAAGAAAGGTTATTCTTCTTTTAATACTTTCTGTAGCTTAATCTTATATTGCATTACATTACTAAATAACAAATTAACTACTAGATAATATTTAAAAAATATTTTACGGAAATATAGATCGATAAATTATTTCACACGAAAGTATCTTTTGATTTTTTTCTACGTATAAATTTTACTCGTCGAAATCCTGAATAAATCGCAAACGAGTTCTATTTTATTGTTTGTTATCAATGAAACCAAAGAAGAAGAAAAAGCCTTGCAATATCTTAAGGAAAAACACTTACTGAAGTAATTTTCCTCTGTGGTATGCAATAAAAGTTTAATCTAACATTGCTACTTTGTACTGGGATCTAACGTATAAGTAATAAATTGCCGTTTAATATAATATTACAAGCTATTCTTCTATCTAACCAATGGCAGGCCAGCGAATGTTTCCAAATCATTATGATCGACTTCAAAAAATTATTTAATATTAGATATTAGACAAAAGGAGTATAATATAATATGTATTATTTATTTAACTGGCAATAACTTCTAACTGGGAATACGTTCCCTTCAATGATCAAAGCTGAAATGATTATGAAGTTTAGTAAAAAAGTAATTGATTGCTATTAAATATTAGTTCAAAATTTCACTCTATAAAATTTTGTAAGCAATTTTCATGACTAAAATTAAGTTTTTAGTTTAAAAAAGTAACAAAATCACGCGTTAATTTAGTTATTCAATATTAGTAAGAATATGAAAAGAAATTTTAGGCAAACTCTGACCTTTAAATTCCAATTACTTAGTCCCGAAGCTTACCTAGCGAAAGCCCAAGTGAAGTTATTGATTTGCTCAATATAATATAATATTCTATTTTTATATTTTAGGTATATATCTCTCCGTCGCCGTTTGTTAAGTTTTGAAAGGATTTCTAATTAATATTTTATATTAAGTAATATTTTTTTAGGCTAATATTACGTTTAGTCATTTAAGTTTCGATTATGTGCAACTAATCTCACTGAGGTCATCTTCACAGTACATTAGAAAAATTAAGAAAACGTACTAAAGAGTAAAAATATATAAGAAAATACACCGTCACAAGATATTTCCTTACTCCTACTACGTGATAGAGTGCCAAGCTAACACGATTGGATTGAAATTAAAGCTTTATGAGTTCTCCAAATTACAGATTCGTATTACACCCAGCTTGGGTGTAATATGACCAACAACATAACTCCGTAGTACTTAGTATTTTTTTAAAGAAGATTCTATAATATAATTTTATTCTCAATGTGGAAATCTGAATCCGAAGCCCCTGATATTTACTTAAGATCTGTAGTTTTAGAATATAATAACATTATTATATTTCAGATTTGATCATAGTTTTGAACTTATTCAGAGCTAACATAATACAACGTTCTACGAACGCCAAGGCTAATAGAATCGCAAGAAATATAGTATAAGTTTTTTTAAAAGATATATGCAAGCAGTAAATATCTTTTTGTAGCTTAAAGCTCTCCAAGTTTAACAGTGCTTTATTGACATAATGTAATATTATGTATGTGTTATTTTTAACTAAATACACCATATTGTAATAGGTATATTAAGACGCTAATCCTTAGAAGTACCATTCTGATTCAATAAATTATTTTGCACTTTATAGCATATTTAGTGAGGCAGCTTAAGCTATTAACATAACGTTACGGCTCTTAAGAACGGAACAATAATACATACTCGTAAATATACAAAGCGGGCGGTGCCGTGGTCATGCACTAGTATACTACAACTATATGAATAGCAAAGACCTTATATTATATTTCTCTATTTATACTGTTATTTTTCTCTATGCTCGTGTCTTGAATTGCAACGAAATAGTTTTTATATATAGATTATAGATAAACACATAATAATATGTAGGTAAATTCCATTCATATATGTTTTTAAATGTTGAATTTCAACTACTAGGTGAATGTTGGTACATTATATATAATAAACATGGTTTTGTGAACTCTTCAATTCGCCTTCACAATGGATGGCCCTAAACTGTCAGTTTATATTATTTATGACGTAGTGGCTAGGAGCTGGTCACTACGAGGCAGGGCCGTTTGCATAGCTACCTTAAATTTGACTGAGGTTATATTACTTTGGATTTAAGCGAGGCTTGGTTTTATTTATTGAAAATAAATTTTATTTAGCGTAGCTCCGCTTGCCTCTCGTAAAACAAGTGCATTTTATGTGTGTACACTTACTTTTATAGCGCTATTTAATGGACGATACATTAAGACATAAACAATATAATACTCGTATGTCTGGATCGTGAAGTTTTTAGATTTCAAACTGTAAAGCTTTCTTTGTTATATGCTTTAGTAGAAAATAAAATAACAAGGTATTTATATTCACATCCAAATTAAAAAATGAATGGAGATTAGGAGTTAAGGAATTAAAAAACGAATGAAGAATATGTGAAATTATACAATAAAACTAGCAATTCCCGCGGCTCCGCCCACGTTCTAATTACTATTAAAAAATATTGATTGGTGGTCGAAGGTTGACAATTTAGGGTTATAAGTACTTTTTGATGCCAAATAATAAAAAAAATAAAAAACAAACATTATCCTTATCATCTAGAGAAATAAAAAATAGCCTACGACATATTCTCAGACCTACCAAATATACAAAAAAAAAATCATAAAAATCGGTCAAGAAGTTTCAGAGAAGCTCAATAACTAACACCGTGACGAGATTTTTATATATTAGAGATAAAAAGATTTGATAGATATTGTTAAATTTGTATTAAAAATATTCAGTATAGGGGTTGCTATCGACTCTTTCAAAAACAAAGTATAGCTTTTAATTAATATGTACATATCATTATGTTGTTAAATTTGCGGAAAACAATTTTCCTAATTCATAAAATATTCAAATTTATTAAAATATTGTAATGATCAGTGAATTTGCAATAATGAAATAATGCCTTTGTTAAATAAATAATAATTTACTTATATTTATATTATAAATTGTAAATACTGTGTATTCTAATAGTCATATCGCGTGACCGGCCTCGACATACTTTTGATGTAGCATCGTCTATTATTGATGATAACATGAGTGGATTATTGATTGAATATCTGTTAAGAATCCTTTAAGATTGGTTTCTAAGAACCACTAATTATGTATAACATAAAAATATTTATTATAATTTAGTTTAGCTTCTAGCTTTTGCATTTGAATTTGTAATATTATATACCTAACTGCCTCTGTGGTGTTCTGGTTAGCATGATGTACAGTCATACATCGAAAGGTCCTGGGTTCGAGTCCCGGGTCGGGCCAAGTTTAATTATTTAGTCTTTCTGTTTAGTAAGCCTCAGTAACAGCCCGGAGTTGGGAAGTTGGTGGTATGGTTACCCCCGTGCCTCGGAGATCATGTAAAGTCGTCGGTCCTGCGCCTTAGCTCTCACTGGTCGTGTCAAGTAGTCATCCCACCGGAGTATGAGAGTGATAGGAACAGAGAGTACATTTGTCTGCGCGTACACTTGTGCACTATAATATCTCATGCGTAGTTGGCTAGTCTCAATGAGATTGGCCGCCATGGCCACAATCGGTTGGAGAAAGAAAACATTATATACCTACATTATACAGGTCCCGCTGCTTACTGATTAAGTTTATTATTAACAGTTTATTAATAGAGAAAAATTGTACAGTAGCTTTCTACGGATATTTATATAAAAATTTTGCTTAACCACTCTCGCAGTAAAAAGTATTCTATAAGTTATATAATTGTTAGTGATTTAAAGTTCAAGATGCATACGCTGCGTTTAAGCGATGACGATTGTAGAAATCGAATCGCTTCATAAAGAATGCCGGTTGTCTATAGGCCCAGGCGTCTAAGCACTACGAGAATGTAGGTGTAAACGGTTATAAATTATAATAAGTATACACAGATTTCAAATATTTATAAAATGTTGAATAATGTAAAGCCTATCACAGAGAGAAAATAAATAAACTCTAAAATCGATATCAATTTATTAGAGAATAAAAAGTATAGAAATGGATTTTTAAGAGAATTGTACGGTAATAAATAAAGATATCAGCATGTAACTATGGCTATTATAAAAAATATACATTCAGTTATATTTCGGTGTAAATTTTCTGCTAGGTTTGCTGAACAGAGAAAGTGAATTACTGAAATGCCCGACTCGAGACTCGAATCTACTAGACTAGACAAGGCTCTTTCAGTCTTCAGCTGTATATTAAGGCCGTTACCAAAAGTTTGTTTAAATTTGCAGCCTAGTAAGAATAAAAACTGTAACGGAATTAAATAAGTTATGAAATAATTCAGGGAATTTATAGTATTAATCTACGTTGAAGCATACTTATGGTTCTATTTGTTAACTACTTTTGAAGAATTTTTACACTAATTGTAAAAAATAAGGGCAAAATCTACACTAATTGCTAACGAGACAAAAATAAACAGAGTTTTCTTACTTTTTCTAGCGACTTGTTTTCGCTTCGCTGAAGTAACAAGAGATGTTTAACTTTTTCGAGCGTAATCCTAATTTGTAATCTTAATTATTTTTATAAAATAAAATTGCCTAATTTACTTCTTATATGGGACTTATAAGGAAGCTACAAAGGATCACAACTGGCCACTAGACGTCCACAATAAAAATTCTTCTTATAACATCAACTATTTGACAGTCTAAGTCCTATCAAAATCCTAAAACAAGATTAGCCGAACTAGATAACTAGATAATACTGTTTTTTTATTTTTGTACCAAATATACTTTTCTTAAGGCAGTGGTAGCTCAGAGGTAATACGCTCGCTTAGATAACCAAGTGATGCGGGTTCAAATCCCTGGTCTCGCACCTCTGATATTTTCATGTGCGAATCGTTTCTATCATGCTTACCACTTGTCTTACGATGAAGGAAAACATCGTGAGGAAACCTGCAGTTTGAGAAAACCTAGCAAGTTTTCGAAAGACATGTGAAGTCCGCAAACACGCACTTAGGCCAGCGCGGTGGCCTGAGGGAGGCCAGGCCCGTGCCCAGCAGTGAGGCGTTAAAGGGCTGAAGGCACATACTTTTCCTTATGAATTTAATAAAATATATTCCTCTAACATAACAAAGGGATACTTCAACTTTATTTATAGACTACAGAATTAATTGGCTTGTTAACAGTATTCCTTTTCCTTTCCACATTTTAAGTTTAAGCAGTCATTTGTAAAATACGTACTTATTTTTTTTTTCTTCAAATAGCTTTCAACTGAATAAATACATTAATTGTAGTGATTGTCTCTTAAATGAAAATAATTAAGAAAACATTTTGTTAATAATTATATGTGAATCCATTTGTCACAAAATAATAATAAAATAATAAAATTTATTGGAAACTTTTTTAAATTTACAATATAACATACTAGCGACTCACCGTCGCTTCGCTCGGGTTCGTCTTTAGGTACACCCGTTAGCATAAAATTTTTACAAACTTTGAATGTCTCACTAATTTATATATAATCAAGTCTAAAAAACTAGTTTCAAGCTTCTAGCTTTAAAAATGACGTAATTTCCATACAAACTTTCATCCCCTATTTCAACTCTAGCCTATGTCCTTTATAGAAGATATTAGTATATAATTTGTTAAGTTTTTGTATACATTTACTAGCGAAACCCGCGTCTTCGTTCGCGCTAAATCTAGGGACAGGTACGAGCGAAGCAAGAGCAAGTCGCTAGTATTATATATTATTAGAAACTAGCGACTACCAACTATAGTAGAAATGATATATTTTCTCGACTTTGTTACAATATAATGCATTTTTCCGTTTTCAATCACTCTGTCTATCGAAGAAAAGCGTATTCATATCTTTTGCGTAGTTTTAAACATCTAGGCGTATAGTTGGCAGGAAGCGGCTTTGTTTTATACTATGTAGGGATTTGAATTATAAATAACAAAAACAATCCGCCATATTAAAATAAATTATGACTGAAATTTAACTCAATTTAAGAAATTATAACATAATATAACAGAATGTAAAATAATTTCGTTTCAAATAACTACTAATAATACCTCTACGGAGATTTATGACACAGGTCTGCGATGTTCTCGAGTGTAAATACCTAGCCATTTTGTGTTTCCGTGGGTAAACTGGGGCGTCACGAAAATTTGCAATTAGGTATGTCCATTTATTGCAAATGGCTCTAAGTATTTGATTTATATTATTGTCATTTGGTTTCGCTTTGCTCTATTTAATCTACTTCTTTTGAATTCACCACTATTCTAAACGCGACAGTTTGTATGCGTGCGTGCGTTTAGGAAGGAAGGAATAAGCTTGTTGTTGCTTATTAATAAATATCATTGCCGTTTATACTATAAAACTGTAATATAAATTTTTCGGTTATAATCCAGCCGATAATATGACCCACAGAAAGGTAACGTATAACTGATGGAAAGCGACTGACTTATTTTGGAAGCTAACGAGATTAACCTTGTCAGACACAATTTATATAAGCTGGATCACTATAAAATCCAGTAAAAAGTCTCTTACTTACACTTTGATTTTAAAAAAAGTAATTTTAACTAATTTTTATATAATAATATTGTTTATGTGATTTTGATTTAAGCCGTTAAGACATATTTAGTTGGTCTAATTAATTGTTTGCTGATTGAATTGGTATAGATACAATTGATTACAATATTTTTAAAATTGAGAAAATAATCTTTTATATCTTCGAATCCTTTATACAGTTGTAAAGCATCTTAATCAAAGGATGGTACAAGGCGGGTAAATATTTTACTCACACACACATACTTCTTAGGCAATTTCAAAGTTTTAGTTAGAGTACCATACGGTTTAGCAGATTGTGTTTGTAATTTGCATATAAATCGATGTGGTACTGGCGTACGTTACTTACCAAGGTTCCAACTTTTGTTTATTTTATAATTCTTAATAAAGTCTTAATCAACTTTAATTTAGACGCTGAAGTCACTAATGGATTAAGAAATTACTCGACTTAATTGTTAAGGAAAGTAAAAATCAAACTACATTTTACTCAATTACGATTGTAGAGATTCTTTTGAATAGTTAATTTATCTGAAAGTCTTTTGTAGTACATTCTTGAGAAAAGTTCTGAAATGCTGTTTATACTGAAATAGCCAGAGAAATCAACGGTTGCTTTTTTCAATGTTGTGTTTCAGTACAATCTCACATACAACTTTTTTTCTACCCTTTTTTTCCTTTCATAAAGTTTTATGTTTTAAAAGTCAGTAATAGAACCCTTTCATGATATCCGATTGTCCGTCTGTCACACCCACAATAATTAAAATTTCAGAGTAAAACGGCTACTTAAAGTAAACGTTGTAGTAAAATTAGAAAATAGGTCTCAAGTCAAGTAATCCTTTATCCAAATAATATAAAAAATACAGTATTCAAATTATGAAAAATAACAGATTTGAGATGGAACATCATACACGTACTTAAAAAATCCTTTTCTAAAATGAATTCGCTATACAGGCAAGTATTTGCCATACTACGCCGTATTTATTATTTTATTTTTGGAAATCTGACGAAAACAAAAATGAGGTCGAAATCTTTAGATCCGTTTCCAATAGATGAAACTAATTTATAAATATACCTACAGAATAATTAATCATTTAATATTATAAAACATGGTTACTGTGTATGTACCTATGTATTTTTACTATTTTCTACTTGAAAACAAAGGCAAAAAACATTGTGCTTGTCGGTTTGACCATATTTCACGCAGCATCAGAGTAATAATGAGTACCTTACTTTATTTTTTGAATGTTTTTGTAGTACTCTGTAAGCACAATAATACAAAACATCATGAAATGATTAAGTAACTTAAAAGCATTCACAAAATCAGACGTACTCGTACTCTTCTGCCTAAGAGCGAAAAATCTCAGCCTAAAAATATATGAAGGCGTTACATATTCTTTTGAAATGTTCCGTAGGGAATTTCGTAGTGCAAAATACGTGACCTGAAGCACTGTTAGTGTATTCTTTGCAGAAATGCAAAGTTTATTTTCACATTCTCGTTTAAATTTTCCTTTGTCAATTCTATTCTTTAAAACATGCATATATAGATCAGTACTTAAAAATACTTTTGTTTATAAGGTTAATCCTTAGTGTGTAATAATTAATATTAAGAAACTTTAAGTAAAATCATCGTTTTTATTATATTATGGGATTTAGATTAATGGTATCGTCTAACATAAATTTTCAATGGAACTATTTTTACGGTAAGAAAACAAAAAATATATATATTTATTTTTCTTGTTTCAGATAATAAATCAAGATGTCTGTGCCAACAACTGACAGTACTGAGGCTATTACAAATTCTGGCTATGGCAGTAGCGATGAGACAGCCAGCCTTCTTGTATCAGGGCCATCAGTCACTGTCATCGTACCTACAGAAAATAGGGCCGTTAAACCGGTATTACAAAGACAGGACTGTACTACACATTTACGGCCTCAACTATCCGGCGGTCCTGGTAGCGAAGAGAGTGCCGCATCAATAAGAATAGAAGACGGTACAACACGAAGTGTACCAGATATAGAATTGCAATGCCGGGAACATCCAGATCGGCCACAAACATTGGTATCACCAGTTGCCACTTGTTCTCATCGCGGTTCAGTACCTGCATGCCAATTAGTTCCACAGAATTACGCAAGATGTCGTGTATGTGAGAGGAGGCAGTCTACAGCGCCTATATCGGCCTTACAACTAGCGCGATCCATGTCGCGGGAAAGCGTCCGTTCTGCTGTACACTACCCATGTGGTTGTAGTTCGTTACACGCTGTCAGTACATGTCCTGTCATACAGCCACCAGCGCTTTTACTACCAGCAACTAGTACAAGGATAATCCGCCAGAGTTCGCAACCAGAGTCTAGCGCATGTGCAGCACACTGTGTCCATCACACTCACCACCCTAGCGCCTCACTGCGACAACTAAGGGAACCCGGAGACGGAATCGCTGGAATAGCGGCCGACTCTTTACGTATCAACGGCGGCATGCGACCCTTCAAACAGGTAAGTAGAACAATCAATAGATGGCGCTATTCAAGTAAAATTTTTTGGAAGCAAACTGAAAGTATAATAAGGGTTTATTCTACACGCATTTAATGCTCATTTGTTACGCGAACATGTAGATATGTTGAAAATGTATATACAAAATATAATATTACCTTTAAATACTATACCAGTAGATAAACTAATGTTATTGTAAAGAAAACAGAAAATAATTGCTGGTGAAAAAGGTACATACGTACTTCTACAAACCCGTTATCTTTCCCCTTCGTATTTCTATGAAAGCAATTTAATTAATTAAGCGAATTGTGTGGCAAATATGACAATATTAAAAGGAAAAGTAATATTTTCAGGCCACAGAATATATTAATTAAGGATAACGAAAAAGTTCAGCCTTTGTAAGCGCTAGACACGCAAGCGACCAGCACTGCAAAAAGGCAATCTAATTAAACCACTAACAGAATTTCAAGAAGAAATAGCTGTATAATTGCTTAAGCGGCTTTATCTAAGTAAATTTTAGCAGTAAATTGGTCTATTGTTGCTTGTTAAGGATTTCTTTATACAAAAGAAAACCAATTGGCCCATAATTTACTTGCTAAATTCAATATATTATTAACTTGTTATTGAAAGCTAAGAAATTATTTAATAACGAAATTATTTCAAATCTTGTATGTTTACGATGTATTTATCACTTTTAATATTTGCAGCATAATCATGTATTGGTAACATGAGTTATGACTCAACTACGACAAAATCTTTTTCTAAATCATTTATTTTATCCTAAATCTCAGTGGTGTGAAGGAATCCTTATTTAATGTCAGCATTAAATAAATCCTCTATAAAGCGTACCTTTGAGAGTCACGGCAATTTGACTTGCCTTATGCACGTAGTAACGATCTGGCACATATTAACTTTACAGAGAATTTTAAGTGCCTCATTCATACATAGACATTATGAATTGCGTTATTTTGCTATTCAACAGTTCATATCCATTATACATCTAAGAGTGCTCTCCACTGTAAGCTGTTCCAGATGCAATTAGACCGGCGTGTAAGTGCTGTGTAAGGGTCTTGAGAGGTTCCTTTCAAATCAAATCAAATTTTAAATGTTTGATTTGATTTTTGTTTTCAACCTACAGGGGCTGCTCCTCTGTCCACAAACCCTGTCGCAGACTCGCCGGGCCCGACTAAGGCGCGCGTTTACTGAAGCCACAGGAGACACGGTCAACTACGTTAGAACGGTGCGCTCGTAATACTGCATTTTGCACTGTCACCACCGATTGACTGTACAATCTCTCAAAAACTGCAACTATTAAAGAATCACAGATATTCAGAAATTGATACTGTATTTGATAAATTTTGGGAAATTTCAATATAAAATATACATATATAAAGTACTGGAATATTATATGACATAATTAGTGCATAATTAGAGCCCTGCATGATGTTTCCATCTAGATTAATTATTTTTTAGATATAGAATTAGCGTCTATATTAAGTCTTAATCTCAAGTTTGGTTGTACAGTCAATGATCGGGCAATATTTGTGGATGATCACAAATTATTTGTTAGTTGGCGAATGTGACGTTCCTGTAGCCTCCTTAAAATCATATTATCACATAAGTATACTAAACTTTAGCACTCTATGGCTTATCATAAAAAAACCGTTTTCTATACCAATCTATAGAAAACACATATCATTGGCAAGCAATTAGCTTGAATGTTTATGATATATTTTAATTTTTGTTAGATAATTAGCGCCGGATGTAATTTTTATCATTTTTAAAAACATCATCATGAATATTACAGGTTGATGAAAATGATTTGTCATGCTTTGGGAGCCCATCAACTCAAGCAATATACACAGCACGTACACATTCATTTAGCTGCCCGTTTCACACTGGATATAGAGGAATTTAATGCACTTAGATCAATGGTTTGATTGCACTTAGGTTATCAAATACAAATTATATAATGCAAATAATTTTGAATATTTCACCAATACATTAGAAATGGTTGTCTAATTATTACTTAACAAAACTTTTTTATTTGTAAAAAATATAGGGTACATACTATATTATGGTATATATGTATATCTATTATCATTAATACTAAAATTGCAATGATGAATAATAAAGATGTTCAAGGTTTTTCTGTAAGCGAATCGGCTTAAAGGGATTTTGGCAAACATATTAATCAAGTTCAAATGATGAATTATTACACTTTTCCAGATATATTTTAACTTTCATAATGATTGATTTTAGAACATTTGCAAAGTATTATTTGTAACTTTTCGGACATTTCTTGCGATTATAATAATTTTATACGTACCTATTCAGCGTAGAAGTATTAGTTTATATAAGTAAAGGTGATTTAAAGCGTAGTGATCTAATGTCAAAAAGGATCAATATTACTATAGTAACGTAAGTACCCAGGATATTGAAGATTATTCTGCATGAAGAGACCCAGCAATATATCATGTTTAGGAGAAATAAAATGCTTATTCTATAGCAACGGTGATGATTTTACAATATACATGGTCCAGTTTTCTTATTTGCGTGAAAAATATATTCTAAAACTTAAAAACTGTTAGTAAAAAATAAACTAACACAATATTCATATTGATTGTATGTTTTTTTAATTTTACACTTTCTAAAAATCTAAGCAAGCTATTTCTTAAAATCATGAATAAGCAATATTTTTATTCTTAATGTTAAAATTGATGGAAGTGTTTGCGACATCTCTTATAATAAAATGATTGTGAAGGACACTTTATAAATTGAGTGCTGACCCATTTTTTACTTTAGGTAACTCATATTTCTCTTGAAATTAATCAAGTACTTTGTTGTACCTGTCCAATCTATTTTTTTGAAAGTTGTTAACAATAAAATGCTGAGCAAACTGCTCAAATCGAACGATTAATAAATACAGTTTAAGATTTTTAATGATTACAGTTCTGTTCTGGGCCATTTTCATGATTTAAATTAAAGAAAAAATAGTAATGTTATCCAATTCCTCCTTCAAATGAAGCTCCTAGTTTTATAAGAATTATGTATATGAATTAAAAAAATTAAGTTGGTTATGTAAATGATAATGTAAATCAAACGCTTAATTTTGGATTTAGACTTACTATAATAATTTATTATATTTATGCTCAAATGTCACGTTTTAAGCCCATTAACGACAAGAAATTGAATTTGAATTGTCCGTTCTCAAATCTACGTGTACCATTTTTGGTGAAAACGTTAGATTATTTCGCATATATTATGTAGGTACGTACTTTAAGATCTACAATAATAATAACATAATAATATATGCTAGTAGTAAAGGCGGTCATTATTCAATTATTAATGTTTAATATTTCATAAAGAGTTTCTTGCTTCAGTAAATAGACGGTTCTCCATTTTTAACTTTGAAATATTTATAAAGAATAATATATTGAAATTTTTAATTAAACTGTAAAATTATGAAATGAAATGTATTCGTATAAATAATAGAAGGCAGACATACTTGTATGTCAACAGCAAAACAGCACGCACATTTCCAGCTACTTTTCATTTGATATATTGTAAGAATGACGTAACTTAATGTTTTCTTCGTTATAATTTCGTGAACGATGATCCATGGAACTACGGAATAGAATTAGTGTGAGTGTATGTCTGATTAAGTAATCAAAGAAATGTTTCTGCGACACGCTATATTTCTAGTATTCTACTCATTTGCGGACTCAATTTTATGTGGAAATTTTGTGTTCAGTTGAGAATTTTGTCCATTAATATAAAGTTTATTTTGAGTGTAAATTGGTTTTAGAAATATTTCGTTAGTTATATATTAAGTTTTTAAAACACACGTACAAACCCATTAGTGGAAATGAATTTCATGTAAAAAAATAACTTGCTTAAAGTTTAAGAGTTACGTTAAAATTTTAAATGCTCTCGAAATATATATATACATACAAGTACTACTCAGTCATCCAATTTAATAAATTAGTTTACGATGTTACGAGTATCACTTAGATTTATTTACATTTACTACTATTCGAGACTGTCTTACGTAATACTATAGTATTAGGTATAAGAACATCTTTGTGTAAATGAACCTCTTCAGATTCGCAATATTCAGAAGATATATTCTTACTATAAAATTGGTACTTGGATGGTTGCCCATATCCTATGATACGGCATCTTTGCTTATGTTGTGTCATTACTGTGGAGCGTAATGCGTCAGTCATGCTGTAAGTTTATTGTTTATAAAGTAGATATGAAAAGAAATTGGATAGAAGAAATCGTTGAGTATCTGCAACGATTTTTAGGGTTTTTGGTCAATAAGGTAACTTATAGTTTAACCATGTTCGGTTTTCTGTTTGTCTATTCGCAGTTAAACTAAGAGATCTTTTGTATTAGAGAGCTGTAATTTGGGATTTATGTACATATAAGTCACGCAGACAAAGTGGTAAAATAAAATGTTGAAAGAAATTTATTTTAGGGTATATCCTCTACACGTCAAATAGGGGCTGTTATTTTACCCTTTGGGTCGGGATGTTGTTGTTGGTTGGGTTTTATTAAACGATGGACTTTTAAAAATATTACGGGCTTGTAAAAAATCCGATCAAGGCATCCCTTTGGGAAATATTATGATTTAAATTAATGCATGTTTTTCCTAGAGTCTATCGTTCATATGATATTATTATTTTCATAAAAGTCACAATTTTTTCACAGAAAGGAGTATTGATTAGATATTTATCTATTCGGCCTCAAGTTTGACATACTATATTATATATTATTATTATTTTTTTCCAATACTTTAAAAATAATATTTGTTAAATAATATAATTAAGAAATACAACAAGTAAAAGCCAATTTAACATTCAACAAAACTAAATATGATAACTATTCACAAATATCTGGCAAAATATCAACTGTGCTTAATTGTTTTAAATCTCATACAAGTGAAATTGTAGCCTAAAGCCAGAATAATATGATTAGTTAAATCTTGTTAAAACTTGAAACAACTTTCCAGCGTGTATTTAAATTTTGCATCCATAATAACGCTTGTTAGTGATTTCCATATGAAGTTCTATGAAATTTTGAATTCTAGTGTTCATAAATATTAATGATATTTGTTATCAATCATTTTTATTTCTAAGTCTAGCTTTCGATTTTGATATAAAATAGTAAGTAAGCTTATAATAGATTAGCTATCTTTAGAATCATGAATATATTGTGTATTTGCATTCTCCCATAAAATATCATGGAGTTTATTAGAAACATTACAATAAAGACGTGGTTTCGCATAAAAATACCCTGTCTCACTCATTTACACTCCCCCTTTCTACCCTCTAAGTTCCTAAAAATCAAAGTTCTGTTCTGTTTTCTGAGAGAACGATTTTTCTTGTTGGAAATAAAAAGTAGAGTTTTTTACTTTCACTTAAATCTCTGCCGGTAAAAGTTCTATTTTAAATATTAAGTTTATTAAGTATTAAGTTTCTTAATAAATAATCTCATAAGAATTTAGGCAATGATTTTCATTATTTTATTTTCAGGTCTTATACTTTTTAAATTATAGTCAGACTCAAATTGTATCTATACATTTAAACATTTAATATTAAAGAAAATTAGTACAAAGATATAAGGAGTAAAATTAATTAGATTCCTAACACCAATGTATCGTAAAAGCATTTATATTTTTTATAGGTTTAGTGGATACATAACTCAATCACATGAGGCTTAGCTCTAATCCAACCTTTGGACAACAAAGTCTACCTATTTGTAACTGAAATATACATTTTATGTATTTATATTATTTTTGTATATATAAGACAGGAGTAGCTCAGTGGTAACGAGTTCGTTTGGGAAACCGAGTGAACGGGTACAAGTACCGAGTCTCGTAAGTATCACCTCTTATATTTTCTTGAGCAAATTATTTCCAAAATAACCACTTGTTACGGTGAAGGAAAATATCGTGAGAAACCTGCATCTGTAAGATAACCTTACAACTTTTGGAGAAACAAAAACAAAGAGGACTTTACAGTCTGCCATTTGGCCTTGTACAATATATATTTGTAGCGAACTTATCCGAGCCAAGTCACACTACTTATGTCGATACTATATAAAAACAATAACATAACTTAATTGATACCATTATATTCTCTCGTTAACTTAGCATTGTATTGTTCCATCACACAAATTGTGGTTTACTGCAGAGGAAAAAATTCTTCATAACTTGTATGGCGCATACTGAGTGCACTCGAGAAGAGATGCAATTTTGCGGTTGCTTTGAAAAAAGAGCTTTATGGGTTTTTATCGACATTTCATTCCCTGGCATGTATATATTTGATAGCTATATTATCCATGACGACGCGTACTAGTATAAGTCTGAAGCTTTTCTATTTAAAATTAAACTTTGTATTCAAGAATTAAATTTCGTGTTTGCGTAAAGAAGTAATAAATGTATACATAAACACTTTCGCAATTCGATTAGTAGCCTGATTATAGTGTAAAAATATTTCTATAATCATAATAATAAACACATTATGTTAGGAAATTAGCACACAGCACCATTTATGTTATCCATGGTAAGCTACGAGGCCTTTAATGTGACATTCCTTGTTTTGCCCCTGTACCCTTCAAATGAAAGTCTCTATCTGGACTCGAACCCACAGCCGCTGGCACTGCAAATAGGGTTCCTTCAAACTGAACCAAACCTGTCGTCATCATAAAAAGTATGTTAAGGTTTTAATAAACAAATCCATCATATTGTTGTTAGATAAATGGAATAAAGTCCTCGAAATTAAGAAGCCTTGGTTTTCGACGTTGGTAGTCTGCCCTACTTTTGTTTCTGCGGCATTGTTTTCAATAATAGCATAAAGAAGGAAACGCCTTAACGGATAAAATTATATCCACTTCTTTGGACATGATTTTGTTTTAGTGCTTCAGTTCAGTTTAAAAAGTTTCACTTTAAAAAATTGTTTTTTATTAGCGCGAGTGAAACGAGTCTTAACACTATCCCACAATCTAAGCATTTTGCGGTATATTTTACTGCAAAATTATCACGCCTTTAGATTTGTGCTTTAAGATAGTAATTTAACTTCATATCTAGATGTGTTAAAAATGTAATTTTATAACCATAAAAAAATCATAATTTTATGTTTAGTGGATAGAATGTTAATATTTACTAAAATTATCTGTTAGAAAACACAAATTATTTTTAAATTACTCTTTGTATTTTTATAGTGCAATAAAGAATGGTATATATAATTAACATCGCAGTAGCATTATTACCCGTTAGAAAAACTACGCGAGCCCTCACAAAGCTCAGCTTTTTGCTAGTTTAAGTATAGTTAGCTTAAAATTAAGATAAAACTATCAGTGTATATCTATTTTTTTACTTCAAAAACTATCAAAAATATACACTTACTTTTTACTAAGTTACTCGTATTTATACTAGCGATTTTCCCTTACTTCGCTTAAGTGGTCCTTATGTGTTTAACAATAGAAAATAAAGTGGCTTAATGGCCATTTTTTCCGTCTTCAATCAAAATTATTATTATTTCAGACAATAAAAAAAATATCGGTAAAAACAGAACTAAGCACTCTGTAGAAACGTAAGCTACGTTCCTTTTGAGAAATCCTTAATAGAATTTTTAGAAATGTAATAAATTTTTTGGAGATTACCCTAAATATCTTAATATCTTACATACTTCATTTCTTATAATATTAGTGTATTTATTATAAATAGTCTTGATTCTTTTAATAAAATATATTGATTGCTTATCTTGACTTTGCTCACTTTGCAAGGTATATCGTAGTTTCGACTTTCGTCTTTTTGATGCAAATTATGTCATTATAGGCATTAGCTTTTCGTAGCTTTTACTAAATAACAGGTACAGACATACAGGCAGAGTTGTATTCATATAATTTATATAATACTAGCGGACCCGACAGACGTTGTCCTGTCTACAATCAACAACTATTATGTCCAAAATCAACAACTACTAATAAATTAAAAATTAATTAAAAAAATATTCTCCAGCTGACAAAATTGTGAATCTAAACCATTCCCAGATCCCCTTGAATACACACAAAAAATTTCATCAAAATCGGTCCAGTCGTTTAGGAGGAGTTCAGTCACATACACACGCACACAAGAAATATATATATTAAGATTAGAATGCGTATGAAATACATAAAAACGTTTCATAAAAGTTTTTTGACGTAAAGACTACGGATTGTGCGTGCTGAGTAGCGGTAACCATCTAACGTTTCCAAGCTGGGACGAACATCCGCAAACAAAAAAAATTGGAGAATGCTTTGACGAAAGTATAATAAAAAGTGTTTTTATATTCTACAGAGAAAATGTCGCAGTAGTAACATGAAACAGTTACAAATTATAAAAAGTTTAAAATTGGATTTTTACCTATACTCTACTTCCTTTCAAACTCTTACCTTCTAATTTTTAACTCTTAATGAATTGGCTTAATACACCAAGCTTGGTGTGCAATAGTTCGTGAAAACGTCAATTTAACAGTTCTATTTTAAAGAGATTTCGATGGACATTTTGCCATTATGGCGCCGTTCCAACTGGCCGGCCATAGCAGGCCTAACTTTGACTTGTCATATAAATTAGAGATTGCTGCTGCACATTTGTATTATGTACATTTCTCAATTTGTTGCTTTTATTCAGCGTTAAACAAGGTTTGATAGTTATTTTTATGCAATTTTGATTCGATTTCCAAAAAGGTCTGTATGTACGTTCACCTACTTTTCGGAGATGGCCTAATCGATTTTGTTAGCCTAAACGTATTTTACCGTATTAAGATGAGTTTTTTTTTCGCTGACTTAACCTTATGTAGATGTATGGCTTTATAAATAAAGAATTGAAAAAAAAGATGAGTTTCAAATGGTTCCACAACTTTCTTTGAAAGTATACCGTATTTGAGAAAATTAGGAGAGCCTTAAAAGATTTAGTAAGAATTTTATGTAACTGTAATTATTATATCAACTTGAAACTTTAAGTCCTTGTAACTCGAACGAGAGTACCGTAATTAAGCAAGGAGCTGATCGGATGGTGAAGCTAGAAGATGGTTAGTGGAACGGTTCCTAGTATAATTAGTTTTAATATGGGCTTAGTTGGTTTATTTTGATGAACCCAATGTGAATTTAAATGTCTAATTTAGCCGATTTCTAAAAATGTTACCGTTTTTTTACATAGAGATTCCCTGTGAATAAAATAATTTTGATGTAAAGAATGTGCTTAGAACCAATTCGTTAATTGTACCTATTTCTAATTGTAATATTGACTTAAAAGTTTGTACGTTTTTGTTTTTGTGATGATAATATAGTTCTTTGGTATCATCGAGTAAATTTGATGTGGCCAGAAGGTGGAAGTCTTCAATAGTTACTATTTAATAACTTGGGTTTAACCTTATTTTGATTCATTCGACAAGCCTTTTAGCGACAGATTTTCAGAGTCTGATTAAATTAATTAATAATAATTAATTGTGTTACTCAAGTTAAATACAAAATAATAACAAACGATAATATGGCGATAAATAACACTAAGCCTGTATGGGCTTAGTACAGGTTTAAAATGTATAATATTATTTGTCTCGTTGTGTATTTGCATAAATCAATATATTTTTGTACAACTAACTTGTACAATAAATCGAAAAATCGAACTAATTATACGAACTTTTAAGGCATCAATTGCTTGTAATTTATTTGTTTAGCCTTGTGATTTATCGCAGGCACATGTCGAAGATTTTACGTTTAACAAGGTGTCGTTTGATTTAAATTGTTTCGAAAAACAAATTAAATTAACATGAATAGGATTTTGTTTCTAATATATTTATAATATATTTCATAAATGTATCGTAACACATGAATTGTCGCTCAAATTGAGTGTCATTTTTACAGTAAAGTTTTATATTTTAGATTCATTCCTAAACGTTTTTAATGAATTGCTTCCCAAAATAAATAATTAATAAAAGTAAAAGTAAAACGCATGCGGAAACATAATTGAAAACTCGCGGCATTTTACAAGAGTGATTTTTCGTCGAGTGGCGAAAAAGTTAAAAGTCACGCTGACACCTCGCCTTAAGACCTTCTTTAACAAAGTGTTACTTTGGAAATAATCCCAAGATTGTTTGTAGACTTCACTATTGAGAAAAGCTTACGTAAATATAGTTGAATCAAATATTTTACTCTAAAATTATTTCAAAGAAATTTTCATTACTTAAGAATAAAGAGTTATTTTACGCTTTTGAATTAAACTTGCATTAATGTCTCTTATAAATATTAAAAAAATATACAACTTAGTGTCAAAGTGCTAAGCACTTTTTAAAAGACTTAACACCTCATCTTATCGCCTCCACTGGTGACAGGAGAGCTGGCTCATTTTTCGCCCAAAGAATCGGCATTGCCATTCAACGGGGGAATGCAGCTAGTATTCTTGCCACTATTCAACGCGGACACGACTTGTACAGTAATAATTAAGTGTACATTTGCTTTGTATATATAGTTAAGTTTACTTGTAATTTCCTTTATTGTAAATAAATGTTTAGCCAAAAATAAAATGTAGACTTAGTGTCCAGTGTTTTGTAATCCGTAAGTTCAAACATACGATTTACTGCTTTGTCTAGTTGTTTTCAGCTTTTTAGTTCGCTTTTCTATAGACAGATAATGTGATTCTGAGTATTCTATTCTGAGTATATAGTGATGGTAAGGTATACTGCGTCTAAATTTTGGCACATAAACCAATTTTTGAATACTGCATTGCTTGCATCACATTCAAAAGTTGTTCACTTGGATTTATACACTGCATTGAGCTTAATTTTATAAAAAAACGTATTTTCACTGTATAAATTAAAATGTTCCTTGACTTGTATATCCTTATGTCAATGAATCATTTTAGTAACGGAAGACTCGGCTCAATAATTACTTAAATGTGAATATTTTTTGGTTTTACTTCATGCCTATATATTTATATACAGTACTATAATAATATAATCATTAATTAATTCAGCTGAAGCATGCAGCTTTTACATTGAATTAATACATAGTCCTCTTAATCTTAAACAAATGTGTATAAGAAGGTTTCTTCAGATTCGCTTAATACTTTAGACAAATTTGAGACAAGAGGTTTTCATATTTGTCTTGCTTACCTTGAGCATGCATTTGGTTTTATGAATAAGTATTTTCACTGAAAAATGTAAATTTTTATAAAAGAATTTCTTGGCGCGTTTTTAAGTATTTTTATCAAACCGCAATGTTAACCTTTAAGTATGGACGTGGAGTCTCACAGGCTACTCGATGTTTTTGTTTTCTTAGTTTTATCTAATTCCCACCACTCCCCGCGATTGAGCAGCTCAGTAGCTTTTGTTTAAGTTGTAAAACTACCAACGAGAGAGGAGATTTCATCATCCGATGTATATCACGTAAGTAATGACCATTAAAATATTGACCGGAGCCTGTCAGGCTACACGTCCATTGTTTCCCTATGATATAATTTATAAGGACGATTATGTTACTTTGAGTTTTTGTAGTACAAAATGTCAAAAAACAATAAAGTCGCTAGTTCTAAATCAAAATGACCATCTACGAGTTCTGTTCAGGGCCCTGCGAGTAAAACTTTGCGTGTAGGACATCCTTCTTTCGAAAAGTGAGTGAGTTGTTGTTAGCTTTTTATCAGTCTGAAATTGAAGATTTATCTAAGAATATTGAAGATTTTTTTAAATTACAGTTCCAAACTGATACAAAATCATCAGTGTAAAAATGATGAAGATCAGGACCAGGACCAGGACCTAAGAGTAGAATCGGGTAGTGACTGTTCGAACAATATTCCACTATCGGAGTTAGTGAGAACTAAATATGGAAATACAAAAAAACCTGAAATTATTATGTATCAACTAAAAGAGGGCGTCGATGAGGCTGACAAAAAATGCTCGATTTACTCCAGTGGCCGTCGAGCAAGATGGCCTATGGTGTTGCTATATCGTGTCCTAGACTTGAAAAGACACGATTGTCAAGAGAGCTGAGGTTGACCATGACTCGAGTTGTAGGCAATGATGTGGTTACTGAAGATGTCCAGGATCAGTCAAGGAACCAGAAGAGCATGTAGAGTCTGTCATGTTTGTTGCAATAGGGTGCAGCAGGCCTGGGTGTCTCTAATATTCTAAACCTTTTTGCACTGCCTACCAATAAATTGGCAACAATTTGACTGTTGTCAAAATTTTTTGTGTTTGTTACCTGATGTTGGTATTTTGTGTTTTTGGTTTGTTATATATTATATTTTGAGAATAAAAAGCTCATTTTTTATAGGAATAAGTTTAGGTGTTTTTTATACCTTAAAATGTAACCTAAGTAGATTTTGACTGAAAAGTGCCATAATTTTTGTTTTTTTTAATTTCTATAATTTTTTAAATAAAAGTTTATTATACAAGCACGTTATCCTATTGTTAAATCCCATAGCTTTAATATCCAATTAGTTTTAAAGCGATTTTATATCAAATTCCCCAAAACAATATGTATGCATATAGGAGCCTGTGAGACTCCACGTCCACAGTAGTGTTAAGAAAAAATGACGTCCATACTTAAAGGTTAAGATATATTCCAGAAATTCTAAAACATTACAAAGCAAATATTTCAGACAATTTTTGCCAAGTCTCTTTTTGTTCATTACGGTTATTTTGCAAGAAAGAGTGTAACATTTTAAAATTTTATGTAACTCCTAAAATTTGGTTTGTATGATTTTATTTTAAAATGTATTCGGCTCGTAATAGTTTTTGCTAGTACATCGATATGTAGTTTGCTGTGACAAGAAAATATATTCAATACTAGCTGACCCGACAGACTTCGTACTGCCTAATAAAAGAACTAATAAAAGACCTAAACTTTTTTTCTCATATTCATTCACATCTTAAACCTCCTCTGGACTTCAACAAATAATTCAAGACCAAAATAAGCCAAATCGGTCCAGCCGGTATCGAGTTTTAGCGAGACTAACATACAGCAATTCATTTTTATATATAAGAAGAAGATAATTTTAATAGGTATGAAATAATTATTGTCAAAACTGTCCAACGAGATAAGGATTTTCGAAGTAAAAAATGACTGCGATAAATACAAAAGATGACGATATTATAATGAATCAAGCTTTAGCCTAACAACCTTAAATATTTAAAGCCTACTAAGCCTACAATCCAATCCCATTTTTAGAATAGAAAAAAAAATACAGATATATCCTCCTTATGCTATTGCCTCTAAACCAATCAACGTAAAAGTGAGTCAAGGGCACCATAGGCAACCCCAGTTTATGGCGATTGCCATGATTTTCTCGAAGGAATAGTTCCCTAATGCGTTTATTACTTGGATTTCTTATGCTAGTATTTATGGGGTTTTTTTTATAGTACATACTAAATATAATATTTATCTTCTATCTATACATATAATGAAATTCTCACTGCGTCAAATCTGTTCATTGAATATTTTTTGGAAAATCTAATTTAAATAGACTTTATCTATACTAATATAACATTTAATAATATTATAAAGAAGTAAAGTTTGTGTGTTTGTATATTTGTTAAATTGTAAGGGGTAATCTCGGGATCTACTGAACCGATTTTAAAAATTCTTTCACCAAAAGAAAGCCACATTATTGCTGAGTGTCATAGGTTATATAAAAAACCGAAAAATAAAAAGGCTTTTATGTGGTAGTCCGTTTTGCAAAGTGAATCGGAGAAAAAACGGTTGAATGAAAGCGTTTCTTACGCGATTATATATGGAAATTACGTCATTTTTAAACTATACTAAAGAGGTTACACCTGAGGACGAACCCGAGCGAAGCGAGGGTGAGTCGCTAGTTATCGATATAAAGGTCAAATGTATTATTTTTATAATTTTTGTCTATCTGTCTGTGACCGCATCACGAGAAAACCACTGGACGGATCTGGATGAAATTTGGTATGACGTTTGCTGATTACACGGGTCAATATATAGGATACTTTTTATTGCGGGAAAATAACGCATTTCTGAGAAAAATACTAAAAGAAGGTTAGAAATAAAACCACGCTTGCATTTACATCTTTAGAATGCGGGCGGAGCCGCGGGATTTTTGAATAAATATTTAGATGACAATTTATTAATAAAACTAATTAAGAAAACTATAAAGATAAGAAGAATAAAGATGAATAAGTCACTCATTTTTGTTTGTCTGTGTGTTTGAACGTACTAAACTCAGGATTATCGAATCTGATTAAGGAATTCTTTATACAGGAAAAAAATCTTTTGTTAACGAAGACTATATAATATCTTCATGCAACTTTCCAAGATAGTAAAGTAGTAATAATAAATGTCAACAATTCGAACAAGGCTCCGTTTTAATGATTGTACTACAATTATTAACTTGATATAATATACGTTTAGTGTATTTTTATACAATATGGACTATCGATATTGTATCTACTTATTCTATATAAATTAGGGATGAACCCAAGGAAGGCAAAGGTGAGTCGTTAGTCTTATATAATATCGTATTTCGCATTCTACTCATAGTCTAACACCATCAAATGGATAGTAAAATAAGTTTATTATTTTTTTGTCACGTTATGAGCCTCGAAAGACAGAGTTAAAATGCGACATACTTTGGTGCATATTTTAAGTAGTATTATGTTTTTAATTTCATTTGAATATTTTTATATCTTAAAAAATATTTAAGAATCGAGGAATCTGAAACGTAATGATAGTACACGTTTATATTTCTAAAAATACTTATACTGAAATAACAAAAGCAAGGTAAAAATTAGTTCCACTGTGAGTCATATTTGCGTAAAGGATTCAAAGGCCTTTATTATATAACTAGGAATTCTAGCTGTATAACTATACACATAAAGCTACCGCTTAAATCAGTCTATCTATTTAAAAAAATGCATCCGTTGCGTAGTTTTGAAAATCTAAGCATACCTAGGGACAGACAGACAGCGTGTAGCGATTTTGTTTTATACTATGTAATGATTGTAAAGGAGTTTAAAGGGTGAGGGATTTTATTACACTTTTCTCTTAAGAATTAATAAAGTTCTATGTTTAGTTTTTTTTAAATGCAAATCAAAGTAGTTTAGGGGGTATAAGAAAATATAGTTACCGATTTTTCTAATCATGATTCATGAAAATATAAAATAAATACTATATTTTTTTCAATTCATTTATTTACGCTTCAAGTTCTTATTCAGGTCACTAAACGCACTAAACTAATAATATGTGGGGTAATACCAAATCAAACACTTACACCAGATAAACATAAACACAAGGGATATAATGATAATATGATTTGATGTAATGTCTAAAAATATAATTAAAGTACATAGATATAATTTACAAAACCCAAAGTACATATTTTTAATAATGTTTTGCTATGAATTTATCTAAATAACAGCTCCCTGCTTCGCTCTGGTTAGTTCGGTACGGTTTTTTTAATCGAACCTTTATTCTTTTCAAGTAAAAGAAACCTTAGTTACTCCTTATAACACCAGCTACTGCCAGTGAAAGTCAAAATCGGTTTAGCCGTTTCGTAAATTTGTACAATTTTAAAAATTGTTTTTTAAAAGTACCTTAATATAATTCTATATACAATTAATAAATAACTGTTATTTTCCACTTTAACTCGTTATCTTAAAATTTGTTGAACTTCGAAGACTCAACTATTTTGAGCGGTGATATATGTGGGTGATCGTGACCACTAGAAAATGAAGATTCAAAACCTTGTGTGGGACGACTATATTGACGTCATGTTGCATTAGAATATTTCATCGCATTCCTCTAAAACTTATATTGAAATTTTAATATTCTTAATACGCAA
Source organism: Boloria euphrosyne (assembly GCA_951802675.2). Classification (NCBI taxonomy): domain Eukaryota; kingdom Metazoa; phylum Arthropoda; class Insecta; order Lepidoptera; family Nymphalidae; genus Boloria; species Boloria euphrosyne. The sequence goes on from OX637886.1 coordinate 6,470,373, forward strand.
TTTTAAATATTACCAGGATTAAATATTATAAGTAACGTTAGATTAGACCTTTAGGTTTAGATATGTTAGGTTTATTATATAAAAACTTTTACACAAACTAGTCTAAAATTAAATTAGTGCGTCGCAAAATGAACACTAGAAAGGCGTAAAGATATTAGCTCGTTGAAAGTTACTCTTTTCAGAGTAAATATTAAACGCGTTGAAAAGCTCGAGTTTATTTTTTCTGCAGCTATTAACTTTGATGACTATGACCCATTTTACATGAGTATTTCCTTCTGAAAAAACGTTGGCATAAAGAGAAATGATTAAAAAAATACGAGTATTATTTTTTGTTCTGATGGCATTTATTTCAGTGCAATCGTTTTTTACGATACTGTTCGAATTAAAATTATTTGTCGTTGAATCTTCATACATCTAGAGTTTAATAAATAAACGGTACTCTCTTATTTTTCTTAAACCTAGAAATCGTATTTTAAAATATGTATAGCATGGTTTATTTTAGAGACTCTCGTCTATAAAGCTTTTTAAACCGTTAGAAAAATTCATTTGTTATACAAACTTTATAGGTATTCAGTCACTTGCATTTGATTCCACGACTAAATCTGTCGTGTCAATAAAAGTTTTAAGCCCTAAAAACCGATAGCCATTTTGCGACTCGCTGACTGTGTAAATGAGAGCTCAAATAAAAAGAATAAAAGTTTTTGTAAGCAACAAAAAGTCCGAAAGCAATTGAAAAATTACTCGACAAACAACTAAGTACTTTACTGCCTGAAACTACTTCACAGCTATTAGCAGCCTAGAGCGGGTTGCCAACATTTTGTGATGGATTATGGACAAATGGATGGACTTGCACTTCTCTTTAATGATCGCCAAATGAAATATTATTTGAGTACGAAAATATAAGTTTTGTGAATTTAAAACAAATGGCAACTCAATTAATTGTTTAAGTGTGTCAGTTTATATTTTTAAAAATGCCCAATTTATAACCATAAGTATATTAAAATAGAGGTCAAAATTGTGCATATAAAATAAATAAAATTTAACTATAAGGATCGTGTGAAAGGTTTTATGTTGAAAAACAGCATTGGGCTGTCGGGGATAACTGTAACTTATTACGAGACAGGCACCACAGTTCTTTAATATTTTGACAACCATTTAATAGTAGATTCGTCAAAATCCATGGGTCCAATCGCCTATTTTATGTATTTTTATACTGTTCTAATATCGCCAATGATCTCCTATAAATAGTAATTTTAATGCCTAGCCCATAGGTAAATATTTTTGGAAAAAATACCAATGCAGATACGAGTATATGCAAGATTACACCATAATTCACATAATACTTTTATTGATACTGTTATTACACGCAATTGTCGCAGCTCTACCAGCGTTCTAATCACAATTAAAAAACTAGGGATTGGTGGAAAATGGACGGTTATAAGTATTTTTGATGCCAAATCATAAAAAAATAAAAAATAAAAATTTGGAGAGGGCCACGCTTATCACTTAGCGGAATAAAAAATAGCCTTCGACCTATTCTCAGACCTCCCAAATATACACAAAAAAATCATAAAAATCGCTCAAGCCGTTTCGGTAGAGTTCAATAACAAACATTGTGACACGAGATTTTTATATATAAGAAGATTTAGAAGCAGGCGCTTACGAACGACTTGGTTTTATAAAGGTATAACGATAAATTTAATATTACGATAGCAAATATTATATGTATCTGAAACATGTAATATTCCGCATATTTCCGGGAACGATAAAGATATGGGATAAAATTGTATGCTCAATAGCTCAATAATGTTCACCTAATATGATCGTATTTTATTTAAAGACAAGGTACTTTTGCCTGCGGCTCCTTTTACGTGACAGACCTTAATAAACATCAGCTTATAGGTAGATTCAGGAAATATGCTCAATTTGTTGTAATTTTTCCTCAAATTTGTTAAGCATGTTAAAATTTAATGGATCAGAACTGGTCGACGTAGCTAGGGCAGACCTCAGCACCACGCCCAATAATCACAATAAGCTTGAAAGAAAACACTCAAAAATTTTTACATTTATAATATTAAAGCAAAAACGGTTCGAAAATATCTTTAATCGCTTTTTATAAAACAACTGAATGTGCTCTTACTTTATTTTATACTTTTACTAATAGTAGGTTAAAGTGTGTTTTAAATGACCAAAAACAGTTCTATGATGCCTTTGTAAGGAATCTTCTGTCTGCCAAAAGACTATTAAAGTTTCATTGAACCCGAATATTTATTCATGCGTAGGTCTTGGACATAATTACGGCTTGTTAAATTATTTAAAGTTTCAGTACATTAATATTGATTGGTATTTAATACTATATAGTGAAAAATCCTGCAAACTCGATTAAGTTATCGAATCATATTATTTTTTTTTAATTATTCCAATATTGATTAATATTTCTTTTTATATGTATGAATAATGTAATTTTATATGTTAACCCGGATTACCCACTATCATTATGTTACATTTCACCAAAAACTGTCCAGTGGTTTTCACGTAATGCGATCACAGACAGACGAACAGACAAGAAAAAATCTAAAAGCTATAGATTTGGTAGCTTTATCGTTAATAATTATTATTTCAAACGAGTTTTCAAAAAATATTTAATGTAGAGGTTTAAAATTAGATTAGAATATTTTTACTTTAACTTATATATGGTAAATGTGATAGATATATATGAAAAATAATACTAAATAAATTACTTTGCAATTATCATTTTTATTGTACTCGCTGTTTTACGTACTACATTTTCTGGAGATAAACTTCGACTCGACAACCATTTATTATATACACTTGGCATCATCTGCACTGATATGTTAAAGTATCAATGTGTTTTAACTTCACTTTTTAATACAAGAATCATTAGTTACGAGAAATCAAATGAAAGAAATATTTTTTAATTGAATCATCGCTTAAGCTTTTTTTAGTTATATTTAATAAGCGATTAGTACTACGAGTATGTGTAACATTTTTCTTTTATATTGATATACTTGTACTATTATTAAACAGCGTACATTCTTTTATTTTAAAATATTACTTGCTCTGGCTTTCAAGCTCTTTCCCTAGAGTATATAAACGATAAAAGCAAACATCAAAATACCATTTTCGATAAAAGTAGAGATTAGTATTATATATAAGAGTATATAGCTCTCTATTGTTCTACCATACACAGTGTTGTTACTATCCAAGAGGTAAATGACTTGTAAAGAACACATTGTAAATCTAACTACCAAGTAGTGAAATACTTCGCGTGTAATTTATGGAATATAATAACATTATAACACTAATTAACATGGAAACAAGCGCTGTCATAGAAATAACCAACGAGTATTTATTTATGTAGATTGACTAGTTTAGAATATATTATGGACTAGCGACTTACCATCGCTTCGGTCGGGTGCGTCCTTAGATATCTTCAGCCCTTTTTTTTAACGTCCCACTGCTGGGCAAGGATCTCCCTCAGTACGAGGGGAATCTGGCCATAGTCCTTTAGCTTTTTTTTACGTCCATACTTTTTGAGTTTAGGTTTAATGTTGGGGTACCGGGCATAAATATGAAAATTTCGACCAGTTATATTCTCGTCAAATAAAAAAAAATGATGTTTCTTTTATAAGTACCGTATATAATTTCACCTACACTTTAAAAGCTTAATTTTTATATTTCACACAGAAACTTAATAAATTATTAAACTCCAATTTTCCTTGTCTTTAAGTTTTAATATTCAAATTTGACTTCTTACTTATTTTTATTTTCTTGCATAACACGTCTTATTAGTTTAATACAATAAAAACAATGTATCAATTATATATTGATAATTCATATTAAATATAGTTATTTGGTAGATATTAAGGTGTATCAGACATGAGACCGTTAAATTGTGCGTGTTAAAATTGACTATCAATTTTAACATAATTTTCATAACTTCATATCGTGATTTTTTCTTGATTTTTATGATTTATTTACTTTATTTAGATAATTACAATAGGAATCTCGACTTTCCTTGGCTAGCAATAGCTTAGTCATAAATGCTTGTAAACATAAATTTTGGGGTTGAGCCAAATAAAATCAAGTCTAAGAGGATATCTTTAAAAAAATACATATTTTAAGGGCTATACGTTTCAAGCAAGGAAAAGCAAAACAAATAACTTGAAGTTTATTTAGTATGATTACATTCATTTTTACGTTTACTTTAGAAATTCCATCATTTCATATTGACTTGTTTGTTTACACAATACCTAACAAGTAATTACTTCCAATTTATTTTAAATATTTACGAATGCGAAAAGAAAAAGTGTTTTCATTGAATAATATGAGTTCACATTTTAAATATGTTTATAATTAAATTTTAAATTTATACAACGTGAAAAATTGAATGAATTGGTTGACTGATGTAAATCTTCTACTATATAAAAATTAGTCGGGCTTTCCTTCCTGACGCTATAACTCCAGAACGCACGAACCGATTTCCACGGTTTTGCATTCGTTGGAAAGGTCTCGGGCTCCGTGAGGTTTATAGCAAATAAAATTCAGAAAAAATTTCAACAGAAAAGCGGGAAAATCTTTTAAACTATACTAAAGAGGTCACACCTGGGGACGAACCCGAGCGAAGCGAGGGTGAGTCGCTAGTGATTAATAAATATATTATTATTATATTAATAGAGTTAGAACTTGAGATCAGTAGCATAAAACTATCGCTATTTAAGATACAAAAAAAAGAATGTAAATGTCCAAAACATTTCCACTGTAAGCAAAGATAGATATATAAAGAAGTAAGACATTATCTAATCTTTACAATAAAGTTGTTTATTTTCTTTACCCGTAAAATACCAAATGCGAGAGTGTTCTGTTAGGTACAACTCGCCTCACTTCAGTGCGTCTTTGTAAGAATCCGCTATTCTTGATTCCAAGTCTGTTAGTGCGCCTGAACCAAATCTTAGAAATATTATAAAAGTGTTTCCTAGTCTTAGTTTTATAAAACCCTCGTTACGACTTATAGTTTAATGAAAATGTATAGAAAATACTTAATATTACAAAATCTAGAAAATTTAAACGTAACTGGAGCCAAATTGCATCAAAAAAAAAAATGGTTGCCTGTAAATTCGTTTTTCGGGCGAAGATTTTACGTGACAACGTCTTTTTCTCGGTAGAATATTTATTGATATGAATAGAACGTTCGAGAAAGACAAAGACAGAGACACAAGCATGCGCCGATTCAATGCGCCTAATTCTCTAGTGCTGCGCGCGCGGCAGACCGATCATAGTTGAGTGGGAGAGAGACGCAAGGCATTCGGCGGGCCTCTCTCTCGTTCGGTGACTCATCGTAACGTTACCGAGCGTTACACTTTTTCATAAGTGACTCCCAGCCGCAACCTAATTTAAGACGTTGTCACGTCAAAAAAATGAACAGTTCAAATTACACATTACCAACTTACTAATATTTGAATTAAAAATTAATAATAGAATAAAAAACACAATTTCTTACTTTCATAAAAAATACACGCTCAAGTTATTAGATTTTCCACTCTCATACTTTCCTTTGATAAAAATAGTATTCTACGGTCCTTTTACTCCAAATATTATTATGTAGAGTAGAAAAACTACTCAGACTTATTTTCTATTGATGTTTTAAAGATACTTATCAATTTATCGTTTCGAAATTCAGTGTGTTGTTATAATATAAAAATGAAGTACTATATTTTATATTTTTGCCCTGCCTCAATAATTGCTTGTTTGATCTAGTGGCTGGTGATTATAGTTCGAGAGCAGCTGTTCTTAGAAGTAAATCTATAGTGTTTTCGGACAATAATCGAACTCGCTACGTTCGGGATAGTAGACAATGTCAAATCGTGCTACAACAGTTATCGATTGTATTGCTATTATCCTCCGAATGACAAACGATCTTATTAAAATATTGAAGTCGGTTAAAAAGTAACGTCAATTGCAAAAATAATATTTAATGTCTTAAAAAACTCAAGTTGACTCGAGTCATTTCCATTACTGCTTTATTTCTAACTAACTTTACTCGACAAAATTTTGTTTGCTGTCTATCTTACTGAAACCGTTCAGCTAACTTCATAATCATAAGTTGTGTGATCTCGATCATAAAATTTGTAATAGAAATAATAAGAACGAAGTAGTTGTAATTAGCATGTGAAGTATTTTAATCATTTAATTTCTTAATTGTTATACAATTTAGATAAATATTAATTATATTTTAATTAATTCAATGCAATTTATTACTATTGACCTTAAGATATGTCAGCTGAGTAAAATAAGCTTATTTGTGATAATATTTTGCAACTAGCAATACTTGCCGCTTCGCTTGCGTTCTAAGGCGTAAATGCAAGCGTGGTGCAAGCAAAAGGATTCTATATATTGACTCGAATAACCATCTAATATCATACCAAATTTCATCCAAATTCAATTAAGTAAATATTGTATTGTTAATTATTATACATAATTTTCATAATAATAAATACAAAGCTTCTTTTAAATGTTTCTAAGTGTTTTTATTACACGATCTCTACGAACTGCTTTAATTAAATTGTATATGAGTATTTATTGAACGCCTAATTTTTGCATAAAATGTAAATAAGTTTATATAACAAAATCGATGTTTAGTTCGATTTAAAAGGCCACTCAAGTTCCAGGCTTGATCTTTCCAAGGGCTCTTTACTATCCGACAGTTATAATACATAAATGTTACGCATTTACCAATAAAATAGGATCATAGCCGTTGAAACCTTTCACCCGTCTGACAGCTTAGATGGTTTTATTATGTGCTTTCTTACTTTAGGGTTATATTTACAACACACATCTTTAAATATCATTTACTTTACAAATATGAAAAAAAGCAGACAAATAAAACTGAAAAAAAATGTTACTTATACTGGATTGTAGTACAAGTTACTTTCAGCGTTCGTATTATTTATATCTTTATATCTTGTTAGAAAGTCTAATATTTTGAATAGAAAGGCAGTAAAAGTAATCATGTTAAAAATAATCTGCTCATGAAAATGATAGAGGTGCGAAGTATTTTAATACACTTCGACTGATTCACCAAGTGAGCGTTTTTACTAAAGCTTAAATTATATAATTATGCATAATTTCAAACTATGCATGAAAAGCTACTAGGAAAATAGCTAACAAAAATTTTATAATTTGACATTTTTTAACCCGTCAACGCGAACAAACGAGACACAATAGATTTTCAATTGTTATAAATCTATATTGACCGCACGCCCGTTGATAGGTTAATGAAAAGGATCATTACTTTAGTTGATTAGAAATATAAAAAAGAATTATTATATACAAAGAGAATCAATGAACATAATTTTTAACGGGCTCGAAAAACTCAAGATTTAATTCAAGAATGCTTGACTATTTCTGTCATAAGCATTCATAATGCTTAAGAAAAAATAGCGAAGCATCATTTATCAGCGCTTCATATTTAAATATCGTTTCTAAAACCATCTACTGTATAAAGTGGAGGTGGAGAGTGAAGTGAAATATCGTAAAAGTACGAGGCAAATAGCATTTAGCGAAACTGATAATATAAAAATTACTTATCAAGATCTCTTTGAAAGTGTTTGATTCAGCGTATTGCTAACGACCCAGAATCTTTTAAAATGAAAGTGATAAATCAAACTTGCACTTCGATTTTAAGAGCCCTGATACGAAAAATCTATCAACTATAATATAAGGAGTGGAATATTAAAAATTGTTAGATATAAGACGTATTTACTTTCATTTGCAATATATAAAATTAAAACATAATTTTAGTGTCAGTCTGTCCGATTTTGGCCACGGAAGATTTTATACGAGTATGTATAATATTACATTTTTTTTAATTTTAGCTTATTACATTTAGGAATACCACCTATGCATACATCAAGGTGGGTGTGTAGGGCCACCGGACTAAAGCTTAAAGTAAAACGACACATAAAAATTCAGTTTGATTTTAAAAAAAAGGTATAGGTATAGTTGATTATGATTGAATTTCAAGTACTGTGAAGACACTTGTAATATCATAATACATCCTTATATACATAATTACTAAGATTTATAAAGCACGTAATTCAAATAAATTAGTTTATTCGTTATTCGCATATAGGTAAAAACAAAAAAGTTAAGGTGCCAATCTTAGATTACAGTTTTATTGGAAAGAAAATTGAGATAGATGGAAGCCATCAATCGCTCCATACCCTACGAACGAGCTTTGACGACATTTAAAATATATTAGTCGTTGAATCTACTTTTTAAATGGATCTTTTAAATTACACAAAGACGTTTTAAAAAAATTAGACACAATGATAAAATACAATACATTCAATGTATTGTTAATAAGGAATCCAAGCAATAATCATGAAGTCATTTTTAATGACTGTTCATAACATATTGGATTTTTTTATACTAAAAGGAGGTCTCCTAGGAAAATGACTATGACAATAATGTGGAAACGTCTGACGTATCTAGTTCGAAAGAACACTATTATTTTTGGTTATTTTTATATTATTTTTGAAAAAATAAGTATTCTAGACTCATATTAAAATAATTTGAAAGCTCGAATAGTCGCTTCGCAAATTGTAAATTGCTATGCAAAGCTCTCTACTCATGTGTAAGTTAAACTTGCAAGTTTAAAATGCAGTCATGTTTGCGTTACGAAGAATATGATAAAAATCCATTTCCATTGTCGCTTGTTGGCTTCACGCCAGTGAATACAGGTATGAGAAAACACCCTTCATACAAGACACGTCAAATATATTTCAGGATTGGATGGAACTGTTCTAAACAAAGAATGCAAGCTATGTACAATGATGTATGTACAATTTTGTAAATATATATATTTTATTTACTTGGTTTTCTAAATAAATAAAGCTTAATAAAGCTTAAATTTTTCTTCACGTAGTAAAATAACAAATGTGGTTTGTGATTTTGCCAGAATTTACGAAGCTGCTGTCGTATTTTGGTATGGAGCCAGAATGCAGTGGTTAAGGAATTACGCCAAAATATTAAAACTTAACAGTTTCCTTATAATTCCTTAATAATAAAATATTCTTCTAAGGTATACAATAAATGTAACGTATGTAGTTAAACGAGGATAAAAAAATTAAACATTGCCTGTCTTTGGATAATTTTCAAATGCCTAAAGCGAACACAACTGATGTCCAAAATCTTTACCGAAGTAATTATACTATGTATAATATAATATGAATATATGTATACGTACTCGTAAGGTTGGATAATAATACTGCTATTATTATAGCCTCGAGCATTTCATATGAGTACACAATTACTCGTAAACCCACCAATTAGTTTTCATATCTTAACATAACTCACATAATAATCACGCCTTATACTACTTATAATTTAGAAACAGTAGTTTAGTCTAGTCTGTAACTGGAATGATGATTGATAACATAGACAGTTAGTTAAGAGCTTTAAGTAAGAAAAATGAACAAATAATCATACAGATATAATTTTATATTATTAAAAAACCTCGGTATTCGCTTTAATTTGATTTTATATAAAAAAATTTAAGAAATAAAATATATTTCTTTCTATATATAAAATAATGTATAGTGTATTATATTATACAGGGTTAATTAAAAAGAATCTATGAAAGGTAAAAGCTCAACTGTTCAGTAATCGCCTCTTCAAGATGTTAATTGAGTTGCAAAGTCAAATTAGATTTCAGTGTTGACTTTATTGGAACTGGATTAACATTTAATGGTCTTTTGAGAATTATTATTTCCTCTAGTTTAAATAAAGGGTAAAAACATATAAGACTAAACGGTTTTTGTACCTTAAAAACTCCCCTCTAAAAACTTCAAACTCACATAGAGTAATGATTGTAGGAATCATCATCATCATCTTTAGAGACAGTGGTAACATGGTACATAAAAAAAAACAAAAAACAAACATTTATATACGTACAAAAATGTTTTATTTTGCCCATAATTTTTGTAACATAAAATGCATAAATTATTTACGTAGTTCATCTAAAATTCTCATTAATTATTTATATTATAACAATAGAAAACAAATCGCTATTAATGGAATATGTTTAATACATCATTCCATCCATCCATCCATCTTCCTATACATTTAAATTGATCGTTTTTTTGTTTGCCAGGTGAAAAAAATAATATCTGTCCCAAAATTTATATAAGAAAAATTTGAAATTTGTTTTAGGCCTGTACGGGATCTCGGAACCAGGTGACGCAGGTAAACTAGATCAACTATATTAGTTTGTATATTTGAATATCATTACTTTTTTTTTATATTTAACATAATTCAGCAAATATTGTATATATCTTAGCATTCTTATGATTTTAAGGCATCTACTGTAAAGCATCAGATATTTTTAAAGAAAAGGAGTTTTAATAACTTTATAATAAAAATAATAAATCTATTATAATGACATGTTATTTTTTACAAAAATTACGTAATATTTAAAGAAAATAGAAAATAAATCGCTTTCGCATCTGCTACATTTCCTCATTTATTTATCCCAATTTTTCATTATTCCCCTCATACAAGTTCGATTTTCTTTGTTATATTTTTATCGGATAGTCTTATTTTATTACATAGCACCTTTACTTATTTATTCCATGTAAATTCTAAGAAGACACGTCTTAATAATATTATACATACTCTTAACCTTGTTTGGCTTCAAATCACAGGTGTTACCCTGTCCTTAATAAAGAAAACAAGATTACTGCCGATTCTTGTTATATAAAATGTCTCATGCTGAAGAAGCGTGATTGTATATTAAAGAAAACTTAAATTATACGTTAATTAAAATAAAAGAAAAACAAAAATCTTTTAAAATCTACTTTACTCTCGTGGTTCGATTTCCTGTATATGTATATTTGTGCTGAAACTATCTAAAACAGAAATGGCCTTTGACAGAGGACGACACGAGACGACAAACACCTGAGTGGTTCTATTTTGCCGGACATAGGCCACCGTTATAACCTTTCACTATTTTTGACAATACTGTAGCTTCTAAATGCTACCATCTAACTCTGTATATATAAAAACGTATACTATAAATTCACTTCGACTTTTTCTTTTTCCTATCATAAGAGGAAGTGTAATATTATCAATAAATTAAGGAAATTTCTTTGTACTGCGCATGTATAATCGATTATTTGTATAAATATGTAAATATGTAAGCTTTCCGTTAATAAAGTTAACCTCGATGACCCAGAACATACATTTTACATAATAGAAGCATAAATTGTTCCTTTCATTAAGTCCATGATATATTTTAAGCAGTTAAGAGTTGTCCATGCGTTGATTTAATAATGTCTCGTACACTATTAAATCTCATCGAATATACCATGCCTGCGTCTTTGATATTACTATTACTTTAATTTTTTTTTAAGTTGTGGCTACCAGCAGAATTATTGAAATTCTTCACATTTGTAATATATATTATTATTTTTAACTAGCGAGAGAAATCTGGTTTTATTTTTAGAACCGTAAAATTATAACCGTAAAGAAAAATGTTTTCCTTATGAGTTTTCCCTTTTATTTTCCTTTTTCCCTTCAAACTTTACAAAGCGTTCCCTTGCTGGACGTATTTAAAAATATCTTTTCAGCGTAGTGGTTGTCAATGTCATTTTAATGATATGCTGTCAAAGTATGAGCACTTAAGTCGAGTGATTTGGTTTGGGCGTTGATAAATCAATCAGTAATGACATATGACTTGATATAGATTTCTTTACTTACATATGTATTTTATATCAAAATATATATTATATCGAACCTTGTAACTTTACTTAAAATTAAAAAAATATTATTTAAATTAAACTCAAGTAAAAAATCTAAATACTTATAAAAAAGGATTGTAATGGTAAAACGAAGGGTACAGGGGCAAAACAAGGAATGTAACACAATATTTTTTTAAATTAACATTGCATTCTATAGTACGTGGCAAAATCTTAATGTTTACATAATTCACAACTTTTTTAAGTTTATGTGACATTCCTTGTTTTGCCCCTGTACCCTTCAAATTTTAATTTCATTCGTTTATTTGTGTCTAATAAACTTAGCCTAATACAAAAAAACTTACCTAATACAATTTTTGCTAATCTTGTTTAAGGCATTTAAATCAAATTAGAAATTCAGTGCAGGTCATTAGTATACTTAGATGGTCTGTTTAATTTTAAGCTGGCTTACTCAAATAACCTTGTCTCAAAATTTCAATACCTTAAAGTTCACACAAAAATAACTTTTCCAAATTCCCTATTTTATTGGGCTACATTTCTATTTTTTCTTCTCTAAAATTCATCAAGGTAAAAAAATAACAGTATTGGTTTAGAATTAAGTAAGCATGAACGTACATCTTCACTTTCATTTATATAGATTAGCGCGTTTATATCTAATATATATTTAACGAAGAATAAAAATGGAAAAACGTAGCCCAATTTTCTTGAAAGTAGAGCGCTGGCGGTTGACCGATTAATTATTCGTTTGCGCTAGTGAAGCCACCATCGTCGAGACTACACCACGCCAACGACATCGATTCCCAATAGTCGAATGTTACGTAATGTAAAGCTATCCGCACACTACACTGAAAACTTGTCATCTATGCTTAATTATCATCGATGGATTATTTAATATAACCTTCCTGTTCGATATACATTGTTTCATTTTCTTTTACGTTAATAAACCGGGGTTTATTTTATATAATAATTGATGTAAAATCAAATAAATTCTCCATTAAAATAATGATATTTTTATTCATGATTTTATATTTGGTTTATACAATTAAATTATGTTTAAGCTTATTAATTTATATTTATTCAAAATACAAGTCTTAAGTATTGTTATGGAGTAATTGTCTATTTTTAGTCCAATACTTGGAAGCAAAATAATAAATAAATAAAAAACAGTCATCAGTAATAAATAAATATATTAAGCATGTAAAACTAAATTTTTTTTTGTCATATTAATCTTATTTGTATTTTTTTGCTACATTCGCAGCAAGAAAAATATTAAGGCATATAGGTATATAAAAAAATATATATAGGTATAATAATTTATTTCAATTTCTAAAGAGGTATTATTGTTTAGGTTTCATTTTCATACTTTGTCATTAATATGTAAGAAAACGTTCACTTTTTACGGTCAAATATTGCGTGTTGCTTGCAGTGTTTATAATTATGCCCTTTTTACTTCGTTCAATTTTATTATTCCTACATGTTAATTAGACACGCCACTTGTTAGTATAAGCTATATAATAGCTTCAAAGCTAGTCGTAGATATTGTTTTTTTTAATAAAGTTGCCTAACCCCATGGAATATGTGGTATTTTATGGGTTTCAAAGTTAATAAGCAAACAAGAAATGGGCATTGTTTTTAGTTAGCAAAAATAAAATCTTTCAAGATTCAAGCTTAAAGAATATTAAGTAAAATTTCAAATTGTCTTTTAAAAAACTCATGATTGATAATTATTTTTTTATTAATTTTGAACATTTAGACATTTTAGAATAGGATTTCTAAAACAAATGTGGAAGCAGAGACAATTATGATATAAAATAAGTTAGGACTAGGATAGTATGTTAGGAAATGTAAATAAAATATAATAATATCTCGGCTTAGTGTGCAAGCCGTCTAGGATAGAATTTCACAACATTCTTGAAAATCGCAGAAGAGAAAATTGCATTCGTCGATATAAATGTCTGCACTACCGGGGATTTCGGAACTACAGTGTCGGATACATTTTGTACATAGATAATATATACTATACGTTTATATTTCGTTTTTATACAAGGTTAAATATAGAAGCTTTAAGCTTTATAAGCTTTACTACATAGAATTTATAACTTTTCCTGCAAAATACTTTTTTTTTTGCGCAGAACGGATAATTCCAATCACATTGCAGACGAATCCACTTCAAGATGATCTACTAAAAATAAATGTGTCTAAAAAGTTCAAGTCGGATCTTTTTTCACATTTTAACGAAGACTCTAAATGAATCAGAATAAAACTTTTCTTCTAACAATCGCGACAAACGAGATACAAAAACTAAATGTGAATCGTAAGCGCTATCGACTTTGTTAATTCATACAACTTTAATGTTTAACGCTTTTGATAGAATCTGGATGGTACGAGAAGCTTAACTTTTTCATACTAGTGGATACTTTTGCTTATCCGGTTCCATATATGAATAGTTAAAAACTTTTTACCCCATGGAAAATAGGTAAATGTTAAGTTTTAAAGAACGGATGTTTATATTTTTCTTAAACTTTGCGATGTCAAGATGTTATAAAGTTACATGTTTGAGTCTGAAATGTGAAAATTTGAGACGCTTATTAGGACATTGAACCACGAACAAGTTACTGGGAAATATAAAATTTCCATATTATTCAGGAAATTGGTAGTACATTTGTTTTATTTTGGTTCTACTGAATATTCCGCTTTGGTTCATTTTTGAGTTACTTTTAAGACATTAAAACTTGAACTCTTAGTCATTCTTTAATGTTAATATACTCGTTTATTGACAAAAGTAAAAAAAATAAGTGTAGGGAGCAGCATAACTAAAAAATGTCTATTATATTTCCATCAAAATAAATCCATTTTCTCACTAAGAAATTGTAATTTATTGTTTCGTTATTGATAAACTTAAAGAACCCAGCAATTAATAAATTACACTTTATTTACATTTTGCTTTTGAATAGCTAATTCAGTTCTTAAAGAATTAAGCTTACCTCACTTTGACGCATAATGATATCTATTAAAATGAGATAAGGTCGATTATCTAACAAATTATTATTATTTTAGCTTTTTGCATCGTGGATAACTGCTTCATTTAGGTGGAGCTTTAATAAAACGACTGCCTGTCGATATCTCGTTCCGCGAAAATATTCTAGCAACTCTACTATATACACGTCAAGCCAGTGTATTTCAAGATAGAAGGATTATTTCGACACTTGCTAAAGCTTTTAATATCGGAGCTTTGAGTTAATACAGTATTTTGCTACTATATTATTACTCGAAACTTAAGTTGTATTATTGAGATTAAAATGCCTGTCATGTTTCCTTTATCTCAATGGTTTTATCTTTATTGGTGAGTAAAACGCCTTTATTATTTTTAAATTGCATTAAAAGTACGTAATGCAACACAGGTGTGATATAAAATAAATTTTACAATCATCGTAATGTTATTTCGTCTTTTATGGTTTTTCTGTATTGTTTTCTACGTTTTATTTCATATATTTTTTATCTTAATGGTAAAGATCAATCACGTTACACTTACAATCACATTAATGTAAGAATAGGTCTATATTTATATAATTACAATTGAATAATTCTTATAAAAAGATGATTTTTTTTAAAGTTTTAAAATTTTCATATGATACTGGCAAATTGTAGAAGCTTCAGACAGAAAGACATTGAGACTAGACGTTGTACCTTTTCTAAATATTCATTGCACATAATCATCGATGATCACTGGAATGAATTATTTTATGACCGTTCACTTAGTCTTCTTTAAAGTCATAAATAAATCCATTAAATATAATGGGAAGTAACTATATAAAACTATATATATTTGTATAAATAACTAACACGTCATATTGTGTGCTGCACAATACATTGCACCGTACATTTATGTAACAAATAAAAAATATTAATAACGAATGATATTCATAGAGTAATCTCAAAATTATATACTAGCAATATATTATGTAGGTATTATTACCTAATACTATAAGTGCAATGTAAGTAAGTAAGTAAGTAAGTAGGTCGTTAATAAACCTCTAAATATGATAAATTTTTAAAGGAGTCAAATCTATGTAACATTAAATATTTTTTTGAAAATCTATATATTATATACAAACGCCGAATCTATAGTTATTACATATTTTGTCTGTTTTTCTGTCTATCTGTCTCGGATAATAGCTGATTATCGATAACTGATTATACAGGATACTAATTTACTGCAGGTAAATATCTCATATTTGAGGATAATTACTGTTACAACATACCGTATAACATTATTTAATGTTGGCAGTAATTTGACATTAAAAACAAATTACGGTTGCTTTTTTGCCCTCGCCCGCTGGAAGGCCTCCCTTCAATACGAAAGGGAATCAGACGATAGTCCACCACGCCAGCCAAGTGCTGATTCGCGTACTTCACTATATTTGTAAAATTTGCTACAATTACGTTCTGTCAGATATGAACGTTTCCTCACAATGATTTCTTCACAATAAGATGTGAAAAAACCTGTAGTAATCAAACGTGAGCGACCCGTAATTTGAACCCGCGTCACTCAGCTCTCCAAGCGAGCACGTTACCACTGGGCTTCCACTGCTAAAGTACACTATCAACAGGTATTTGGTTAAAATAACGTTTTTAAAACAAATTTCATTTATTATATAAATCAAGAAAAAATATTTAGATATTTCTTAAATAAAGTGAAAATGTTTACACGGAATGTTTTCAATGATGAAAAAAAAATTCCCGTATCATTATTCTCAATGTTATGACATTGTAGAGCACATTTTAAAACCGAAATAAAGAGTCTTTAAATATTCCAGTCTGAAAGCTACCAGAATAACTGAGATCGGATAGCTGGCTTTTACCCGTCTATTAGCGTTCCAATTATGGAATCGAATTTGAATACTTATTTGCATTTACCAAATCAATTGTACGACATTATTTCGAAATTATACCTTTTAGTGAGTCGTTTTCTTTTAAAGTTATGGAATTTCTTTTAGAAATATTATTTAGAGAATATAATATATTTTGAAAACTGTTTACCACTTCTTACAATCATTTTATTAAATGTATTCTAAAACTCCTATAGTTGGGGGTAGGTTATATAACATAGTGGGGTTAAAATACATTTTTAATCTAATAATTATTTATAATACCCCATATGCTTAGAGGCATGGTGTCGTGATAGGTTCAATCCCTAGAATCTAGATCGAGCACCACTGACGTTTTGCATCGAAATACTTTCTACATCAGAAACCTATATGCGTACTCTCGCACTTTGCTTCATTGAAGGAACACGTATTTTCTCTCGCATTGTGGGCAGTCTCATGTCCAGCTGTGGGATATTATATGAATGAGACTAGTTATGATACAATTAATTAAAATAATACTTGTAATAAGTATGTATGTGGATAAAAAATGTATACTACATTTCAGTTTCAAATCCCTTAACATTTTAAAGCCTTGAGCATCGCTAAATGGGTCTCTTATAATGTGAAGTGGTGGCTTTGTTTACAGCACACTTTAGTTAATGACAACGATTAAGTTTGCCATTGGAAAACTATTTTATAACTGTTAAAAATAGAACATAAAATCGATGTTATATGAACTCATATACAATAATATTCTAGTTTAAATACCTATGTTATATTTAAACGCTTTGTTGGAATATGTTACGTCATAAATACAGTATAATAAATGGATTTTTATGACTTTAATCGTGCGTTTAAAGTATTAATGTAACTTTCAATTGAAGTTATTTACTATACTAAAAATAAAACTTGGCTCAAGTTTAATCCATTATCCATTATTTACGTACTTTTAAATAAAATGTCAAAGTTTCTCAATATGTGGAATATTTACTGAGAGTTATTCACACATTTAATGCAAATCACGAAATGGTTCGATTTATACAGAGTTTAACCAGACATTAATACCACTGGTCGAAATTATCTAGATAGATATTATTTACTAGATATCTGGAAGTTGTATTTTGGACTTTTTTGCGGTAGTCAGTTGGTACGCCGCAACGGAAACTGTCAACAATTTCCTTCCGTGTGATTGCAATAAGCTCGGCGCTTTCATTTTTATTTCATCAGAACCCGCGATTTTATACGTGTAATATTTTCTTTAAAATATTTACTTTCATGATCATATTTCAAGACTTGTTTAAATGTTTGCCTTTGATTTGATTCATAATAAAGTATATTTAATATCATCTTTCCGGCATAAAATTTTAAACGTACTTTCTAGTTATATTATATAATCGATTGATTTAAAATTTCACACCTATGTCTTTTTAATGAATGCTCAACCACAAGGGATCATGGAACTGAATCTGTGAATGATGATGCGAAATGACTTTAGCTACCTTAGAAATTAATGATTAATAGTAAACACATTTCTTTTTATCCTATATCCACTTCAAATATTCTATTTTGTAAGGAATTATTGTGCAAACAATGGAAATGGAAGCAAAGGAATTGGCATTTCTTTTTTCAGATGCAACCGGCATCACAATGAGCCCTGTCAACAATTCTCGCCAATATTCGATTTTGAACGAGCATTTAAGCTCAGATTTGGCTTATTTTTAAATTTAGTTGGAAATATACCTTCAATTTTAAATATAAAAGACTTATAAAGTAAATTAAGTAATTCACTTTGTTATAGTAAATTAAATTCAAATAAGAAAAAAGCTGCTGTAAAGTGTATAATTAATTTCTGTCAAGCGTGGCCCTTTTTATACGAGAATAATTCGAAGATTAACCCACAACGGTACTCCACTTAAGAGTTGACGGATTACATGACACGTCTCAGAATTCTTTCTGAGAGATTTTGATACCTTAACACGATATTTTCCTTCAACTATGAAAGTTTACGGTACTTATATTAATAGGAATAAGCGAAATATTAAGATAAAGGCAGTGTTGGCCCAGTGGTACCGACTGAACCGAGCGATGCGGGTTCAAATCCGTGTCTTGCACCTCTGATATTTTCATGAGTGAATCATTTTCTAACATTATCACCACTTATCGATCGTAAACATCGTGAGGAAACCTGCATGTCTGAGAAAACTTAGCAAGTTTTCGTAAGACATGTGAAGTCCACCAACACGCACTAGTCCGACGCGGTGGACTATGGCCTTATCCCCCTCGTACTGAGGGAGGCCCGTGCCCAGTTACGCATTTTATTGTTAGGACGGCCATAATATTTAATCTTATTTTATAATTATCAATAGCCTATGTTTTACTCCAGGGCTTTACTATTGCTATATATCATAGAAAAAACGAAAATAGGAAAAACTAATATCGCCATTTTCTATAAATATATTAACGTAATTTGCAGTAATTTTTATATAGTACACCATTTTAAGTAATTTAAAAATACTAATTAGTTAATTTCTTAGTCTCTTTCAAATAAGACATTTGTAATAGAGAACAAAGACTTAATAACTCCTGTACAGCATAAAATGGAATACAATGACAAAGGCAACAGCACAATGCGTGCTCTATCGTGCAATCATGCCTGAGTAATGAGACAACTCTAATACGGTCTATTAAAATTATAAAGACTGCCAGACTACTATCAAAGGGATATTTTTGTGTGACGAGCCGCTTTGTATGTTAACATTTTTGATTCATTACAAAATATGATGGATAAAAGAGAAAGAAAGGATTCTAAAATATTTTAAAACACATTTTTTATTTAATATTATATAGATTATCTCTTTCGTAAATATTATTCTCAATTTAACGTTTTCCACAATTAGTTTTTTTGTATGTTTGCTTGTTAATCTCTAAAATGGCCAAATGGATAAAGTTTAGTACCCAGATAGATCTGGAGTAACAAATAGGAGCCTTATTCGCACCTAGTGATAATAGAGTGAGGGTGTGTAGAATAGAAGCTAGTATGAATATTACAACAAAATAAATAAATTAAATTTTCCTTGTCTCCAAACAGAGTAATTCATATATTTGTAGGGATCATGCAAAATGTAACATGACATGTATTATCATGTCATAAGAAAGCAGGTTTCATATGTTTTCCTGAAACGGAAAATATGACGTCACTCATACAAGTAGCTCATGCGTGTCGTTACAAAAGTCAATTTGTCACTTCGATATGAAACACGCACGTATCACATATTAAGGAAGCAAATAATTCAGTGTAAGGTGTAGCCCGCAGTATTAATTTGGCTCGTGTTAACGAATTCTGGATCTTCATGAATATGTATTTTAAATGCTATTTTAACTTATAATGGCAATTTAACATACATTATAATATTCCAAATATAATATTTTAACTTTAACTAACCTGTGCATAAAATATATATTTCGAAAGCCGTATCGGATAGTCATTATCATCGATATAGAGACCGATTCTATAGATTTTAGAATTTTTGTATATCTCTGTGACCACATCACGTGGAAACCACTCGACTAGATTTTAAGGAAATTTTGTATGCCTGACATAAATAAAAAAAAACAATAGAGTCCGCTTTTGCATCAACTATAATGAGTATTTCAATTATTTTTACCAAAAAATATTTAATGGGAACTGTACATGTCATAATAACTTCTCCCAATTATTTTATTTAATTTTGATAAATTTTGTTTAACTAGCATAGTTTAAATAAGTGATTATTTAATTTAAGTGTCAAATTTGTGATATTTGTGATATATATTCATAAAAGGATTATCCAAAAGATAAGTTGTGTTCGTCAGCTGTCATCGTACAGGTAACGAACTCAAGATTTAAATTGAATCTTTATCATTGTAATTTCTTTCCTTGATTTTGTCATAAATTATTAAGTAAATTAATACAGTAGTTACATTACATCGTTCACACTACCTGTACATACGTAGAAATTGTTAAAGTATATTTATTTAAATTTTTTTAACTTCAAAATGATGACTCGTGGATCCAAGGCGCGCCAGGCGGAGGAACAACTCCAGCTGATGCTCCAGGAGCTAAAGACATACAGGGTACAGTGTGAACAATTATTAAAGGAAAGAGATGACAACGAGAAGGAATTAGAGAAGATTTTCAAAAGAAATACTGATTTAAAAAATGAAATGTCACAAATGCATATTGAATACACTAATGTAATGTATGAAAATGAAAAACTTCTCAAAATAGTCAATGGGTTTGACCAGTGCAGAGATGAGTATGAGGAAGCCCTGAAACTTAACAGTGAATTAAAACATCAACTGCATGAGGCAAACAAACAAATTAAGGATCTTAAAAATATTAACTATAATCTGACAGCCTCTCAAACCCAATGTCTATATAATGAATTGGTTGAAAATGCACCAAACTTAGTGTCCTCTGCCCCAAAATTGAAAAAGAATATTAGTGTAATAGATTTGACAAGTGATGACTCGAGCACTACCATCCCCATGCCAAGTAAAAATAAATTAAAAAAATATATTAAAATTAATAAAATAATCAAAAAATGTGCCCAATTCTTAAAAACGAAAAATATATATATATAAGAGAAAATAGCAATTAAAACAAAAATGATAACGTACTGCCAAGAAATAAATATCTTAAAAAATGACTATGAGGCCGATGTTAGCTCACTGCAGTCTGAGATTGGAAATTTAAAGCATAGATTAGAAACAATAACATCTAAATACAGTACTGCTCAGAAAGAAATTGCTGAACACATATCTGCCATGGATGACCTGGTAAAACTTAGCAACAATAACCTTGAGCGTTTTGACTCATTTATTAAAACTCATAATTGTGAATGTCATCTTTCATCTTTAGGTCAAACAGGGCAGATAAATACTAGCTTAACTAGTGAATCCCTTACTCAGTCTGCGGGGACTCATACCGACCACCAATTTTATAATGTTCATCAACCTGTACAGTCCATGTCTATTCCTGATAATAATAAATATATTAAAATTTATAGTGATGAGTTGGGAAAAGGTATGGGTGTATTATTAAATGATTTTTGTGTGGGCCAGAGAGCTATCAATCATTGCATGCCCGGAGCCACTTATAATCAAATAGTTAATAGCGTTTTGAGTGAGGCTCACTGTCCCAACACAACCATTATCTTATTAATTGGGAGAAGGGGTACTGTAAACAATCATTCAATGAAAAATATTTTAAACAAATTGGAACAATTAAATATAAACAAAATTTTATTGTTTACACTACCTTATTTAGCTGAATTGCCACAAGAAAATAGGTTAAGATATGACATAAATAATCTAATGCACACTTTGACTACTTGTAAGTATTTAAGTTTAAATATTAAAAAAAGTAACAAAATTGATGTTATTGACATAAATAATTTATGGAAAAATAATAATTATATGTTGACATATAGTAGGCTGAGCCTACCATATTTTTTTAAACGACAGATAGCATCTGTGCTATCTTATTATATACAAACTGACATAGCCAATAATAATCTGGTTACTTTGACATGTGCTCCTATTGAGCAAAATTGTAATATTTTGACATTTTGTGATGTGGAACCCGTTCCAAATAAGAATTTAAATTAATTATTAAGACAACAGAGAATACCTCTAGCATATTAGCAAATCATGATTTTAAATCACATAAATTTCACAATAATTTAGCAAGAAATGCCCATATTTGTAAAAAATTAAATACTGTAAACCTGGTGCATCAAAAATATACAGGGCATGTTAGGTAAGGAACTTGAACTGGAGTTATTTATGAATGGTGAAAATATTCAAATTTTATGTTTAACTGAACACTGGCTTTGCTGCTCCCAGTCCATATTTAACTTCAGCGGTCACCGGGTAGCTAGTATGTTCAACAGAGAAAAAGCTATACGCGGTGGCTCTTTAATAATTATTAGTAAACTTTTTAAATATAAAGAACGTAAAGATATTGTCAGCCTCTCTGTTGAGCAAACTATTGAACTAGCCTGCGTAGAGCTTGAGCACCTCATTGTTGTATGCGTATACAGACCTCCTAGTGGGTTATATGAGTACTTTGAGAAAGTATTGGAAGAAGTTTTGTTTAAATTAAATATTTCTAAAAAGGTTATTATTGTATGTGGATATTTTAATATTAATTTATCAGATAATTCTAATATAAGTCTCAGATTTAAATCTATGCTTCTATCATATAACCTACATAACTTATTTACTGAACCAACTAGAATCACTGCTACTAGTGCTACATGTATTGATAATATATTTACAAATTGTAAACCATATTCTAAAGCTATTATTAATAAATTAAGCTCAGACCATTGTGGCCAGTTAGCTTCCTTTTCTTATTCTTTATTAAATGTCAAGAAAAATATTTCAAAAAAGACTTTTGTACCTATAAATACTACACGTATGGAGAAGTTTAGAGGTAATATTGTGGCTAAGCTTCCGTATTTATCTTATATTAATGACCCCAACTACTTATATAACTCTTTATTTAAATTAGTAAAAACTGAATTTTCTACAATATTCACTTCTAAAACAGTCAATTCAGGGGGTCTCTTGACATTTGGTGAATGGGCAACTCCTGGCATATGTAAGAGCAGGCAAAGGCTATATGAATTGTACAGTGAAAGAGCCTATAATCATAGTGTATCTTTTGCTTCTTTTGTAAGTGCCTACTCAAAAATGTTTAGAAGAGTATGTTCCATGGCAAAATCCTTGTATATTAAAGACAAAATAAGAAATGCGCAAAATAAAATCAAAATGACATGGAACATAATTGCTTGTGAAAGTGGAAGAGTCACAGATCGCAGCTTCGATTTTAAGTTAAATATTAATGATAATTATATTACCTCAGAACGAGAAGTTGCGTCTGAGTTTGAAAAATTTTTCACTGACATTCCACTTTCAACGACGCAATCACTTAATTCATCTCCCGACATTGCTGAATTTTTGCTAAAGGAAAACATTAAAGAATGTAATGAAATATTTAAATTTAAACCTGTAAGCCCCAAAGATATAATGGTAGCCTTCAGAAGCCTGGACGTCAAGAAAACAGCTGATTTATGGGGTATATCTGTAAAAGTTGTTAGTTCGGTAATCGATGTTGTTGCACCTCTTTTAGCTACTATATTTAATGACTGTATAGAACGTGGTGTGTTTCCTGATCTAATGAAACATAGTAAAGTTATTCCAATTTTTAAATCGGGTAGTACCCTAGACCCTAATAATTTTAGACCAATTTCAGTACTCCCAACGTTTAGTAAAATTTTTGAAAAAATCATACTCGGGCAAATGTTATTGCATTTTAATGCACACAATCTACTTCATAAGAAACAGTTTGGCTTCACAAAAGGTCGCTCCACAGCAGATGCTAGTGTTGAGCTAGTTAAAAATATTTTTGAGGCATGGGAGAGGTCGCAGGATGCTCTTGGGATATTCTGTGACTTATCCAAGGCCTTTGATTGTGTGCATCACGTGACGTTGATCAGGAAACTGCATCATTATGGGATTAGAAATAAGGCACTCAACCTTCTGAATTCCTATCTGAGTAATAGAATACAGAGGGTTGATGTAAATGGTAAGAGATCTCCTGGGGCTCCGTTAGATATGGGGGTTCCACAAGGCTCTATTCTTGGTCCATTTCTCTTTCTAGTTTACATAAATGATTTGCCATTTTTTGTGCAGGACAAACATGAGATAGTATTGTTCGCTGATGATACTTCACTTATTTTTAAGGTAAAACGTAATTTACTTGTGTATGACGATGTAAACGATGCTCTCTCAAAGGTTGTCTATTGGTTTGATTCGAATAATTTATTATTAAATAATAAAAAAACAAAATTAATAAAATTCACAACACCTAATGTTAAACTTGTTGATAATGGTGTAGTATTAGGCGGGGAAATATTAAAACCGGTACAGTCTACCAAATTCCTAGGTATTATCATAGATTCGAAATTGCGGTGGGATCTCCATATTGAGGAGCTAGCGAATAGGCTTAGCTCTGCAGCGTTCGCGGTTAAAAAAATTAGACTTCTTACTGACGTAGATACAGCTCGCATAGTATACTTTAGTTATTTTCATAGTATTATGTCATATGGAATCTTATTATGGGGAAATGCAGCTACCGTTAATACAATTTTTGTCCTGCAGAAAAGAGCTATTCATGCAATTTATAGTTTAGGTCCTAGAATATCATTAAGAGATAAGTTTAAAGAAATAAAAATATTGACTGTTGCTTCTCAATACGTGTACGAAAATGTTATGTATGTTCATAAAAATATACACGAATTTCCCAGGAATTGCGACATGCATACCATTAATACTAGGAGTAAACATAAACTTGTAATGCCTGTGACTCGTTTACGCCGAGTCAGTAATTCTTTTTATGGACAATGTATACGCTTATACAACAGGATCCCAGAAAACGTTCAAAAAGCTCCTATTGCCAAATTTAAAAAAATTGTGAAAGAACGTTTGTGTAGTAAAGGATATTATTCGATTAACGATTTTTTAGAAGACAGTACGCCTTGGGAATGATGTGATCGCCTCCAGGCTATTTCAACCAATAGAATTATTGTTCATTTCGATTTCCATTTAAAAAAATATTAAAACAGATAAAAAAAAAATTAGTCCCGCTGAGTTTCTTTCGCCAGTTCTTCTCAGGTCAGTGGCTTCTTCTTTCCGAACTGGTAGTAGACTCATGACGTTCAGTAAAAAATTGTAATAATTTTATGCTGAATAAAATATTTTGAATTTGAATTTGAATTTGACAAATATATAGATTTGACTCTGAATTTTATTGTTTCTAAACGAATATGAATAAAAAATATATTTCAATTTCAAGTAAATATAATGACATTTTATTTCGAGTTTAAATTCAATACGATTAAAGTTATTCTGCTGCAGTTTCATTGACATTAATTTTGTATACAAACTTTTTACTTTTTCATTTATTCGTGGTCCATTTAAGTTACGAGTACATTCAATTGCCACTGCAGATGGTAAAAACTAAAAACGCTTGAGTTTTTCCGCAGTGTAAATACAATAACTGCTATTTTCTTTGATTTCTACAAGTAAAGAGATACCACAAAAGGGATGTTCCGAAGATATAATAAAAATATCTTTTTGTATAATAAAATGATCGCTAGTATTCAGGAGTGAATTGAGGCGTAATCTACAAGGCGAATAGGAAATGAATATATTTCCCAGTCTGCCCTTGAAGGATGTGCGGTCCACATGTAAATTACGTTATTAGGAATTTGAACTGCTATTCAAAATGAGCTTTATGATCAAATTACCTACTATAACAATACTCTCGCTAACAACATGATACATACATTCCAATCATTTAATTTGATCAAATTTATACGTTTGATAATGTACACTGTATGATGAATGACTGCCTCGTTGGTGTAAAGGCTAGCATGTACGGTCGCACACCGGGAGGTCCTGGGTTCGAGTCCCGGGTCGGGCCAAGTAAAGTTATTGAGTCTTTCTGTTTCGTAAGCCTCAGTAACAGCCCGGAGTTGGGAAGTTGGCGGTGTTTCACCTCCGTGCCTCGGAGAGCACGTAAAGCCGTCGGTCCTGCGCCTTAACTCTCACTGGTCGTGTCGAGCAGTCGTCCCACCGGAATATGAGAGTGATAAGGAATAGAAAGTGCACTTGTGTCTGCGCATACACTTGTGCACTATAATATGTCCCGCGCCGTTGGCTAGTCTCAATGATATTGACCGCCGTGGCCGAAATCGGTCAGGAGGACATCATCATCATGATTAATGAATTAATGGATAGATGGATGCTTGTAACTCTTTTATGCAATAACCACTAAACGGATCTAGAAAAAATTTGGCATATTTTAGAAAACTGGGATTTCTATTGTTTGTTTGTACATGAGTTAATTTCAATCATGGAAAAAAATATGATGACCGTGTCATATATATTTATTTTTGTTTTTATAATGAACGAATTTAAAGCGAAATGAGGGTGAGTCGCTAGTATACCTATAGGTACATCTGTTACTTGAAATTTAGACATTGTTATTCCAAGAGATATGAAAGCTAATTCCAGGGTCGGCTTTAGTAAATGACAAGGGTGAAGACCGTAGATGAATAGATAAATTATAATAACTTATTTAAGAAAATGTGCACCATATTGATTATTTTTCTTTGTTTTTTTTTAATATAATATTATGTTTGTATGAAATGACTACTTACTGAAGTATAATTACTTAATATTAAAAGATATTTTTGCTCGCCTTTATTTCATTAGATTTATTAAGAAGTTTGAGTCAAATAAATTTAAAATTAACTTTAATGCGACATAAATGCGATATCTACATTTATTTTTATATCGTGATAAAAATAGTATATTATAAAAATACTACTTCCCAACCCGCGTTTCGCTTGGTCTTCCGTAGTGAAAAGTTAAGTAAGTCTATTCTAAAGGAGCCGTCCATTTTCTGAGATGAAAAGTATCCTTTACGCTGTTCCGAACTACAACCTATTCTAATTTTATACATATCCGTTCATCCCAGCTGGTCAAATTGAAACTATCTTTTCGGATTTTGTCGCAGACTGACAGAGACCATGATTGCTGTAAAGCATTCAAAACGTCGGGAACCAAAAATCAAAATTAATTCCGCGACAAAATCCGAAAAGATAGTTTCATTATTAATGTCTAATATTCTGTATACCTAAGAAAGTATTATTTGGCCAAATTGAGTAACTAAAATCCATCCAAACAAGTAAATTTTCACATTTATAAAAGTAAGAAGTAAGGTTTCAAACTAGGCCTCGACATTTAAATGTTGAGTTTAAAAATAACATGTTTCACACAATTATTTCAATTAATTTATTAATTTATAGATCTGAAAGGTTTTTGTGTTTTCATGTTTCGTTCCGAAACGGCAGATTTCTTTGAAAATTTAAACAAGCAATATATGTAAAAAAATTATGGCTTCTGTTAATTAATAATGAAATTTCACACAAATTACATAATATTGTATTCAGCCCTTATTAACGTCCCACTGCTCAATAGTCCAAGATGGCCAAGTGCGGGATTTCACATTTCTTTCGAAAACTTGCTTGGTTTTCGCAGATATGCGGTTTTTAACGATGTTTTCCTTCACCGTAAGACAAGTGGTAATCATGCTAGAAATGATTCGAACATGAAAATATCAGAGGTGCGAGACACGAATTCGAACCCCATCATTCGGTTATCCAAGCGAGTGAGTACTGGGCTACCAATATTTATATTCATTGTATATACAAATGGCATGTTGTGACGAATAATAAAAGGAAGATAAGTTACTGTTTTTTTGGTATTGTTTTTTTGCATAACATTAGTATCTATTTGATTTCAAAAATATTATTCAAATTTGCTATTTGAATTAAGTCACTTACATCGATTTTTATCTACGCAATCGGATTGACCCTCTCTGATGCGGCCTTGATGCGAGTAACGTAAACTTTTACTGTTATGTAGATCGATTCTTATGAATAATGCGTGTGTGTTGGTTTGTTAATTTGCTCGTCTATGGTATAATATTTTACGTAGAAATGTATAGGGTTTACAATCGTATTGGATTTAAATCCTTTTTTAATGCCTTAAAATATATACCTAATGTCGATAATATATTATAATGAGTCTTTCTGCCTGGCATTAATCCCGGCTAGTACTTACCAGGGTCTGCCTTCCGACAAAGTCTACTCCACTTTGCGCAATCGTTAATGTCATCCAGGATAAGTCCGTTGGCTCTCATGTCCTGCTTCACGACATCCAGCCATCGCTTCCTTGGGCGTCCAGGAGGTCTCGCTCCAGGAACAGATAGGTATATCAAGGCACTTTTTTCCGACATAGTCCTTAGACTGACGCACGACATGGCCATACCATCTCAGGCGACGCTCTTGGAGCTTATCCGCTACGTCACGGACCCCGAGACTACTTTGGATGAACGTATTGCGTATGCGGTCAGCCACACGCCACACATCCACCTCAGCATCTTTATCTCGGTGACGCGAAGCTCCTGAGTGTGTCAAGATAGTGCTGGCCAGCACTCGCTCCCGTATAGAAGGACCGGTCGGATGATGCTCTAAATATAGTATAAAGAGTCTATTAATAATTATCACGATAATATTAAGCTATTTTTTTGATTTTTTTAATCTATTTTGAAATTGTAAATACCTCAAAATAAACTTTTATAATAATGTTTAGGTACAATTTAAAAGAAAATATTTCGCCTTAATCAAATTATATTTGTATTCGCCCTATTAACGTCCCACTGCTGGGCATGTGCCTCCCTCCAATACGAGGACTATCAGGTACCTATACCATAGTCAACCGAGATGGGCAAGGGTGGGTTGACGGTTTTTACATCTCTTTCGAAAACCTGCGAGGTTCTCTCAGACATGCAGGTTTCCTAACGATTTCCGTATTTTATTATTATTAGATAAATCTAATAATAATAAAATACGTTTCTAAAGAAAGAATCCGCACATGAAAATATCAAAGGTGCGAGACCCGGAATTGATCCCGCTTTACCTGAGCGAGCGCGTTACCACTGTCACATGACATTTACGTCATATTAATATTAAAACACATTTATACATGAACAAAAAACTTACAGCATAGAATGGACACTTCCAATATCAACACTTCCATGTAACTGAATATATCATGAAACATTTTTTAAAAAAATTTCTCAATAAATGTATATATGCATACACGCAGGCTGTCAAAGTTCCCTAGGCCTCTTCAAGTTAAACCGTATTTAGATCAAAAAGCCAACGACATTCAAAACGAGCAAGTTGAAGAAATGTAATATATCCAGTTCGACGTCTTAATCCTGCGAAATGAATTATCACTTACCCCAATTACGCATTTTGGAATAAAATTTTCGGGGAAAATTAATATTAAACTTTACTTTTCCTATGGTTTGCTAAGAACTTTAACAGATTCGGAAGTCCTTGAACTCTTGAAAATCTAAATGTATAAGGAAACTATGCCCTCTATACGAGATTATATACAATATACAATGTCGTGGACATGCGTATTGGCCGCTTAGAGAGACCGAAGCATGAATCTTCTTCATCACGTTGGAATGGCTAACTTAAATAAGACCGTATTGTAAGGAGTTATGATTGATTTTGAATTCAGCAAACGGTTGAGCAAGCGCTCTATGTTGGGCGGAGGCATCGAGTCGAGGGTGATTCAGTTGGAACCTCGCCGCGAAAGGGGGCAGTGTCGCGTTTGCACCCCGCATTATACATTTACTCTGAGTTAAATCCTTCGAAATGTCACTTTATAATGCTAAAACATACCAATTTCTCCTAGAAATGACTTGTTTATAATAACAAAAACTAAGGACAAGCGCTGAAATGTTTGATAAGCCGGCTGTCACAAGCGTCGAAGCCAACATAAATAGTAACGTGCCATTCTCGTCTTAGTGTATTTCTAAAATAAAATGTAAATACAATTGTTAAAATTTTACTGTAAGATCAGTAATGAGTAATAGTGGTTCATTTTTTTTAATTAGGTTTAAAATGGTGTCACACAAGTAAAGTGGATCGGTTACGATAACAAACTTACCTCACGTCAAGTTGTAAATGTAATGGCTGTGAAGCAAACCATCGTTGAATAAAGAACAACTCAAACTCTTATCACTTAGGTTAATTTAACTGCTTTTTATTATTAAAATTAAGCTATTTTCTGAATTTTATTCATTAAAAATCAAGCATAGAAAAAATATAGCATCACATTTCGTATGTTAC
This sequence comes from Boloria euphrosyne, assembly GCA_951802675.2. Classification (NCBI taxonomy): domain Eukaryota; kingdom Metazoa; phylum Arthropoda; class Insecta; order Lepidoptera; family Nymphalidae; genus Boloria; species Boloria euphrosyne. The sequence goes on from OX637886.1 coordinate 6,500,844, forward strand.
TCTGATTTATAAAACAAATATTTCTAGTTAATTTTATTAATATTATATTGAAATCTTCTATGTAGAAGTAAAGTGATCTATACTAAAATTTTTTGCTCGTATTTAAATTAAGCAAGTCATGACTCGGTCTGGTTCCATTTGTAAAATTGCCACGTACTAATTATAACGCGTAACGCACTTCAGTGACCGTAAAAAGATCCTGTGATCGTAGATTCTAAAACTTTATAGCTACAGCCTACACGAAAAACGAATTACATAAAAATGTGATTTATTTTTGGCACAATTAGTTAAAGATCGTTAAGTATTTGATTGATGTATTTTATAATAATATTTCAATTTCTTTTAGGTAATATTGCTTATAAATATTAATACACAAGAATTTCAACAACTATAGATCAACTAACAACAATTATTAAATGGTTAGTTAATAGTTTTAATTGTATTTTGTTTGAAAGTATAAATTACAAATACATTTAATCAAAAACTGAGAGAATCTAAATTAATTCTGCTATCTTTAAAAAAAAGTATATAGAGTTCCTTACTTACAAGGTAAAGTATATAATTTAATAAGTATTTTATACATACAGCAAACATCGCTTTGATGTTATTGAAAATAATTTCTCGGCGAAATTAAAAGCTTAGCTACAATTTACTGTCATGTCATTTTTTTTAATTAATTTTGTGAATTTGGAGATGTTTTTAAATCTACATTTTTTATCTTTTAGATAAAGGAGCTTTAAAGCTTTAAAACAAATGTCGTACAATTCCTACCCAAAAATATTTTAGATGTTAATTAATTTGTACCGTAAAATAATACTCAATTTTTATCACTTATCTACGAGTATGTAAAATTAAATGACTACCATATACTGTACCATACCGTCCTAATAAACTGTCCTAATAAAAAAATAATACTTAATAAACGTTACTTTAAAATTTACTGCTACTATACACTTACAATGAACTGCATTAAAAACAATTTACTCGGGCTTATATTTATGCTGTGTTCTAAAAATAAACGAGTGAGTGCTTTAAAATTAATGCTCTTTGACAGCTTAATATGAAATGAAATTTGTAGGTCAACAGTTAAATTTCCTGTAGAAGATGTGACAACATTTTAAAATTATTATTATAGGAGTATCTAAGATTTTTTCGTATTTTTCATATAAATCGATTATTTTCATTAATGTCTTAATATACAAAAGACGGATACCAAATTTATTTACGGCAGAAGCATTTACCGTGCTTATTGGCTTATCCGGAAGGTAGCCATTTAGAGTTGAATAGGAAATAAGATTACACTGACGATAAATGGTCGTCACAGCCCATAATGATACCAACGATCAAAAAAATATTAAGTAACGCATTCTACTAATCTATTATTTCCAAGTCTTTGTTTTAACTTGAATATGAACTTTATAGCATAGATACGGTTCTGAATATTTCATTTGAAGAAGAATTCGGTACAGAATAAAATAGGGTCGGCTCAATTCGTATACGGTACATTTTCCGAAGGGACTTGTACGTACTCGTAGTTTGAAAACCTTTATTGCGCAAAGAATCAAAACTACCAAGGCCAGTTGATCAAGACTTCTTATATTTTTCTTTAACATGTGCATGTATAATTATTATGGTATTTAAAGAGATAGTACAAGAATTAAAATCACTTTTCCATTGCAGATATCTTTAAAAAAAACTTAAAGAAAGCAAATATGAAATAATATATCGATTGAAATAAAAAATTAAACCTAAAATATATCCTTATTTTAAACTAAGTACGTAATGAACGTTGTATTTTCATGTATTTTAGAATAAAATTATTATATACATTACGCAAATATTAAAGAACTTTAAAAAAATATAATTACAGTGAACGTCAAATATAAAAATAGATTTATTTCAGTCAAATTGAAGTTTAATAACTTAATTACAACTTAAACATGGCAGGTGGAATATTCTACATCTATAAATTATGTCATTTAGTAGAGTAAAAATAAGAAATAAGTACAAAAACAGAGGGTTAAAACAAAATATTTTCCAATTTTCAAGAGAAGTAGGGATCGCCCTAATATTTCGTGTCGTACATCGACCGGGACCGACGCCGGCTAGTCTGCCACGAATCTTCAATAGCTACATAAAACGAGATCGTTATGCGGAGGTGTAACTTTGACCTATTGTATACATAAGTAATGAATGCATCTTCTCATACTGAATTTTCTAACATTTCCCCAGAAAAATATTATTTATAGATCACTATCACTATTTAACCTTTAAAAAATAAATAAATTTTATTAGTAACTAAGCCTATTCATATAATTTTGTTATATCGACTTCAACAAATATGTGTATAAATTTATTACATCACGTCTGTTATAATATCGACTTGTCAGGTTAATGAAAGCTTGGCGGCATCAATCTAGGGCAAGCAAACTGAATGAAGCAAAGAGAAATTTGTTTGACTAACTTATGTGCTTCAGTAATATTACTAATTTTGTAAATTATAAATAATGTAATTGTGTGCTCTACCTGGACTATAAAATTCATACCTCGATGTATTTTCAGAAAAGAAATAAAAATGCACTCTTTAAAAAAGAATGAAAGTCACCTAAATAAATAATATATAAGTTTGAGGGCAACGGATCTCAACACAAAATTTGATTCATATCTTTAGAACGGAAATGCATGAAAATATACATATGTATAAAATAATTACTAATGTAATATTATAATAGAATACTTTTTTACTTCACTGTCATTAACAATTGCTTGCAACATGAATACGAAGTAAATAATATTATTAATATACGAAGAGACCAAGCTAGCCCGTTGTTCCATCGCGTTGTAAAGGTCTGATAAGCAAAACGAAAGAGCTCAGTTTCGCATTCATAATATTTTCATAAGAGTAATTTATAAAGATGGAAGGTGTACAGCTTCCTGGTTCTATTAAAATACTTACCATAAATTTTGAAACGTAAATAAGATAAAATAGAATCTGTTTCGAAATCATATCATATGATAATATTCACTGAACAATTAATGAATTAATATAAATTTAATTTAACCGATGACGCTTAAGGTTTTTACGCATGCATGCACATCAAGTGAATCGAGCTTTTCATTACCAAATTCGTATTTATTGGAATAGCTAGGTAGATGTTTAATTGACGGTTGTATATTTATTGCAACGTTATAATATAAAATTATTTTCATTTATTTGAACAGGTCTTGGATATTTAATAACAAAAAGTAAGGTGTTAAACTGCATTATTATATCAAAAATATTTGGAACCTTTATTGTTTCCTATTTGTGGGTATAAACATTTTAAGAATAATTGAAATATATATTCGTTAACTACATTATATCGCTTCATAGTCTAAGTCGTATCAATTTAATTAGCCACTGACTTGCTTTGGTGTACCGCAAAATCTATGGAAAATACCCTGCCCTGGGAATCGGTAAATTGGTTCTGATATGAGATATTGCATAATTCAACCTAGAATTAAATTAATGTTAAGTTTACGTTCCAAAGAAATGAGTTTCGAAAGCAATAGAAAGTTTACCTCTGCCAAATTATATATTTACGCCACAAGTTTACTTTGCGAAAGTTACAATATTAATTAAGCAAATAAAATCATTGATTCGGAGAAAAAGATTTTTAATAGTTTAACACCAGGTATGTTTACAAAATGAACTAAAAATAGTTTCTTGCGTTATATTTTTTAAAATATGAATGACGATAATATTTACAAGTTGATTGTAAACAATAAATTTACTGATGAAATTACTATAATAAGTAATTATTAATTTAACTTATTGCATTACACTTAATAACATTTTCGAGATAAATTGGTAAACTAACGTTTATAATCAATACAATTAACTATCTATTGGCAAATTATGAAATCAAGTAGTTAATTTATTAATTAAAAATATTTTATATTTCTAATATAACTTATTACTTCACAATATTATACATTATCAATGATACAGTTTAGTTATCGGGTAAATAGTAGTGTTGCGCGCAACAAGTAATGCTTGGGACATGGTGACGTTACGTACCACTAGCGCCATCTAGTATCAAGTAGCGGAACTAGTAGTCGAGATCGTTCTAGAAACTTCGATGATAGAACTTTCCAGAACAATCTCGATCTATCGATCTATGATCGATCGGGGCCGGTATGTACTCGAACATTCTGGAAGTTTCTACGGTCGAAGGTTCTAGAACCATCCGAGGCCCCTATATAAGGCCGGGTATGAGCCGCGACTAGTCAGTTTGGAATCAGCGATACAAGCGATAACATCGAAGCGATCTACGAGTGCGGTTTAAAGTGATCTTAGTGCGATTGTGTTTTATAATTTAGTGTGTTATTTTGTCATTGGTATTGGATAATTAAAGTGTCTGTTTTTAGTAGTTTAATCGGCTGTTTTAATTGTAACGAACCCTAAGTCGTAACAATTGGTGTCAGAAGTGTGGGATTAAATCATGCCGATTTTACCCAAGGACGACACGGAAGGTATCCGTACCCGGAGCCAGCAACGCCAGCAGGAGACGGACCAGAGGCGATTTGGAGGAGCATCGCCGCAGACTTCTGAGGGACAGCTGCCGACCACAGAGGCCGGCCCGTCAGCTGCCCTTGCAGCAGCTCCTGCATCTACAGCACCTGACCTGGGTGCTCTAATGATGATGCTGCAGGAGCAGGCCGCCGACAGGAGGAGCAGGCCCGCCGACAGGAGGAGCAGGCCCACCGACAGGAAGAACAGGCTCGTCGGCTGGAGAAACAGCTCCAGCGCGATAAGGAGGAGCAGGCCCGCCGGCAGGAGGAGCAGGCCCGCCGACAGGAAGAACGGGCTCTTCGGCTGGAGAAACAGCTTCAGCGCGATAAGGAGGAGCAGGCCCGCCGACAGGAGGAGCAGATGCTCCTCATGAAGGACCTTCACGCTACCTTCAAGAAAGACATAAAGGAGGTGAACAACCGCCTGTCAGAGGCTGAAACCCGAATCGAACAAGTGAATAATCGGGTTGACAATGTGATGGCTGACGTAAAGAAAACGTTGGACAATCTGAAACTTGAAGATGGAATCGCAGTTCCAGCTGCAGCGGCTTCGCCCCGCGGTTTCAAAGTGCCGCCATTCGACGGGACGTCTTCTTGGTCGGCCTATAAAATCCAGTTCGAGGCCGTCATGAAGGCGAATGGCTGGAGTAAAAACCAGGCCATGACTGCTCTCACCCTAGGCCTGCGCGACCAGGCCTTAACTGTTCTAGAAGCTCTCGGTAAGGAAGTGACTTACGAGCAGCTGCTGGAGGCGTTGGAGGCCCGGTATGGTGACGCTCACCTGGAACACGTGTTTCGTGCGCAGCTAAAGGATCGCGTGCAGCGCAGTAGCGAAAACCTGCAGCAGTGGGCCCTAGAAGTGGAGAAGCTGGTTCGGAAAGCCTACCAGTCTATGCCCGTTGTGATTGAAGGGAACCTGGTGCAGGCATTCATCGACGGCATCCGTGATCTAGAAGTGAGAGCTGCAGTGAGGCTCGGGCACCATGGGACGCTCAAGGACGCCTTGGCCCATGCACTGGAGGTGGAAGCTGTGCGACAGGATCATCGTTCCCATCGCGTCAGGGAGGTTACAGCGGCTATAGTTCGCGACCGTAAAGGATTCAGCCCTAGGTGCTACGGCTGTGGGGAAAGGGGCCACCTTCGATCCAGTTGCCCTAAGCGTACTGCAGAAAGGGAAAATGGCCAATCTCAAGAGGGTAGTGCGTCTAACAGCACCGCCCAGCAGCAGCAGGGAAACGAGTAATAGCCAGGACTGCGGGGCGGGTGCTGGCTGATGTTCGAAGAGCCCCAAGGATTTCGATCTCACAAACCCGTGACGGAAACAGCCTAATCATCAAGGGCGAGGTCAATGGAACGCCGTGTAAGCTGACCATAGACACTGGAGCTTCTCGCACGGTTGTCAGTTCCCAACTTATTAGTTGGTCCCTTGGGGACTCAGCATACAACCGAGAACGGATAAATTTGGTGACAGCCACCGGTCAGCGCATACCCGTCCGTGGAGAGAAGGAGATGGAGTTGAAGCTAGGCAACAGGATTTACCTGCATAATGTCATCGTGGCTGATATAATGGACGATTGCATCCTGGGCCTAGACTTTATGAGGAAGAATTGTTGTGAGATCGACGTTAAGCAAGGTGTCTTGAAATGCGGACAAGAGGAACTTTTCGTGGAAGGGGCGTTACCAGGAAATGTGTACAGCCTGAAGAAGATTGTTCTTCCGCCGAGATCGGAAACGATTGTGCCGGTTAGCCTTCCTCGGAATCCTGGGCAAGCAAATCGTTGTGTACTCGTGGAAAGGGTAGACAGTGACCTTCCATGGAAAGTGGCTCGAACTTTAGTCAGAGCCACCGACATCTCAGGGGTACGTGTGTTGAACCTTTGTGATCAGGAACAGATTATAGACAAAGGCGCACTGATTGGTACTTGCGAGGAAGTGGATTGGTTGCGTCGATGCGAAAATCTATCGACTGGGACCATTAGCAAGGACGCACAACCGAGGGTGACTACACTTTTAGAAGACTGTCGCAGCGTCCTCTCTCCGAATGAAATGGTCAAGGCGAGGAAGTTGTTACTTAAATACGCCAATGTTTTCTCGTCAAACGATGCTGACATTGGAAAGACTGGCCTAGTTCAACACAAAATAAACACAGGTGAAGAATTGCCTATCCGTCAGCGACCAAGGAGATTACCGGTAGCACGTGAAAAGGAAGTAGAAACCATGATTGAGGGAATGGTGAAGGATGGCGTTATTGAACCTTCATCTAGTCCATGGTGTTCACCTGTAGTGCTGGTAAAGAAGAAGGACGGTAGTCTGCGGTTTTGTGTTGACTATCGCCGTCTGAACGACGTGACGAAGAAGGACTGCTATCCTTTGCCAAGAATTGATGACACGCTGGACATGCTTACAGGAGTAAAGTGGTTTAGCACGCTGGACCTGAAAAGTGGCTACTGGCAAGTTGAAATTGACCCTAAGGACAAAGAGAAAACTGCGTTCTCGACAGGAAAGGGCCTGTGGCAATTTAAAGTTATGCCGTTTGGATTGTGCAATGCTCCGGCAACGTTTGAAAGGTTGATGGAACTTGTTCTAGCCGGTTTAATTGGCGATGCCTGTCTGGTCTACTTGGATGACATCATTATCGTAGGCCGTACGTTTGAGGAACACCTTCAAAACCTGGAACGCGTGCTCATGAAGATCCGGAGTGCCAACCTCAAGTTAAGCCCGAAGAAGTGTTCACTATTCAAACGGCAAGTTAGCTTTTTGGGTTATGTAGTGTCGGAAGAAGGTATCCGCACGGATCCAGAGAAAATCGCCGCTGTCAGGGAATGGCCAGTTCCAAAAGACAAGACGCAGGTCAGAGCATTTTTGGGCTTGTGCTCCTACTATCGGCGATTTGTCAAGAACTTTGCAGATATAGCAAAACCTCTGCACAAGTTAACCGAGGAGAAGCGACATTTCTGCTGGGATGAAAGTTGTGACATCGCATTCCAGGAGCTCAAGGACCGTCTGTGCAAAACACCTATTTTGGGATACCCTGATGTGGGTAAGGAGTTTATAGTCGACACAGACGCAAGTGACAAAGGACTTGGCGGTGTATTGTCCCAACGAAATGGCGATCAAGAAGTTGTGATAGCGTACTTCAGCAAGTCGTTATAGAAGCCGGAAAGGAACTATTGCGTTACGAGACGGGAATTACTTGCTGTTGTAAAATCATTGCAGCATTTTAGCAAATATCTTTTGGGGCGGAAATTCCACTTACGAACCGATCATGCTGCACTGAGATGGCTACTGCAGTTCAAAAATCCAGAAGGTCAAGTTGCGAGATGGATTGAACTACTACAGGAATACGACTTTGTGGTCGAACATCGCAGCGGGAAATCTCATGGCAACGCAGATGCATTGTCAAGAAGACCTTGTCCCGAAGATTGCAAGCATTGTGCTAGGCAAGAGGCTAAGGAAGTGGTACCTGTGAAGATGCTTAGGACAGACCTTAACAACGAGTGGAAGAAAAGCCTACAACATGCACAGCAGGAAGACTCGGATATCAAGCCAATTCTGGAGTGGATAAAGGCCAGTGCTCCTAAGCCCACGTGGAGCGACGTCTCGGCAATGAGTTCGACCACGAAAAGCTATTGGGCCCAATGGGACAGCTTGGTGGTTCAGGATGGAGTCCTGTGCCGTAAATGGGAAAATGCTCGAGGGGACAGCAGTCATTTGCAAATGGTTGTCCCTAAAGCTAAAGTGTCGGATGTTCTGAAGCTGTACCATGATGGTTGTTCAGGAGGTCATCTGGGAGTTAAACGGACTCTACTGAAGATACGAGAACGGTTTTATTGGATCCACTGTCGTGACGATGTCGAGGACTGGTGCCGCAAATGTACAAGTTGTGCGGCTGTAAAGGGACCTCAGACTCGTAGTAGAGGTGCATTGAAATTGTATAATGTTGGTGCACCTTGGGAGAGGATAGCCCTTGACGTTGCGGGACCGTTTCCGGAAAGTGACAGTGGGAACAAGTATTTCATGGTAGTAATGGACTACTTCACTAAGTGGCCGGAAGTCTTCGCCATTCCAAACCAAGAAGCGTCAACAGTTGCAGATAAATTGGTTCATGAAGTCTTCTGTCGTTTTGGAGTACCCTTAGAGATTCACAGCGATCAAGGAAGGAATTTTGAGTCTCAAATATTCCAGGAAACTTGTCGAGTCATGGGTACTCATAAAACGAGAACGACTGCTTACCACCCACAATCGGATGGAATGGTGGAACGATTTAATCAGACATTGGAGAGGTACCTGGCAAAAGTCGTGGAAAATCATCAACGAGATTGGGACAAGCACATCCAACCGTTTTTGTTGTCATATCGAAGCGCTGTTCACGAAAGTACATCGGTGACACCAGCTTTCGCAAACTTTGGAAGAGAATTACGGCTGCCTGCAGACCTGATCACCGGAATACCACCTAATGCCCCAAGCTGTATAACCGATTATGCGAATGACTTGCGAAACAAGATGGATGACATTTATGAGCACGTCAGACAATCGGGTCAGAAAATGTCTGAAAAGATGAAAACCCGGTATGACCGCAAAATGAACAACAAAGGGTTCGACGAGGGCTCACTAGTATGGTTGCACAATCCAGTTCGCAGCAAAGGAAAATCTCCTAAGCTTCAAGCTAAATGGGATGGACCTTACCGGATTATAACAAGGATCAATGACGTAACCTACCGGATACGGAAAGGTGCAAGAGGTACTCCGAAGATCGTCCATGTGGATCGACTAGCGCGCTATTATGAGGCCGATAATGCTCGGGACGAGCATGTCTTAGGAGGGGGCAGTGTTGCGCGCAACAAGTAATGCTTGGGACATGGTGACGTTACGTACCACTAGCGCCATCTAGTATCAAGTAGCGGAACTAGTAGTCGAGATCGTTCTAGAAACTTCGATGATAGAACTTTCCAGAACAATCTCGATCTATCGATCTATGATCGATCGGGGCCGGTATGTACTCGAACATTCTGGAAGTTTCTACGGTCGAAGGTTCTAGAACCATCCGAGGCCCCTATATAAGGCCGGGTATGAGCCGCGACTAGTCAGTTTGGAATCAGCGATACAAGCGATAACATCGAAGCGATCTACGAGTGCGGTTTAAAGTGATCTTAGTGCGATTGTGTTTTATAATTTAGTGTGTTATTTTGTCATTGGTATTGGATAATTAAAGTGTCTGTTTTTAGTAGTTTAATCGGCTGTTTTAATTGTAACGAACCCTAAGTCGTAACAGTAGTGTAAACAGTAAACTCGGACGGTATGGTACGATACGTTACAATGATACTAGCAATTCCCGCGGCTCCGCCCGCGTGCGTAGGATGAAAATTTTTCGAATCATAAAAAGATAAAAAGTTTAAGCTTGGTCTAAAAATAAAAAATAAAATATCTGGAGAGGGCCACTTTTATCACCTAGGGGAATAAAAAATAGTCTACGGCCTATTCTCAGACCTAATAAATATACACAAAAAATTTCATAAAAATCGGTCAAGCCCGTTCGGAGTTCGGAAACAAACACTGTGACACAAGATTTTTATACATATTTTAGAGATTTATTTATGCATTCAATAAAACAAAAAGAATGAATCATGTTAATCATGCAGATTGAATTTCGTACAGTAGACTTGTAAGGGAGAGAGCAAATAAGGAAGTAATGGAATTTTCATACAAATTTTCATCCGCCACTCTGTGAGAGATCTTTATTTTTCATGTTTAAGATAATCATTTATGATTTAAGTGGACATGTAACACCCATGCTTGTTAGATATTAAAAATTCATTAAATTGTTTCTGAACGATACTTTGAATATTGTATTAGTTCTATTCTAGGAAAAAAAACTGTTTTCTTGCTAAAATTAATATTTGTTAGTATAACTTCAACTTAATTTACATTAAATATAGTATTATGTACCTAGTTTTATTCGAAATATTAACGAACACATGCATAAAACAAAGCTTAAGAATTTTAAAATGTTCTTAAGAGTATTATAATTTTAAGTTAAAATAATCCTGACTTCAAAACGTGTGGAGCTTAATCTGTTACGTTGAATAATTTCGACACATTCTGTATATACGGGAAGTGGCTGGCTTTTGGTTTATAACGGATTTTCCTCCCCTGATCGATTCTCGCTATTCAACTGCTATCAACGTAGGATCACACGCATCGCCACATAAAGTACGGCGACAGCTAAAATCAAAAGGGTGAATTTTATATAGCTCTTATACAGCCTCGTATATTCACTATAAATATCTTATTTTTCATAATAGTATTGAGTATTTAAAAGTATTTAATATTAAGTAATCAAAGCAATTATAAAGTGACGAAATTCAAAGTGTTCATATAATGTGTGAGTGAAGTGATTAAATTCATAGCTGAGATTGTCGGAGGCTTAAGGACTTTGGCTTCATGCAACTATTCACTCAACGTCTTCAACAGAATATGCCCTGTCGACGTCATCGCCGACCCGTTTATAGGTGTAGCTGATGCAGTGAAATAACACTGTCCATGATAGTCTGCTTTGTTGCTGAACTCTCGTCGTTTCAGGTACGTAATTAAATGCATAATTTACATTTTACGTTTGACATTTTTCTAGCTTAAATTACCAATAGGTAATTGTAATGCTTTAGACAGGTTTTACCACTATTTTTAATGTATGTAACATTTTTCAGGTATATTAGATTTTTGGGCGTTTAAAAGTAAAAACCATATTAATAGACGTTTAAAAGGCAATACGCAATACTTCTATAAATAAACTTTATCAATAAGTTCGTTGTTTGAACGTAACACCAAGTCATCAAATTATTTCATATTGCAAGTGCGTCAAACTAAATGAAAAATCAATAAACACGGTGTAAATAAGAAATGAAATGACGCTAAAAAGCCAAGGCTAATACACCCATCGTTACAAATCCAAGTAACGGTAAAGTTAAAGGGTAAACATTGAAAGCTTTGTCGCATCATCTAAATAATAGGCAAGTCGTTTTACCTTTCGTCGCTGAGTTTTGTTAAAAAGATAAGAAGAAAGTCTTTCTAAGCGTTTTTTGTGAAACCGCAGATACATCCAGTCTGATCTTTGTGAAAAATGGTTTGACGCTTATGAGTTTTTATGAAATCTCACTTTTATCAGCAGTGGTACCCCAGCGGTAACGCGCTCGCTTGAACAACCGAGTGGTGCGGGTTCAAATCAGGGTCTCGCACCTCTGATATTTTCATGTGCGAATTATTTCTAACATGATTACCACTTGTCTTACGGTGAAGTAAAACATCGTGAGAAAACTTGGATGTCTGAGAAAACCTAGCAAGTTTTCGAAAGACTTCTGAAATCCACCAACACGCATTAGGCCAGCGCAGTTGACTATGGCCTGATCCCCCTCGTACAAAGGGAGAACCGTGCCCAGCAGTGGGACGTTAAAAAGGCTGAAGACAAGACTTTTATCCAGATTATATAGTGATTATGAATTTTGTTTTAATCGGTCGTTAACTTTACCAGTAATAAATCAAACAAATTTTGCTCCATAAAGAAACAATAGCAAATCCTTAAAGAGTAGTTACTCTTCGAAATGGGAGACATCCTCAGTGTGAACTCGCAAAATAAATTTATAATATGACTTAGAAGTCGTACTTGGCAATCTAAATGAAGTTTTAAAAGTCATAATTAATGAAAATGGTAGCCACATTTCATAAAAATGATTCTAAAATTATGCTATAACTTTCCTATGAAAATTTGAATTTGTAATAGATTTTCTTAAATTAATAATTTTAATTTTGATAATTATTTTTTGTGCATTTCAATAATTTAATCAAGGATAGTTAATATAATATTATGTATTATATGAATCGTAAATTAATTTAATTTTATTATATTGTATTCTACCGTATTTACATAGCTATAAATAAAATGTACAAGAAAGAAATGCTTGTATGGCATAACACACTACATGCATACTCGTAGAATGTCAATATTACGTTATACCTTTCGTCTACGATACTTAAGTTCGACTTATTATTTTTTTAACTGCCGTTTATATCTCTTGAACTGGTTTTACTGATTTTCACTGAATAACTTTTATTTAACCATATTTATTAATAGAGGAAAAGAAGAAAAAGACAGTAAACAATTTCTATATCAGGGAAAAAGTTTTCATATATTATGACAAAAGGTGTCTTATTTTAACTGGTTGGTGCCTTCACCGACAGGTAGAAAATTGGGTAGAAAATAAAATAGGCTATTTAATTGAATAATAATATATTAGTTTGTGCAGTAATTAAAACTACCAAAACTTGTGAACGGACATGGCCAGAGTATATTTTGTAGACTTTTTACAATAATTTCAAATGACTCATTACATCTTTTTAAAACAGCACATAATATGATAAAAGGAAACGTTTTTTTTAATAAGCACTGGCCTTTCTTCAACTATATAATATACGATGTATCTAAACAACCTGTCAACGTACACTCGAGTCCGCTGAAAACTGACAGAGGGTACTTATTATAATATTTTTAATAATCATTATCACTTCAGTCCTTTTGTCGTTCCACTTTTAGATAAATAAAAAAATGATTCAAAAAGTTATCCGGCAAATTAAGTAATAAATCAAAGAAAAAACTTAGAGACATTTCTCTATCGTAATTTTGTATGAACTCATTGAACTCAAAATTTATTGAGGAAAGGAAAACGTCTGTTACATTTTAACCTTATTTAATATATGAGTTTGGTTGGAATAGAGATAAATCTAAGAGAATAGTATTTTTTCTTTAACTGAATCGTATTGCCTTTATTATTCAATAAATAATATTAAATCACAAAAAATATTTATAAAAGAGTAGTAGTATAGCATAATAATTTTGAGAGGGAAATGTAGCTTTCAATGCTATATGTCACCTACTTTTAATTTTATTGCTATCATTAATCATTTAGCTTCATCCTTTATTTCAAATTAATTGCTTTTTGAAAAGTTTTACATTACATCAAATCTATTTTGTATCCGAAAAGTTATAATTAACAATATCTGTGTAGTATGTAGACCGATATCATCGCACATTTGTTCATGAAATATCATTGACATACTAAAATAATATGTGTAATATCTCAATTATGAAAATAACTGGCGTAATTACCTAATTGAGACTATTATATTGACTATTGCTTGGTGTTCAAAATCGACTCTATAATAATCAATATTGAAGATTTTAAGGAAAACATATACATATTACATATGAATAATTTTTAACTATCTATATGAAAAACTGAACATTTTCATTTTTAATAGAACTTAAATCCATTAATATCTATGATCTAATCAAAAAAGAAAAGAAAATGGTTGACTAATATCAGATAGAAAGGTACTCAACTTTTTATCTTTGCTGTTAGCGACGATATGAAATTTATGATTTAAGTTTTTTAGGACTGATTTCTATGTAAATAATAAAGATAAGTCCGTCCTAGAGTTGAGATATAAGAAAAAAATGTAAGGGGTGTCCTACCACAGAAAATTCATAAGTTAAGTGTCCCATACAAAAAGTCACCTGCGGGCGGGCATTAGTACCGTGTGTAAAATTTTGCACTCGGTACTAATTGATTGGTCAGGGTGGCCTATAAATAAGGGGGTATTTTCTGTGATCAGGCATTCCAAATCCAGCTGTGTAAGAAACATCAAGGAAATAAACAGAAGAAAACTCTGAAGAATTAGTCACTAAACGCGTCAGAATTGTTCTTGCTGAAGCCGAATTGAGCTCAAGAAAATTGGTGGTCGGCATCTGCCTACGACCACGAGATCAAGATTGGTGCAGTTGAAGACGAAACGTTGTGTTCGTAGTTGATGCTTCCATAGTGTATATGAAAGCAACAGCTAGGAATACTTCGATTTCAAATCGATCGACACTCACAAGAATTATTTGCTCCTCCTGCTACCTCCGAACACTCTTCAGTCGACACCCCGTCAGCAAGCCTGCTCCACAACAACACACTAAGCACGAGCGTCAGCATTTGCCTATTTTATGTATAGATTCCATTGAAATTTTTCATTTTTTTAGGCCTAAGCGTGCGTGATGATTTTTTTAAAGGACGTTCATACTTTAATTCCGTCAGTTTACTTTACTACCTGCTTAGGATTCTCGTAAATGTACACACTTATTAGAGAAAAGGAAAAGATAAAAAAAATGTATAATAGAAATCTAAGCCTAATAATGGTTCGTCTTTATCGTATTCTTACGAGTATTAAAGAATCCGGTCAACTTCGGAGCGCTGTAAAACCCAGATAAATTAATGAAATTAAAAAAAAATGTAGGTAAGATTATTCGTTAAAAACCCTCTTTAAGATTGCTCTTATGTCATTTTATAGTAAAATGACCAGAATAAAAGTTATAACGAACGGAAGAAAAGTTCAAAAATTTTCAGCTATTTTTGTTTATAACTTTTTTATTTTCCATTTTGCGATAAAAAGTAATAGGATCAAAGTTGTAGACAATTTAATTTGATACTTACAATTTTCTATATTTTTTTTTTGTAAGATTGCTAGTTTATAAGATAATCGCGCAAAAACCCTATACACCTCTTTTTCCAAAATGGCAGCTGTGGGACAAGGGCGGTAACCCCACAAACTTGAACTTAAGCTTATACTGATTCCCCCTACACTTTAAAAAATTAAATTGCTGAAAAACGCAACCCTAAATGTAACTTTTCAATGGACTATATAATATGATACTATTATAATATTTTTTGTGATATATTAAAAAAATAAAGCAAGTGTTGTGCTTTATATATATTTTTTTAGTAAAATGAATATGAAAAAGAGAGATAATAAAAATTCTTTAATACTCTCTTCTCTTTACGTTTTAAAACTAAACCTAGTACAATTATATTTTGTACACCAGTATGTTTAATGTTTATATAATATTATTAAACGTAAAATAAACATGTTTTCTACGATAATGAGTAGGTATGTACGTTTGTAGCCTGTTGTAGAATTTTGGTGTTCACGCAATACGACTGTTTGTCATTGCCTTGCGAAACACAGGGGACTTCCTATAAAGAGGGCACGTGTTTCCAAGTTCCTTTTTAATTAAATGAAAGGTTTTGTACATCGCTGCTTGCAGCGATTATGTATATTAATTTGATTTGTATTTAGAAAAAGTTTGCTAGTACATTATATTTTCTTTTTAGTCACTTTTTTGCGTATTTTCCTTTGATTTTTTTGTTCGTGTCATACCTTTACATATATTAAACAAGTGATGACATATAAGACATAATATAACCAAAAAAACACCTTTTCATCTAATAGCAAAGATCAATTTATTATAATGAGTATAAGAACAATCAACAGTATCTTCTCGTAAAAAATAAATAAATGCGCTAGGACGATATTAAGATACTAACAAATCGTACCGCTCTTTATTATCATAATATGATACTGAATTAATATAAATGTTGAACATAAAACATTTTGAAACGATACAAATATCTACCTATTTAGTTACTAAAACCCCGATATTTTAAAAGCAATGAACAATGTCACCCAAGAGAATAAAAAACAGAAAACGCAAGGTCCCAAATGTAGGCAAAGTAAACTTTATCATCATGCTATGACCACGTCCGGACTTAGCTTAAAATATTCAGGGCAGGTTTGGCTTGCGCACGCATCAGTATTTAGGGCAACAAAACACGCAATGATAGACAGCCAGAAGATACCATTAATTAAATACACATTTTTACAATACTCCTCGTATTGACTGGTTTTACTAATTAACTAGTAAACAAAATGCGATAAATTATATTTACGTGTAGAAAAAGCAATAGAAACAGAGCTTTGTTCGTAGCACATCAAATATAAAACATTATGCATGTACATTGTACGTACATAATATATTATTTAATATTTATTATTTAATATTTGTTGCAAAACGCTTTTTGGTAACTTAATCACTTAGTCGGTGTTGAACATTCGAAGATTGCATACAACGACCCGAACGTTAACCGCTAATTTTCAGTGACCGCCTTAGAAGACCAGCCCTACGAGGAAATGTTGTTAAACAAGGTCACATTCGCAGTAAACTTGGTCGCATTCGTAGGTCACATGAACCTAATTTTAGTAAGACATAAGGTACTCTTACTGCCCTAAGGACTTGAACTCGTGCTCCAGGTAGGTCCATAGCCTATTTATGTATTTATTGAGCTGCCCAGCTATTTCAACGTTAAGGAGTAACAACATATACATACACACATACATATTATATAAACTTTCACATTTATGATATCCGATTAACATAAATAGATAAGAAGATTAAAGGTACTTATAAAAGAAGCGATACTTAATTGCTAACGTGTTCGCTTGGAAAATCAATTAAAGCAGCTCAAACCTAAGATTCACACTTTTAAGGCTTTCATGTGCATTTTCTACTTAATTACCATTTACTAGTATGATGAAATACATTATTATAAAGGAAACTTTTTGTCCGGGTTTTCAGAATGCATAAATTAGATATTACGAAGTAGACATGTGCCAATCCAACTATATTCTTTGAGACGTATAAAATACACCAAGGCGCCATTGTTTTTTATTAATATATTATGTTGGGACATTAACACATAGCCCCATCTGTTTCCAAGGTAAGCTATGAGGCTTGTGTTATGGATAGTTGATATACTACACCTATATAATATGATATGAATTGATAATATAAAAGGACTTGTGCCCATCATAACAAACTAATACCACCAGTGGGATTCAAAAACGCGGCCGCTGACGGGACAAATAGAATCATTTCATACTGAGTCAAATCGGGTATCAATAAACAACATCATAAATCTTGTTTCTGATCATAGGCTTCATAAATTGTGTACCTTAAGGAAACAGCTATTCATTTTATTGTAATAATATGACGACATTTTTGCGGCGTGCGAAATGTACTGAAAGAAACAGTTTATTGGTGTAGGAAATCGATTCTGAATGATTAACCTTTTATACCTGTTAAGTCTTCCATTTCCCCGTACCTTCCTGTTGTACATTTAAAATTTTTCATGAAAATTCAGATATTTTAGAAATTCTTTCGTGCCTTCACTATGTAAAGTTGTAAAATATTTAAAAAGTTTACGTTTGCGTTTTACATTGTTTTAAAAAACGTTATTATTTCATATATCATTATATAAGTGTAAATGTTTTTAAAAAGCCTAATATAGCTTTAGTGGTTTGACAAAATGTTTTAATTAAAATGGATTTTACTTAAGCACAGATATATTGTGAAATATTTTCATAAAATGTACTGTTGAAAGTACTTTTAAGGATAAAATTTCAAATATTTCATTTAATCCAATGTTATAAATGATTATATCGCCAAACATTGTAACGGTAAAATGCTTGTCAAAAATAGCTACATAATTTCAATAATTATTTTACTTTAATTATTACTTATTGATTCTGAAGTAATTTTTTGTAATTGCATAATACGAGTATTATTGGCTTTAAAGCTTTATTTGTACCAACTATCTACTCAAAATATTTTTTCTATTCTAATTTAGTTGGGTTATTCCGAAATTGGAGCAAAGATTTAACTCGACCGTCCGAGACTACCAGGATTAAGCTCGCTTGGGATTTTGAATAACATATGTATTTTAGCTTATGTTTTAAATGCATATTTGTTTAAATATTGTAATAATTTTATTCTTGAATGTACAAATCTTGGGGTGTAAGCAATATTTTACTATGTTTGTGAAGAATTTCATTGTTACTATAATACGAAAAACGGCCGCTGCCTATGCTTATTTTTTTTTATGGGACAAAGGGGGCAAACGGGCAGGAGGCTCACCTGATGGTAAGTGATCACCTCCGCCCATGGACATCTGCATCACCACAGGGCTTGCAGATGCGTTGACGGCCTTTCAGGAAAGGGAGGGAGGGAGGAGGGAGAAGGACGGGAATAGGGATGGGGAGTGGGCCTCCCGGACTCTCACTTACCGGACGAAACGCGACAGCATAGCTGCCACTTCACGCCGGTCTTCTGTGAGAGAGTGGTACTATACGGGGCGTGCCGGCCCATTCGGCTGCTACCCGAAGGTAACAAGCATGGCACTACCACTTGAATTATTATGAAAATGAATAATTATATGAGATTACTTATCACGAAGTAAGAAGAGAAAATCAGAATTAGTAAAATTTATTTTAGAATATAGGTACCTATGATGCATTGAAATGTATGTGTATTGCGAAAATTGGAGATTATTCGTCCATTTTTGAGCTTGGTATATTTGTATTATTTATTGGCAGTAGCTCACCGTAGGTAAATAAAAATTACCTTTCTTTACTTTGGTATAGTAAGGTGTTTTATAATAAAAAAAAATATTACTATAAAGATAATTCCTATAATTCTACTGTGAATAGAAACGAGAGCTAAATTTTCATAGTAACAAAATAATTATTCAATATTTATTTTACAATTATTCAATGCCTATTAATTAATTCATAACATATTTTTAATTAATTAAAAAAAAAACTAGTCTGACAGTTTAAATTGACTCGTGACGCAGCCGTTACTTGCTTCATTAAAGTGAGGGCTCTCCTAAGCACTCGACTCCTCGCAGAAACGGCTCACGTGAAAAACGTTAGTATATTTGTGGCAGCGCAAAATAGTAATGTTATTTAAAATATAACATCTATTTTTAAGTTTTGATATTCTAAGCTATACATAATGTATTTTGACTGTAATTACACAACTATACGGAAATTGAATGATTTCGTTTTTTTGTTTGAGCACTAATATCGGGAGATACTATTCCGATATGAAAATATATTTTGCACTATATAGCCCATTAGCGATCACCCTCGCTTCGCTCAGGTTCGTCCCTAGGTACCCCCTTTAGTATTAAATTCTTTGCAACTTTGAATGTCTTACTTATTTATATCTAATCAAAAGCCAAAATAATAAGTTACACGTTTCTAGCTTTAAAAATGACAAAATATCCATACAAACTTTCAATCCCTATTTTTGCCCCTTGCAGCCCTTTTTTCGCCTTGAATAGTAGCCTATGTCCTTTCGCAGGCTCTAGACCATCCCTGTACCAAATTGCATTTCAATCGGTTCAATTGTTATGGCGTAAAAGCGCGACAGACAGAGTTACTTTCGCATTTATAATATTAGTAAGCATAGTAAGGATTATTAAAGAAGGCTGAATATCACGCATAAAGACTAACCCGAACGAAACAAGCGTGCATCGCTACTTAAAATTTAATAACACGTTAGTCTATAAACCCCATTTAAATGTTGTTTTTTTTTTAATTAATATTTTATTATTATAACATCATCGGCGAAATATTTTAGCCATTAATTTTCAAACGTTATCTCTTGAGAAATGTTTACTTTCTCATGATAAAATTAAAGGATATATTTTGAAACTATTACTTTCCGATCAGTATTTCTGTATTTATATATTTCGAGTCTTCAAGGCGTATATATAAATAAATATATTTGATAAAGCTTTACTGTATATCGATAATAATCTAAATTATAAAATATATTAGGATCATTTTTATTTGCTTAGTAAAACTAGATTAAAAATTACTTTTTATAGAACAGGACAACGTCACAGAATTTATAATATTACAAGCCGACAACGTTCAAAGAACTTAGAATAAACTTACGAAGATTTTTCTGATGTAAAAAAAACTAAAATACATGTTACAAGAAGAAATTTATAAAAATATATGAGAACGAAGTCGCGGTCTTGTTTATAAAACAGATACTACATATTTACCATAATTTAATTTATAATTCATACCCATTGTACGATTTATCTCGTTATTTGTATCGCTATATACGTTAACGCGATGTTCTTTTAGAATTTTAATTTTTCCCTCCGTGTTTTCGCGCCCATACTTTAGCAATAAAGCCGTCGTTGAAGACTTTTAGATAATGATCTTTTAGATCTTCCATGAAGTTAATACGAACCTTGGATAAGACTTTATTATTGTATTACAATGTTGTTAACGAATATTACTATTAAAACTTGCACTTACTAAATTTCTCTTCTGTTCTTCCCAGCAGCGCATTCGATCCGTTGGCAGATTCTTTAAGGACTAGCATTCCTTAAAGAATCTGCCAACGGATCCTGGCATTTAATTAAATAAAAAATTTAATCTTTGAAGATAGTGTACTCGTATTTTGATTTTAATAGTTTTTTTTAAATCTATCAGATGTGTTGTAAAAAAACAGATATCCAAATCATCGCTGCCGCTACAGTGGGAATACTTATAAACCCAAATTCAAATCCTTATAACAAATAAATAATTTCACTTCCTAAAAAGCTTTAATTTTATAAATTGTAGCAACTAAAACTACTCAAGAAACAAAGTGATAAATAATAAATCTATCTATACTTACTGTCGCGTCTTTAGAAGGTCCTATTTCTGATATTGAACAATCGTGTAAAGCATTTATAACGGTGTAAATGTGTCTCTCAGCTTTTCACTTCTAAGCTATTGAACAGATATCGATGAAATTTAACGAGCACATACTTACATATTATATTGTACTAAAAACAGAGACAGGCCATTTCAATAGTGGACGGAGTTGCGAGCGAAGATAGTGTTCAATAAAAGACTTTGTAAAAGCTCATCCTTTTTCTATTAGTCGTGGTAAAATCAAATGACCTATATATTTATGTATAACAATACCAATTTTCTAAGTACTTCAAAAACATTTCAAGTAACCTCCAGAGCACCTAATGATTGGAGTAATATATTATTATAATATTATATAGTAGTGATCTATTTTTGTTCAACATACATAGGCTCTATCATTATTGATGTTATTCATGAGAGCATTTTTTGATATGTCCGTCTATCATGCAACCTCGGACTTTAATAAATGAGACTTTTTTAATTATATAAATATTGGATGGGTTATGGTATGTACGTATATTAACTACTATATTAACTTTACTCCTCTCCATCCACGTAGATTATTTGTCTTTAGCCCTTTTAACATCCCACTGCTGGGCACGGGCCTTCCTCAGTACGAGGGAAATCAGTACACTTCACATGTCTTACGAAAAATTGCTAGGTTTTCTCAGATATGCAGGTTTCCTCACAATGTTTTCCTTCATCGTAAAACAAGGCGTGGTAATCATGATAGAAGTGATTCGCACATGAAAATATCAGAGGTGCGAGACCTGCATCACTCGGTTAAACAAGTGAGCACGTTACGGCTGAGCTACCCCTGTCTTTCTCTTTACTGTAGCTTATTTATATGTATGTAATTCTTCAGCTCCTGAAGTGTTGTAATGTGGTATCGAGTAATATAAGCCCTTGTTAAGATTTTAAACTGCGAAAATGATTTTTCTTCAATCAGACTGGCAGTGTACCTATCTGGAAAATTTGAGCATCGAAGCTAAATAATAGAAGCAATTTAATGACTATTTTTACTGTCGACAAAGTGAATAGTTTTGAAAATATATTGTTATTAAAATACATAATTCATTTGAAATAATTCGTCTTTTTCTATAAAATTGTATAATACTTTGGGTAAACCTACAACTTTATAAAAACTTTTAAGACGTCTAAAACCTGTGATAATGACTTTTTTTAAAAATATGACTGAAATATATGACTTTTTTTAAATCATCCGAAACGTCGGAAACCAAAAACCAACCCAATTCTAAAAAAATCCATAAAGATAGTCTTAATTATAATGTAAGATATTCACTTAAATCTAAGAAAGTGTTATACATAGTTAATGTTCCTTAGCATTCCTAAAAGCTTCTGAAGAGTTACTGAATGAGTCGATTTGTAACTCCAAGTAGACGGTCCACTCTAATGACTTGCACTTGTTTATTATAGGACCGAAAACATTTAGTCCAGGATATTAGAAGCTATTAGACCCACGAAGAAGTTGGTAAATATCGAGTTTACTGCTTTTAAATGTTCGTTTGTACTTCGAGGAGATAACAATACCGATTTTATGTATTTATCAATCGCTTGCAGGCTTTAATTTAGTTACTTTTAAAATTAAAATTTTAAAAACTTCAAATAAGAAGTATGTGTGTATAATATAATTTACGCCAGCTATTTACAAGTATGTATGTCGGTGTCAGCTATACCAATTTAAAATATTTTTTACTATTATACTTCCTATGAATAGGTAAGGTATAACTAAATGCATACCTTAATGTTAATAAAAATAATAATTTATTGTCGTCATTATAATTTTTAATTAAGGCTGCAAACCTCAAAAGTTTAAAGATAGCCATACAAATTTTGAGTATAAATCTTATATATATAAGGTTTATACTTAACTAAAGTCCATATTAATTTTTCTTTAATATTATCGTATAATTAGATAGAGTTAAAGTTGAAATTATTAACACCGGATAGGAACGAAGTTCCTTATTATAAAAATATTAATTTAAAGTTCTATTCGAGGTATAAAGAGAATAATAATTCGGGTATACATTTTTTATTATGATTTACATATTGATAAAAATAAAAAAAAAATAAAACAACTTTACAAAGTTATCAACTTTATTTTATTTACAAACCAGACGGTGTAATTATCGAATGATATAATAATAATAACCGTCATCACGTAGACGATACATTACACACTGTATAGCCATTATACAAAGACTATACATAGATAATAAAAATCTCTCGTTGCGGACGTTTTTTCCCGGTTACCCCTTCGCATCGTCTCATAAGAAACTTCGTTCCAAAAATATTTACATACTTCTGGTTCATATTTATAAATTATTACTTTACGAGAGCTAAAGTGCATCATATTTTGTATTAAAATTGTATGCATCGCGCGATATGCGTTGACGGCGTTGTAAAATAGCTGTTTAACGTTAGTATTATGTGCAAAGTTGAAACGTTTATTGAGGCTTTGATAAAAGTCGTAAGTTTTATTTCTTTGAAATTAAATTATAATTAAATTTTGAGTTCTAACAAACCATACAATTTGACAATCGAGATGTTGAATGAGAATAACTTGAAAGCTCTCGAATCTGTAATCGTGAACTAACAATAAATGAAGCGTAAAACTATTTACTTTTAAATTAAAATTCGTCTTTGGGTTTGTTTGCATTTAAAATTATGAAGATGGATGTAGCTTTTTAAGGCTCTGAAAAACGAAAAAAAAACTACAGATTTTCTTATACAAGATACATATTACTTAGCTCTCTTTTTATTATTAATAATCTGTTTTAATTGGTAAATACTCGCTTACTTTAATAAATTTTTCTTTAGAAAAACTTTAATTTAGTAAAAATATTTTTTATTATAAATTAAAAAAGTTTTACAAAATATAATAATAAATTTTAAAAAATTTACAACTTCAACTTCGTCTTAACGACGCGTAGGCGTGACGCTGTTTATGATGAACCATCGAAATAATCAGCTAATTCATGCTTGAAATGCGCAAATAAAGTTATATCATCAAATTTTCATGCTAGAGTTAATCAATCCTACCTATCCTTTCCTCTCCCTTAGAAAATATTTTTAACGAAAAGAATAAATAGACTTCTATCAAGCAAGAGATAATATAGAAAAAAATTAATATATAACATACAATACACAAAGCGTTTCAAAGTTAAAAAAAATTAATTCGAAGAAATCAAAGCATCTGCATCAAAACTTTTAATTTGTAATTAACATTTTGTTTCCAACTTAATTAACTTGTCTGTAATCTGGCATTCAAATCTTTTTTGACGGGTTTAGATGAAAGAGATTGGGTAATATTTAAGCAACTGAAGTGAAGATTACGTGAAAAGTGCCAAAATAAATAATTGTTAGAGGTAAAAAGTATAAAAGAAAAAATAGGTTGAATTTCATGCGAATTGATAAAAAAATATGTTCTCTATTACTTAATTACATATCTCAAAGGTTTATTATAATATAATATACTCGCCAAAAAATCCGAAAAGATAGTTTTGTTTATAATATCGAATATTCGCGTAATTCGTAATTCGCGTAATTCAATATTTTCTGCAATAACTTAAAAGTAGTACTAACTTAAAACTTTTATAATACTTTCTTAGGTTTACGCGAATATTTGACATTATAAATGAAACTACCTTTTCGGATTTTGCCGCGGATTTATTTTGATTTTTACTTCCCGACGTTTCCTTGCTCGTGACCATGATTGCTGTAAAGCATTCGAAACGTCGGGAACTAAAAATAAAAGCGTGAAATCTAGCTAAATCTATTAAATGTGATACTCGTACATAAAAAGCGTGGGTGTGGCGATTAAAGCAAACTGTTTACGTATATTCGAGTTTCGTGGTAAATTTGTTTTTAACGTTATTAGGTTTTGTTTCGAAGCGCCCAGTTAAAGTTACGGTTATTTCTGTTGAAAATCGTATTCTGTAAACAGATGTGCCTTGTAACAGCATTGCCATTATTTTTGTTTATCTAAGTTAAACGTCATCGAAATAATTTTACGAACTTACTTTATTACAATAATCAATATAAGGAATGCACGCTTATATTGAAATATATTTTCGCTTTTATGTACCTTAAAAATTCCTGTTTTATAACTCATATCTTACTAATACGCATTCGGTATCATTTAAGTTTTTCATAGGATTTTTTTCTCAAATGTTGATTTATTAACTCCGAAATATAATGTTAAGTAAATCAAAACATAATCTTTATACGCTTACATTACATTACGCTTTCATCCAAGCACGATATCCACGAAATGATTGTATGGGTGATATATTGAAGTCCAATAGTTCAATTCGCCAGATCGTGATGTAGCAAATTCGGCGAAATGCCACGAAAAGCCTGGCTAAATTCCGTTTTGGTGAATTTAACGATGAACTTTGACATAGACATTAATATGGTCACTTTCATACTACGCAACTATGTTGGGTTTTACGTTTATTTGAATCGTCGTGAAACCGAATTAACGAAAACTTTTCGTGTAGGGAAAGGGTATAAGGGTATAAGCTTACTGTATACTAAACATCAGGTTTGCTTCGCTTTTTATTATAAGTGAGAGTATTTTATGATTATTATGATATAATAATAAAGAAGCTAATAAACTTTTCAAGGCTTATCTACACTATTATTTCTCAGTCGTAAACTTGATATTTCAAATTTAATGTCAGGCTCATAATAATATAATTTATTAAAATATTTAGTGTTTTATGTAGTGTATAGTATTTTATGACAAAGTGGATGACGTGGCAAAAGAATTAGGAGACCAGGATAATTGCATTAGAAATACGATATTTCAGACAACTGTGCGGTTAGCTTATCGGATAGAATTCATGACAAAAATTTTCACAGAATTTCATGTTTAAAAATAAACTATAAGAAACACTTCAAAACCTACTTAATCCCAAGAATAATAATTTGAGGATTATTGAAAAGTTTGTATGAAGAGAATGATACTCGTAATAAAAAAAAAATGGATAGAGATATGTAGATATTGTAGCACCTTGCGCTCTGTCCTTTACAAGGGAACTTGGCGGCGTGAAGCTTTAAATATTCCAGATTTTACGCCTTCACCCGCATGCATTTATTTTTATTTTTTATCAAACAGGAGCCGTATATCTTTCCGGCATCAAAAGTAACATGCGAGTTATTTGTAATATTGGTAAAAAGCAAGATTAATGGAAAAAATTAAATGCTATCGTATAAAATTAATATTTAAATAAAAATAATGGTATCCGTCATCTATAACGTAACGGTAAAATGGTTAGAACAATAATTACTTTTAATTACGAGTATGTTAGGACTTTCAGATCAGTTTAACTTCAAAACAAAAATCAATTAAAGGTGCAGGTTTATAGAAAAAAAAACTCAGTCAATATAAAAACAAACATAAACAGCTGGTGAAAATCATCATTTAGCTAAAAGTCGGCATGAATTCAAAACTCCAGGAGAAGAAAGCTCTCTATGTCATTGAAAAATACCATTTGATACATCATAAATCATTCTCTTTACAATTGAAATAAGTATTGAACTAAAGAAAAAGAAATGAGTAAACTTAAAAGCTGCATTAGACTAAACTACACGTATATATCAAAGTCTTTAAAAAGACAACGTTTCTGATTTAAGAACTTTAAGTATTAAATTAAGGAAAGCAGGAAAAAGATTTGAGTGAGAGATAAGTAAGACCTGTCTGAAACAAAAAATATAAATTTATTTTAGCTAATTTTTAAAAGAAAACTTTTTAACTAAGGGGAAAATATGACATTATTATAACATAATTTATAGAATGTGAAAATGCAAATAAAAGCCTCCCAACTATTTCTTTTATTACAATTTACAGATTGCAATGCTTAAGCGTATCATCGTGCTGCTATACCGACAAACCCTCTTTCTTTTCTTTTGTTCGTCTTTCATTCCATCTTGTTTTTGAAATTTAACCATAAATAAGTTATCTTTTTTCTAATAATTTAGAATTGAATGTCTTACAAATCCTACGTAAATACTAGCAACTTATCCTCAACTCAACTGGTATATAATGTATTTATGTATCTTGTACATTTGCAATTATAAAGAAGTCAGCTACAAAACAAATATAGCTTAGTTTTTTTAAGAAGAGGCTATATTGAAGGTTATCTTTATTCGATGCTGTTTTTTTACATACATTAATTTTATTCAGTATAGCAAAATTTAATATATGAATAAGTAAGTTAGCAGTAACGCCAGTAGCTGCAGGAAAAGTTTTAAAAACGAATGATGTAAGTCGTAAGAGCTTTGTTTATGCAAAGTCTTGAACACTATATCAGTGAACTAAAACAGTGCATTTATGGATTATAAAGTTCAGAGGTTCAGAGGTATCAAAGTTCATCCTTAGAGGTTTTATATATGACGAATTTGTAGAGAGATATAGAACTTATGCAACTGGAGAAAATGAAAATAAGCTCGAGGGACAACTCTGAAACTTTTCCTTGTATGAAATTTTT
Organism: Boloria euphrosyne; assembly: GCA_951802675.2. Classification (NCBI taxonomy): domain Eukaryota; kingdom Metazoa; phylum Arthropoda; class Insecta; order Lepidoptera; family Nymphalidae; genus Boloria; species Boloria euphrosyne. The sequence continues at coordinate 6,528,341 of OX637886.1, forward strand.
AATAAATATTGTGTGACAAAATTACTTGTAAGGTCCTTTACTTATTAAGCCGATATTACGTTGCAGGTGCTTTTAAAATCTTAATATATTCTTTTTAGTATATAATTAGAAGGCTGTATGAAATCTTCAAAGTAAAAAGCTTCTGATATAATAATTTAAATTTAAATATTAAATAAAAAAATCTTGTTATATGTACTGATATACGAGATTATTTCTTATATTTCGGAAATGACTTTAACAATTTAAAAAACATATTTTACGAATTTAATTGACAGTTAGATAAATTTTTGTTTTTTTTTCCTAATTTATAACTAGAAAATATGTCTTTTCTGAAATAAAACTAATTTTATATATATTATATTAGATAGTATTAACAAATCGTAAGGTTAATAAATGTTAACTATCAGAACAAATTGTATTTTAGAGAAATTCACAACGTTAAATTATGAAGACAGTTTATGCCAAACATATATCAAAAACCACAAAATTCCATCAATTAAAATTATAATATATTGAGTGGTTTCTGACGATTCAATCAAATTAAAATTATGCTATTTATTTTAGTTTTCATTTTAAAAATTGAACTTTATATCTGATAGTTTTATACACATTTATTAATAACATATTGGTTATCAATCCTTTTAAATGTGTATGATATAAGAGTCAGCGTTTATATCACCTCACTCAATATTTTAGGCTTAACGTCTCGTTTGAAGACATTAATTCCAGCAGTGCCCGCATTAAAATGATGAAGCACTCAGCCTAAAATTAATTTTGTAAACATTTCCTCTTTAAATGAAATTTAACGATATTGAAGTTTAATTAATTTATGGTTCTCTTCCATAGTCGTTGAAGGGTTTGCTCTAGTTTTTTATATGTCACAAGGACTTAATAGCAAGTTTCAGGACATTTACGTAACAAATATATTTTTAAGAACGTAATTAGTTAAAATATTTTGTTTTGATTCTCATTTTTAATAATTTAAAACGTTTCTTTCGTTTTTGAATAATTAACACATATTATTCTATTACTAGAATTGCATAGCTTGTATAGATAATTTCATACAAACCGACGTCCAGTCCAGTTTTGTGTCAAAAGCTAACAGCTCGGTAATGGAAAATTCATGGTTATTTCACCTGTGCTTTAGTGGCCTCATAAAGATTTGAGTCTTGCACCTAATCTCTTTCGTTCATACGAGCGTATTATGACCCTATTGAACTATAGTATGTCAGTCGTTAAATGGGTGCATTATGAATCATATAATTTATTAGCATATAACTAAAACGTTTTTAAGTCGTAATATACCTACCTGCATATATAAAAATGGCATTTCAACGAATTTCACACGCAATTTCGATGTTCTTAAGATTTATAGCAAAAACTAAAACCGTACAAAAATAGCGCTATTGAGTAAGAGATCTCGAAATAAAGTCTTAAACAAATCCGGCTGTTGATATAAAAACGAAAACATGTATGTAAAAATACAGTATATTCGAGATTGTAGCTGCGTCGAAATGTTCAGGAACAATTTCAGCCTTTCAATGGCCTACAATAGAGTAGAGGTGGTAGCGTCAGTAAAACCAGTTAAATGCTCAGTGCTTCTAAAACTATTTATTTTTTTTAAATTCAAAACATACATTCGACCGGTAAAAATTTTCATGCTTTTAGCTTTTTAACAGAATTTGCCTTGTTGAACAGTAACGTTTCATTAAAAATGGTCAATCTCTTTATGTGTGACGTGTGTTGAAACACGTTTTTTTTATTTTTTTAATATCTAAAGCACCTCTATTATGTGAACAACAAAACAATTTATTATGCAACCTTGACCCCGTTATAACTTTACTATATGTACATTATACAGTGACACGCTCAGAGTTCAGGCGGATAATATTTAATTTAAAGGTTATTCATACCGGCTTATTTCGCCCGTTGCTCCAAAAAAGTAGGGAAGTCAAATTTAATTATCGTCAAGTAAGTTTATTTTTATCCTGAACTAATGAGATTTAAAAAATGTTTTCATGAAATGAATAGATGAAATAAATATTTAAAATGGTATAAAAGGTCAAATACCTAAAAAAATAGTATTTTTGACTATAAGTTTTGCAATACTTTTTACTACAAATACATATTCAGAATGATATCGCTGACAGTACTGGAACATTTACCGTTTATCCTCCTTTCGTAGGGTCCTGTTTTTATCAACACGCTCTCTAACATAATGTAATATAAACATATAAATGTATATACTTACATATGGAAAATATAGCTTTGTTTTTGTAACAGAGTTCATCGCCATGATTGATTTTATTTATTAAGTTTGCTATTTTTCTCGTAAGCTTGTTAGGAGAATATACAGCAGTTTGTGACCTCAATTGCCTACACCACAATGAAACTTTTACTAGAAAAGAAAATATTTCTATATAATCAAAAACAAAAATATTTCCTTAATATCTCTTTCTGAGACAAAATATTTATAAAAAACTTTTAACTTTGATAGTTCCCGACGAAAAAAAAACGTCGAAAGAAAAAATCCTGGTCTCTGTAAAATGAAGAAAGAACTCAAAGAATGAAAACTCGGTAAAATCAATATCCATTTGCTCGCTTTTAATATTTTTACCAGAAAGTATAATGCAAAGATACAAGGAACGTCTTACAGTAGTTTCTAAAGACTAGCCAACACGTAAATATCAAATTTAAACTAAAGAAATACATACGTACATACATACACTATTAACATTGAATTAATAGATTTTACAAGAACTAAAGTAAGCATCCTTATCTATTTTAAAACTAATAGAACACCATAGCATTTTTTCACATTACATTACAAGAATACTGTTTATTTATTTTACTTAGGTTTACGCGAATATATTTTGACATTATAAATTAAACTATCTTTTCGGATTTTGTCGTGGATTTATTTTGATTGAACTCAGCAACCACAAATCTAAATAAATCCGCGACAAAATCTAAAAAGATAGTTTCATTTATACTGTTTATTTATATTAAGTTACTTTTAGGGTTCCGAATACAACGTACGAGACGCTGTTACCATTTCATTTCTTTCTGATGATCAGCTTACCATTTTTGCCTCATTTTAAAGATCTGCCAGGATAGTCCAATGGTCTATTGTAAAAATAGAGAATAAGCATCGAACTTTATTGCATTATAGCGCTATCTTTAAAGTATATTTTTAAATTATATTTTCTGAACGTATTTCTGATAATATCATTGCAACATTATCTAACAACTTTTTAAAACACTTCACAAGACTATATAAGTCAATTTAAGTAACTTCTAGGTTGTCGTTAAATCAGCTTTATATTTAATAATAATAGGTCCCATACTATTATACATATATATATATATATATATATATACATATATATATATATATATATATATATATATATATATATATATATACATATAAATATGTATTTATGCATAATATAATGATATATGTATATCATGCATAGAATCGAGTGTAAATATATTTTATTTTTATTAATTTATTTTATTTGGGAAACATTCAGTGTAATAATACATAGACTTTGTTATATATATTACAAAAACACAAACCAGCAAATTTCCACTTATGATGTACATAAATTAGAGACAAGTAGACAAGATAAATTAGAAACAAAATAAATTAACAAAATGGCAAATTAGGATATGGCTATAGGTTAATGTGACTTGAAACTATAATTATAATAATAATTACAACAACAACATATAGGTTTAAGAATTTCATTAATGCAAGAACGCTATATATTTCCTTCCAAGGTAATTAGTGCTTTGTGTCGGTTATTACCTCCATGCATAACGCATATTCTTTTATAAGATATTATGATCATAACAAAATTTATACGGTTTAATATAAACGTCTGCTTTATTGGTGTGGTGGATAGTTCATACGTTTGCGGATAAAGCTTAATGAGATTGGGAAGCTAGCGGTTTTATGACCTCGTGACTCAGAGAACTAGTTAAGTTGTCAGTATCAGATTACCAAATCGTCAGACTATGTGAAGGATGATTAAAGAATGCTAATTTATATGTACGCACTCAATAATAGATAACTTCTCTTATTTTTCTCGCATTCTTTTTGTATTTATAAATCTATACATACTCGTTTAGGAAAATTCTAACGAAGTCAGTACGTTAAATATTTTTTTGATACAGAGGCCGAAAATATAGTTTCTTTTTTCTCTTTTATATGACTGATATATGACCACGTCACGAAAAAAAACATTTCACAGATTTTAGCTGGTATTAGCTGGTTATCCAGATCAAAATATTATAATGAAAAAATTCTACTAACGTTAAAACGCTTGTACATGATGATGAATTCAAGCGAAACAAGGGCAAGTCGCTAGTTATAATATAAAGGCAGATTCAAATTTAGCCATAGTCTACTTATGATAGTTTTTATCCAAATTCATTCCGACGTTGTAATGTGAAGGAGTATTTAATACATATATATGCGATAAATATTCCACGTACTTCTCGTATAAATCGACATCGATCAGGAGGATGTTTGTGTTGGCTTATAAATATTTGACTTCCAACAAATTAGGTAGCATCATTCACAATTAATTGTAGTATATCGTGTTGCTCCAATATATAAATATTGTTACAGTAAAACTGTTAAAGTACCTCAAAATAAACTGACCAAATTTCCTTTCACCTGAAATAATAAAGCGTTATTTAAATACAAAATTTAATATGTTTACTGTTTGCACCTTTTAGCACTTACCTGGCATTTTATACGAAATTTCTTTCCAGACATGCATATTGCAGGTTTATCGCCGTACAAATCGACGAGCTCGTGTGGATTACTTGAATAAATTATATGGAGCAGGTACCAATTGTAGGAAAAACCGTTATTATGAATAAGAAAAATGTACTACGTTTTCTTTTTATTTAGATATAATAAGTGGCGCATGTGAAAATAAACATTCTCTATGTTTATTCTATTTTATTATTAACAACTGCAAATTATTTCTTCTTTTATTTTAATGCAATTCCACCGTTTATTTTTTATACTATGTACTAAAACTCAACCCACGCTTTGCTCGAATGTGTTCCTCGATGGGTACCTAACAATATAAAATTTCAGGTACAATATAAATTTAATCAAAGTCCGTTCAGCCCGGTGCACATGAATTACTTCACACGGAAGAACGGACTAACACACACATATGTTTTTCCATTACAAAATATGCAAATTAGCGGCCCATTATTAATCTAATATATAAAAATCTCGTGTCACAGTGTTTGTTATCGAACTCCTCCGAAACGGCTTGACCGATTTATATGAGATTTTTGGGTAAATTTGGTAAGTCTGAGAATAGGTCGTAGGTTAATTTTTTATTCCCCTAGGTGATAAGGTTGGCCCTTTCCAGAATTTTTATTTTTTACTTTTAGACTAAATTTTTATTTTTCACTTTTTTATGATTTGGCATCGAAAATTTCTTATAACCTTAAATTTTCATTTTTTGGGCGCGGGCGGAGTCGCAGGAATTGCAAGTTATTATATATTTAAAATTACATATATACATATACATCAAAGCTTTATCTATTTTATGTAAGCCGTCAAATAGCGTTTGGCACCTTTCTTTGTGCTTTGTCAGAAACCAGGACAGATTTTGCATTAAATCAGGTCAATACATGTGCCCGAGTCAAACCCATCAGCTTTAGTGCTAGAGACTTTATGTATTGAAAATATTGTACCACGACGTTAGTTCAAAAATATCTATTTCGTTTCAAATCTATTGTTACGTATTTTTTGTATGTATGTTTGTATATATGTATATTTATTCAAAGTATCAATTTTAGTAGTACAATTACTTTCCAATTTATGAGTATTTTAGTTAAGGAAGTTTTCTACAAAAGGATGAATAAGTTTAGATAGTCTACCATAAATAGTAAAGGAATTTTATATTATATCTATAGAAATAAAATAAATTAAATACTTTCAACAAAGAAAATTTAATAATTAATTTAATTTAATTAATTTAATTTAAATAATAAAAGATTTAAACAAAATGGCCAAGTTTTGCTTATTCTAGCATACAGTGACATAATTCTAAGAAAGGTTTTAACTCGGTTTCATAATGTTACATAATATTAAAGTTAAACGTTCCATTTGCTTAGTGGTGTTCTTTAAATAAGCTAAGTGTTGGAAAGTCCTAGTTAGCTAGATTTTGTATTCGTGAAATCTCGTCGACTTAATTCGTTTTAAGCTCGCTGTGGGCTTACATGAACAATATAAAAACGCTTTTAAAATATAACAATTTTTTTCTAAAATCTCTATGCTCATATAAACAATAGAAATAATAATAATTGCTACAACAATTTAGTTTATATTAAATTTTATATTTACGCAATAATAGAGTAACTTAGCGAAATAAGTACATAATTTATTGAAATCAATCTTTGTAACGTATTGTACATAATGTGAGTTCTAAAAAAAATCTTGCCTGCAGAATCCAGTAACGTTTACATTATCTTTATAACATATAATTTCAAATTGTGTTTGCCGTCACGAAATTAAAATTATATAGAACATTCGAAAGGAAAATATTTACGTCAACTTAGATAAGCTATTCAACAGTAGCAAAGTCAACCCAAATAATTTTAAATGCTTAAACATAAAAAGATCTGCTAGATAGACATGTAAACTATCAAGGAACAAACTTACTTGTAACATGGTCATTGAACTTCCTACCTCAAGCGTAATACATTAATATAAGATATTAATAATATACAATATTGATAATAATATTAAATATGATTCAGTTATTTTACATCAAAACGTTTCCAAACATGTCCCCGCTGATTTGAAACTTCCAAACGAGGCTGGGACTAGTGTATCTTATATTATTCAAATGCGTAGGAAAACCAGGTACAAAGGTTAACGAGCCTCAAGTTACAGCTCAATAATTTGAGACAAAAGATAACTTAGACAAATGTCACTGTTACTTGAATATTATATAATATTTGAGATTGTGTTTGTTCGTGTAATCTCAGAAATTACTTACTGTAAGTACGTACAAGAACATGCATTCGAGTATTCATATGTTTATTGTCTAGGAGAATATAGGCTTTTATTTGTTAACCGTTTGTTAGAATCTTTTATAGGTTAAGTTATATTTGTAGAATTAGTTGGAAAAAAAAATCTCCCAGAGGCCCTTGAGTGAGGACTTAACTTCGATCGGGTGGCTTACCACTAGTTATGAGATTTCGTTTTCAGAAAGCAAGTGATTTGGTATCCTTAAAAGGGATTTTTATATATTAATGTGATTGAGATAGCCTTGTACAAGTAATTAAAAAAAACATCAGTTCTTTGTTGAAAGTACTAATACATATAAACTGAGACCCTTTTTTTATTAATAATATAATCAATTTTGTCAATTTTAGGCTCAGATATTTTGAAGATTAATTATTGTGGATCGAGAGAGGGTCGTTACTTTAAGAGTTCTGTTTTTACCGTCCTTAAAAATATTAGCATACAATATATTATCTGTATACAATATTATAAATCACAAACCTATAATACCTAAAGGTGGTTCTATAAAAATAATATAGAATATTCGTCCTTAGTATATTATATGAAATATTATTAAAGAGCTCTTGAAGCCGATACAACTTTTCTTCGTTTAAAAGTATTTTTGATTCGATTCAGTATTTATAGACTAATCTAGACAAATAATACGTTTCTCGTTTCTTCTTCTTTCACGTTTCTCCTAGTGCATTTCAAAGATTACGCGTTGTTCAGGCAGGCTTCAAAAGGCAGCATCATTAAAAATACGTTTGATAAAAGCACGGAGTCTTCTTCGAATAAGGAGTATTATTGCAGACCTTTGTTATTTGTTAAAATTACGGGAATATAAATATAATTATGTGTCTAGTGATAAAAATAATAATTTGATAGAAATTTAAATATTATGTTCTTTACACACGAGTATGTTGGGACCTTAACACACACCACAATCTACTACCATATTAAGGTACGAGCATTGTATTGTAGATACCAGATAGTTAAACCAATTAATGTATATCGTTAAAAACATACATATTGTAAATATACATACCCCTGACTGAAGTACAAACCTTTGCGCTCATTACAAAAAGAATGATCTCAGCGGGACTCGAATCTGCGACCGCTAGCACAGCAATAGTGTTATTATAAACTTAGAACATTTCTTCAGTGTCTTACATTTTGTGCTCATTTTGTTCGTAAACGCATACTATTGTCCCAAATTACTAAAGTGAAACAGAAATGTAATGGAAAATGGGACAGTAGCCTTTTAGGATGTTTAACCCACGTTTAAATATTAAAAACGGGTTCAAAGTATCGTTTAAGTTAGTTTCTATAAACGTGAGCCTTAGTGTTACAATGATATTATAGTTTCAAACAATTAATGAACGCTTTGATAAAAAAAAACTAAAAAAGGTACTAACGTAACTTTTCACTAACATGTAACTGATATTGAGAAAAGAGTGGTGTAGAATTTGATTTAAAGTACACTGAGAGTTAACTCAAGAAATTTAACTTTAGTTATGAATTTGAAAGTTTATTTCTAACTAGCCACATATCGTTATTTTGCCGGGCGTCCCTACAAATGCTTAAAATAAATATTTTAAATGTTTATTTTCGGTGTACCATGTACTATTGCAGATAAAATATAGAGTTAAAGTCAGTTCAGTATTTTTGAGCAAAACGCACACAGACATACAGACAAACGGACAAAGTTTTTAATAATTATTATTAATTTGCATTTTTTAACATATTTCATGTACAGATTTTATAAATTAATATTTTTATTGCTCGTAAAGAATTTAGAAACTTTGAAATACATGCACTAAGAATATACCTATTGATATCGAAACTTACTAGTAAAAGCTTTGATCTAAATCTATTCTCCTTTTTAATACCGTTCTAATTTATTAATATTATGTGAAATTTATAGATTGTTGTATGTCAAAAGATTTTTCTTAACCTACTTACAGAGTTTAGTATATTTTTTATCCTTTAGAAGTTGAAGTACCAGCTCTGGTCTTTCTTTAATTACATTGTCACTTACATCGTTCAACTTTACTAACTCAAACTTTTTGTTATTTTCCGTCTTCTGTAGCTTGGTCAAGTAATTATTAGTAAATAAATGAGCTTAGCTTCATAATAAGTTTCTTGTAACTTCTAAAACAAAGAGATATAATTATTGCCATATTGATTTTACTATTTGGAGCTGACTAAAAATGTTAAAATATTCAGACCTTTTACATACAAAGGTTTTTTTTTTTTTTTATGTGACAAAGGGGGCAAACGGGCAGGAGGCTCACCTGATGGAAAGTGATCACCTCCGCCCATTGACATCTGCAACACCACAGGGCTTGCAGATGCGTTGCCGGCCTTTTAGGAAAGGGAGGGAGGGAGGAGGGAGAAGGACGGGAGGAGGGATGGGGAGTGGGCCTTCCGGACTCTCACTTACCGGACGAAACGCGACAGCATAGCTGCCACTTCACGCCGGTCTTCTGTGAGAGAGTGGTACTATACGGGGCGTGCCGGCCCATTCGGCTGCTACCCGAAGGTAACAAGCATGGCACTACCACTTGAGGTTATTAAAAGTTATTAAAAGTTGATATATACAAAGGTTATTAAAAGTTGATATATCACAATAATTCAAAGAAGAAGTAGTAAAACTTAATTGAAAACTAGTAAAATTTATTTAAAACTAGCGAACTCTAATTCATTTTCAAAAATTAATGTAATAATAAGTAGCCTAAGTTACTCGTTCTAACATCAGCTATCTGCAAGTCCTGTGGGAATCCGTACAGCCATTAGCGCCAGAATTAGCGGGAATAAACACAAACAGACAAAAGTGTCAAAAGCTATGGTTTTTTTTATAAGTACCATCTATCTATACATATTATAAAACAAAGTCCTCCGCCGCGTCTGTCTGTCTGTCTGTTCGCGATAAACTCAAAATCTACTGCACCAATTTTCATGCAGTTTTCACCAGTGGATAGAATGGTTTTTTCAGGAAGGTTTTAATATATATTTTGTCAAGTTTTTGTATAAACTGGCTAAAATATAATAATATCTGTTGGAGGTGTCGGAAAAATATAAGCCGTCTGGGAGCTTTCAACGAAAACGCTGACTAAACCTTTTAAGATATAACTAAATGATGTATGGTGGAATTGTGTATCTTATATAGGTCTACAAAAAAGTCCGCGATGGCATATGTCTATCTCTTAAGGATAACATACTATATCGAAAAAAGTTAGGAAATTTAATACAACATTATACAATTAACGGCGTTTGACGTATCATGTTATGACCGTTATCATGGTGCGTGCAATTATTCATATAATCAACTCAAATATATACCGGGCGGTGCGAAGTAAATATATACAACACGTACCTAGGAGCGAACCCGAGCGAGGGTGCGTCGCTAGTTTATAATAAAAACGTAAAACGCTGTTGTGATGATGTTACAAACAGACACTTCAATTTTATTTATAAGTATTATTTAGATATCGATATGAAATAAATAATACAAATAAAGTAATAATATATAAAGATCGGTCGCTTAATCAGAGAACGTTGTTGAATAAAATCCTTATTTCAAGGGAGATTGATTTTATCGGTGACAAGGGCAAGGAAAAAGGCTAAGCGGAATGACCCACGGTTTTTCTTTGCTATGCTGCGCCCGATAACAAGCCCTGAATTTTCTTTATTTTTATTACTGGCCATTTGTTTAGGCGAGTGACTTTTAAATACAGATTGAAGGCGGTTTCACCAAACGTTTTTCAAAGTAAAAGTAAGTACAAAAATAAAAATAGCAGATTAGTTGCAATAGTAAGTAGTCAATAATACTTACGATTACAATATTTTGATGTAAGATAGACTACAAGCAAACTTCCTACTTAAAATATTAAAATTGACCTTTTACCCTCGGTTTTATTCTAAAAATAAATGACTTTTAGTTCGGCTGAGTTACAATTTTAATATATAGATGTGTATAGATATATAAATTGTAGATTAAGAAATTCTTATAAGATAACATTTTATTAGGACTTGCTAAATCTTAACTATAATGAAAAATCCATACATAATGTACTACTTAGAATATTGGAGGTACGCATTTCCATTGTAAAGGAGTTCTCAGTATGCATACTTGACACTTTTACATAAAATTTTAATAATATTGTAATTTGGCTATCTTTTTGTAAATCACGTATAATGTTTTCAAATAGATAAGCATTTTAGAATTCGTAATTTATTTATAGAGACTTAAATCTTCAACTGTTTTAAATTTATTAAAACAAATATGTCACGAATTTCAGTTTTGGAAAAATGATTAACTTTTATTAAATGAATTTAAATTAATATATCTTTTATATGAATGATGAATGAATTTGTAAATAAAACTTACAAATAAGTCAATACTTGCAATTCGCTTTGAGTTATTGAAACGTAAAGTATTTGCCGAATTCTGCTATTCTGCCCCAAATGCTACAGAAGGTTTGTAAGAAATTACTTATGTAACCTGTATTTGATAGATTGTTAGTTGCGAGGAACGATTGGTATCTGACCTTTGTTCAAGGGTAAACCGTACTATAATAGGTGGGACTAATTAACCAACAACGCCTAATGGTCCATACCAGATGTAAGATAATCCGATACTGGTCGCTAACATAGTTTGAATGAAAATTTGAAACAAAAAATTGTTAATAATTTATTTTGTCGTTATTAAATATAAAATGCATACATATATGAGAACATTCGTCACATTATCACATGGTGCCTTATGGCCTCGATTTACCCCAGTTTATATAGTTAAATTGTATTAGCTGTCTGAACGCTATTACGTCACAAGATAAAAAAAAATGTGCCTGCGTACAAAGTACACACGTCAGAAGTGAAACTTCTTTTTCGGTTACCATGGCAACATGGGAATGCATTCTATCTCATTCTCTCCGACTTAATCCTATACTTTTATGTATTTCTTTCTTTATCGTGACGCATTTTCGTTTCATCGAGTTTCAAATCACAACGATTCTAAAGAAGTTTAACAAAAAACAACTACAACTGTAACAAAAAACAACTACAAAAATATATAACTGTTTTATTTTAATTTTCAATTTACACATTTAACAAAGAATATCTTTAAACTACGTAGCTTATCTTCTACTTAACCTAGTTTCGTGGATGTAACCCTAGCTAGCCAACCTATATATTTTTCTGATTCGTAGTTCATTTATGTACTAATTTCACCTTAATCAGTCCAGCCGTTTCAGCATGATGCAATCACAAGCATACATATATCCACACAAACTTTCATATTAACGATATGAGATACCTATTCTAGTCCCATTAGTAAACCTCAAGATGACTACTTAAGGTGTAACTTATAACCACCTACGTAAATAACGTATAAGAAACAGTTGTTCTTCCCCAAGGATATTAGATACACGAATAATACCAACGAATACTATGGTGATAATAACCTATTATACCGTAATACGTTATATACTATCCGATACAGAATTCGCATCAGTCCGCTCGTAAACTCTACACCTGCCCGGAGTAATAAATGTCAAGAATGAAACAGTTTATCAAGTTAGAAAAATCTTTTAGGGTAAAGAAGTAAGCCTCGGATTTGTTTTATGTTTTTTGTAAAACAAGGGAAGAAGTAAAAGTTCTTATAAGGAGCGCAGATTGTAGCAACGGTAATTAATTTTAAAAGGGAGCTTTAAACACAAGGTTGCGGGCTATCATATAGAGTTTCACGATATTTACTGTATCTACTTTATGAGAAAAGTACCGAATAAATAAATTGAAAAATAAGAAAAATTTGCTTGCTATAGTTATATTTTAAAAACTAGCCCAGCCCGCTTCACTGGGCGTAAGTCAAAATAAATAAAACGGTTTTTATAATTTTTTTCTAAAATGAAAGTAGACTAAGTTACTCGTACTCCTTATAACATTAGATATCTGCGCTTAGCCGTTTTAGAGATTAGCCGCAACAAACAGACAGGTAAAAATTTTAAAAAATATTTTTTAATGTAAGTACCGTATATGCTTTCATATGCATTTAAGTGAAAAGCTGTTAATTTAAAATTAAAAACAGGCATTTATATTTTATTTATATTTACTGATAAGTGCAATAAAGGAACAATTTTATGTTTAATTAAATATGAAAAAATATAAATGTATATGTAATATAATATGTATAAAATATCGACAGAGATCCTAGACCCTCCAGACTTGACATAGTTCCCTGGATATCATGTATAAAAATTAAGACTGAGATATTCTTACACTTTAAGCAACGTTACATTGTTTATTAGGACACTTAAAGTGTCTAGTATAAGTTACCGTAGACGGAAAGTGTCTGGTAGTATTGATTATAATTTTTTAACGATATTCTTTAAAACATACGTAAAAATCAGCATTGAAACTTTAACAGAAGTGAATACTATTTTGACTAAACTTTAGCACCGAGTACCTCTTAATTGGTCGTCGGCGGAAACTAGCGCGTATGCACACAGTCAAATACAATACATAAACTACTTACATACTACTATACATTTAGTTAATGAGAAAATAAGAAAAGTCTGGGGGGTCTTCAATCTCGGGCGAATAATAAAACTGTGTTTTTTTTAAAATTGTGTTAAAACTATGCAACAATAATGTGATAATATATCCATTACATTTAAACTTACAAGTAGATAAAATCAAGTGGCATTGAGATCAGATTTGCACGGATGCGACGTGGGTTAGTTTTCATCCCACTCGATGTAGTGATTCCCTTGGGGTATTTGCAAGTCAGAAAAGGTAAGCGTAGCATTCAACATAGAGCTTAGCGAGCACGGAAATGCAATAAAAATTCTCAGTGAAGTTCACTTTTATAAATCGATCAAACATTCTCGCATATATATATCAAAAATTCTCTAGAATTTCATCCGTCAAATTAACATGGAAAATGTGAGGTGTAGGAATGATGAGATAGCATTTTGATATCGAAGAGTTTGTAACTGGAACACTGAAGGTAAAATACTAATAGTATTACAATCTTCTAAAGCTTCGCGGCTGCATAATTTAACTCAACGTTAAAATGAAATTAATACTGCCTTTTGAATTTTCGTACATAAGCGATTTCTGTCCAATGTAGGTAAATTTTACTTGCATTAAATCATGTAAACTCCTTCTTTTCTTACTTCATTAAAAAATATCGTATCGTATACTACTTTATGTAAGTACATGTAAGTGTATTTACTTAGAAAATAAATAATATTTTAATTAATAGTTTCCCGTTTTCAGTTTCACAAATTCTATTCACAAAACGCTGTCTCTCTCAAATTGCTTGAAGCAATAAATACAACTTTACATGATTTTTTATCTTTTTTTTACACAAATTCAACTCAATTGTGTGCTATTTAATATTCTATGTTTTAGAATAAGATGGTAACTTACCTTTAATTTGACACTGCTTTGTTTTTTGTCTAGTATGGTTCTTAAAGGGGTTCTCGATTCATTAAAACTTTTAAGACTTTTATTTACTAAGAAATAGACCTTTGCTCATTCTTTAACTTTTCGATATAATGGGGTCAATAAGATAAATACAGAAGCCGCGTAGTATTATGTAAGTCACCAACATTATGTTGTAAGATGTTTACTATAATTTAATAAAATACTAATAAGTCCTAACAGAAGTTCTATCAAGAAAAAAATAATACAATTGATTTATTTTTATTGCTCTCCTATAACTACAAGGGGTAGTATAGATTATAAGAGAGAATCGCAGATGAACAAAAAAAAAATAAAAAAATGTAAAGGTTGCATTAATAATAAGATATATTTTTGTATGAAAATTACTCTGAATATATTTTATCCAATAGATTACATAAATAATTATCAAAGTGCGATAGTGAACCGGCTAATTGAGGCATTAATAAAATTATAACATAAATCTCGGAAACATGAATAACATTTTGTGAAAATAATTAACGTTAGTTAGTACGCTGGGGCAGTATTACACACAGCGCTATCTAGTTTCACTGTAAGCTACGAGGCTTGTGTTACAGATACCACATAGTTGACACACATAATATATAACTTTTAAATACATACGTAATATTATAAATATAAGCAACCATGACCGGAGTACAAACATTGGTGCTTAACAAATTAATGCCCTCAGCGAGACTCGAACTCACAACCGCTGGCACAGCCAGTAGGATCGCTTCAAACTAAGCCAAACGTGTCTTATGTATAATCTAATCGAATGCAAATTATTTAAATCGATTTTCAGCAATCATCGGTTATGACGTAATGCTATAACGCAGACGTTCATGACGTTTAATATTTAAACCTTTTCCTTGTAATAGTCGATGACATTTAACACGGGTCAATAGAAAACTTTTTTAGTGCAAACACATTATGTTATATGCCTCCACTGGAAATGTTTTATTCTACGCTCAAATTAAATCTGAACTAGTGTTTAACTCTTGTTTTGTTCGTCTAATTACTTGTTATTTATAATATTATTAGATAGCGTAGCTACCAACTCGTATTATCATTATATTGTATACTTATACTTAATTTCAGGTCATAGCCTATTTATGTATTTTTTTTAAATCCTTGATAATAATAGTAACATATCCGCAGTACACACACACACACACACACACACACACACACATACAAACCATTTCCTTTACAATAGGTAGCTTGATACACACTTATACACAGTACAGAATATAGTTTGAGATCTTAGGAATGCATAGGATATATTATATTGACATTTCTCTTTCTTCGTCTCTTTAGGGGATGAAAAGGGGAATGAAAGTTTTGTATGAGGATTCAATTACTTAATTAGGGGATTTAAAACTCATACTTAATTATAATACATAATATATAAATAACAATTTGTATGATAATATCGTACGATAAGATTATATATTCATTGGAATTATTACAAAATCAATATGTTGTGAATGAACTAAAAGATACCAGTCACATTATACAAGCACTTGGGATATTTATTCATTTAGTAAAAACAACAAACAAACAAACATTGTATGTAATTCATATTAGTGATCCGTTCACTGAAAATCAATGGCATTTGAAAACCTTTTCCGACCCACTAACGTTATTCACTCATTTATAACGTAAACGAAACGTATGGCTGGACGATTACTAATTGGAGTATCTAATTTGCTTACAGTGTATACTTTCCCTGTTTTTTATTTTCAATTTATCATTTCAATTTTCAAATTATGAATTTTAATACGCTGTACGTTTTTTTTTAAAATATTCGTTACAACTATTGATATTTGTATAAGACCAAATTATATAATAAGGTCTATACTAGGTATACTTTAATTTTATAGAAATCGAGCGAAATGTATGCTTAATTTTAACAATGAATTTCCTTTCCAATAAATATTCATATATTCGCCATATAGTGTGTTACTTTATTGCAGTTAGTTTTAGTACATAAATTTGAGATAGAATTTCATTACTGTTTGGAAACCCTGTGGACAGAATAAAGTAGAATTAGACCAAACTGTAGTATAAACAGATTTTTTTTAATAAAATACATATTACAGCTTTTCTTATCTTTCAAGGTAAATCCACATCGTAAATTGCTTAGTAATCCCAATTACTAACATAGCTTACAGACCAGTACTCTTTATTCCTACGAAATATATAGCGCATTTAATACCCTTATTTATTTTTATTGTATTTTTGTAGCTAAATTGGTTAAATCATACTGTATAATAATGAGGTGGAACTTAATATCTTATTTAACACCTGAGAAATATCTTAGCTAACTTATGCCGCCAATATTTTATTCATTATTCAAGTTATACAAAGGACTAGAGATTCGCCCTCGCTCCACTCGGGCTCGTCCCTAGATACATTTTGAAAGTTAATATAGATATCTCGGAAATGAGATATTTTTCTGCAGTAAAAAGTATCGTATATATTGGCCCGGAGAACCAACTATCACCACACAAAATTTCATCAAAATCCGTCCAGTGGTTTTCTCGTGGTCATATGGTCATATGGTCAGATTCAGACACACAGAAAGACAAACATTCTAAAAACGATAGATTCGGCCTCTGTATCCTTAATAATGACTTTTTCAATTAGAATTTCCAAAAATAATCAAAGTACAGATTTAACTATGTTAGAAAGAAGTATTTTTAATAACAATTGTAATTTAAAAAAATCCGCCTGACAAAAAGCCAAAAAAATCTTTCGAATCTAACTTCACAATAATACAAAAATTATGCCTTGTACTGTGAAAGGATTTAATTCGGAGTCTACGAATAACTTTTAATAGTGCTGGAATGAGTTGGACTGAAAATTGTAGTAATTTCATAAGCTCTTTAAACTTATTTTGATATTGTTTCATTATACTTCTTGATGTTCAAACACGTTATTGTAATTAGCTTTTGTCAAACTTTTTCAATTATCGTATGTGATTACAATATAAAAATGATATTACAAGACTAAATACTCGCACTTTTTAGGAATAAAACAAATTCTTTCCGGCATTG
Organism: Boloria euphrosyne; assembly: GCA_951802675.2. Taxonomy (NCBI): domain Eukaryota; kingdom Metazoa; phylum Arthropoda; class Insecta; order Lepidoptera; family Nymphalidae; genus Boloria; species Boloria euphrosyne. The sequence continues at coordinate 6,545,921 of OX637886.1, forward strand.
CCGATAGATGATCGTATATTTTGTATGAAAAAGGCACAATTGATAAGCAGCTTAAGTATGTATTTCTTGTATAACGCCCGTTCTAAGAGTCGTAGCTTGGAAGTCTATATATCTTTTCATCAATATATGTAGTTACATAATATATTTATTACATTTAGTCTTTTTAATGTCCTACTGGACATTGAGCCTCCCCTTACTGCAAGCAGTAGCAGCTCCCGAATTTCACACTTTTAAAAACTTTCAATGCACTCCTCTATTGATGAATGATGATGCTTTCCTCTACCAAAAGGCACACATCGAGAACGACATCCGGAATTTAAAATATGTATTTCTTCAATTTGTGTGAAACAAGTTAAAATTCCGGGTATCCCCAAGCAAGTATACAAGCAATGCACACCAATGCCTTACTCTTATTCCTTTATATAGGAGTATAGGCTATAAAGTGACTTATTCTTAAGTATATCCCATTGGTAGTTTCAGAAATGGTTTCAGTTAAACAAAGAAAACTAAGAAATACTAATAAAGTATTATCAAAATTTCACTCATAAATCTTTTTAAGTAGGTAATCTTGTAATTTAAAGTAAAAAAAGTAAAATACTTAAAAACAATACTCTTGTTTAAATTTATTTTAAGGACATGTCCTCGTTAATTCAAAGAAAGATAACACTGAATATAATCAATTTCTTCCATCTAAAGTAGCAATACGATGGTTTATATTATATAGTAGACTTTATTCACTAATAATAAAATTAAAAAATAGTCTTGTAATATATTACTCGTATACATGTATCTTCGCGTGCTAAATATTTATGGTATTTAATTAATTACAAAGTATATGTATGCATAAACAAAATATTTCATTTCCCTAAGTAACCATTTTTTAATGTAATAAATCCTTTTGGTATACAATTTTAGTCTGACCAATTCACAAAAAAATATATGACGAAAATTGACTCACAGTTGGCGAAAATAATATACCTACATAGTACATATATATAGGTAACGCATATTTTTCCTGTTTCAAACTTGAATTAAGACGCTCTCCTGTATTTTCAGCTCATAAAAAGTGTATATAGATTTTATACTTGTATTAATTTGTATCTTAAACAAATAGTCCGTGTATAGGGATTGATAACTAAGTCAAGTACCTATGATGGAAATTATATAGTGCATTAGTGCGCGTTGCGTCGCGCGTCGCTTATCTAGTACAAAATTTAGAGGGTCAAAAGATTTATTTTGGAGAAAAATCCTTAACCTAATATACACTTTAAATCAGTTGTTTGAAACCTGTTATGGTATTGATAGTTGTCATTGTTAGTGTCATTACACGCACCTATTCCTTCTAGAAAATAAGATTTACTTCTAGTACTTCATTGTTAATAAAGTGGTCTGTAAGAGTCCACTGGTTTTTGAGGGAGGAAAGAAATAAAAACGCTAAAATATCGTTAAAAATCCCCGAACCCTAAGATTATAATAATAAACACACCCATGTGCTCATCCATAGTGATAGATGGTGTTAAAATTATCTTTGTTAAATTATTTCAGAATATTAAGTATTTAAAATAAACAGTACTAGCAATGTATATAACATATAAACTGATTCACTTTAATTGTTCCGTCCGTAATACATGTAGAGCATTAGCTATTGCCACAAATTAATAGCTTGCGTAGAAATTTAATTACGTGAGCCTAGTCTGAACTTTATTTGAATTAATAATGCATCAATTGATGTTACTCTAGTAAAGCCATGCACTGCTTCTGAAATTTAAATTAGGATATTCAGATTTTTAATTTTATTCTCAGACAATGCCTTCACGGTAGTTTAGTGCAGTTAATACCCTAGTAATCTCGCTACTTATACACAAAAAAGCTCTCGATATGAATGCCACTCAGGCACAAGAGCATAACATCGGATAAAAACTTAACCTTTTCACTTTTGTTAACCTCATAGCCTCATCACACTCCAGAAAAATCCGTTTTCAGTAAATACAAAAGAATATTAACAATACGAAGTTTTCAAAAGAAAATTTGTTTTTTTTTGAAAAAAGCACTCGTAATAAACACAATAGGGACAGAAATCATCGGGTACAAGAAGAGTTTGGTATATTTTGGCAATATTTTCCCATTGTATATAATTATAATAGTGTAAACTTGAATAAATATTGCTGAACTATAAAATTAAAAAAAAAGATTACGTACTCACTCGATATTTTTATCTGCCCACATATGTAACACATAACAAAAAAATAAAAATAAAGTGTCAGATTGCTATGTCAAAGTAACAACTCTTTACTTAATACATATGAAACTATGGCGATAAGTACTTACTTATAAGAGAAAAATATCTGTCTGTCTACTTGTTCAAGCAAATCTGTTATACGGGTGGATCAATTTTAACAGGGTATCACTGGCTAGCCCTTAGATTACCTCCCATCTTCTTAAGAGTTATTAAATTTAAATATAGGAAAGAATAATTCTATGCATATGAAAATAATATTTTAGGTTTTTGGTTCCTTTACTTTTATACCATAAAGAAATAAGAAACGAAGTATACAAAACAATGTTAATATAAATTATTATGTTTAAGTAACAAATATTTTAAAGGAAATATCTTCAAAAAAGTACTTAATTTAAACGTTTGTTAAACGTGCAATAGTCAAACGATGACTTAACTTGCACAAAATGCTATGTGTCAGCGAAATAAAATCATTGAGAAAATTCTCTCTTAGTATTCTGACGGTGTCACTTGCAACCTACTTTCTTGGAACTTTTCGCGTGGAGTGCGGCCAAGCGACTTTATTAACCCGGCTGTTTTTATCACATACAAAGTGAAAAGAAAAATAATTGTTAGATACTGACTGATTCAAAAATTTCTATTTGTATATAATATAATTTGATATTATTCTTAATGAAATAACACCGTATTTCAATATTATTTTATAATAATTTTGCTATTTTTAAATTAACATATCTGTATAAATATCGTCTGTGTGGAAAAAAATATGCATAATATTATGGCACTTCTTTAAATAAAGTTAGTAAGGCCATTGTGAGTTAAAGTATAAGTAACTTGAACTCAATTCAGTTACGCCGTTCTTAATTGCCTTACGCTAACTAAATACTGCTAATTGAATATAAATATTAGCATTTTCAATTTCATCGAGTTTTTTCACTTATAAAATTACCTGATTTTTTTCTTCAATCACTTAAAAGTGGTTAAATTTTCAAGCAAATATTTTTTACCCAACTTAACTTGATCAATAAACAAAGAGCAGTATAGCTTCTTATAAAAAAGCTTTTAATTTTAAACGAATGGATAGAATGGTTCTCCAGGAGGGTTTTATTACATAATTTGTCAAGTTTTTGTACACATTGGCTAAAATATAATGATATAATATGTTGGAGGTGTCGGAAAAAATAAGTCGTCTGGGAGCTTTCAACGAAAACGCTGCCTAAACCCTTTGAGATACAACATAATGATTTTTTTTAAATGATGTATGGTGGAATTGTGTATCCTATATAGGTCCACAAAAAAGTCCGCGATGGCATATGTCTATCTCTTAAGGATAACATACTATATCGAAAAAAGTTGGGATATTTAAAAAACTTTATAAAATTAACGGCGTTTGACGTATCATGTTATGACCGTTGCCATGGTGCGTGCAATGGTAATTCATATAATCAAGTCAAATATATACCGGACGGTGCGAAGTAAATATATACAACACGTACCTAGAGACAAACCTAGCGAAGCGAGGGTAAGCCCCTAGCTTATAATATAAAAGAGTATAATTATTTTTATTCCATATTAATATTTTTAGTAAACATTTGTCTACAAATTAAATAAATATGCCTAAATAATTTAAAAAGTTACGTAAATATTTTAAATTTTCAAAGATGAACCTAAGAGTAAATATATAACAGAAGTAATTCTGAAGGTCCTTTATCTTTTACTTTCAATGTCTTAATCTGAGACAAGCTGTTGGGACTTAGCCAAAATGACAGTACACAGCCTCTTACGAATAGAAATCTAAAATATTATTCTATTTATTTTTTTGTTCAGTGCCTACTATTAAACGGAGAATATTTACTATAAGAGATTTGATACGACGTATCGTGATACAAAGACATTAAAGCTGGCATAAGGGTACAGTTACACATGCTCATAACTAGCACGAAAGCATGCCACTATTGAGCAATTGCTACTTAGTAGCATGTGTGTCGAAACATTGCTAATAATGAGCATGCTTATTTCGAGCATGCTCAAATTTCGACGGTCGTGCGATTTTTGGGCATGCTACTGTCAAAGTCTACTGGAAAATTCACTTGGTTTTCCATTTTTCACTTGCACACTGGCAGAGAACTTGCTAGAATGTCGAATACCAAAGAACCAGCCCGTGCTTAAATAGCATGTGTGTTCAATTTATTGCGTCAGCGTTTTTAATTTATAATGTGTCAGTCAATTACATTTATAATATGTCAGTTTGAAGAGCATGCTTGTTTTAAGCATGCTAATAAGCATGACATTTTATGAGCATGTGTAACTGTACCCTTACGTTTATATTATTGTCACTATTATACAATTTTTAAATTGTTATTGGGTAATATTGAACCATATCTAAGCCCGTCTATCTTATTTTAGTAGTGTCGATATATTGTTATCATTACAATCTGTTTCGAGTTTCTTTACGTTCCAACTATTATTTGATCTGAACGCTTTTTAGGGTTCCGTAGCAAAATGGCAAAAAACGGAACCCTAATGGATTTGTCATGTCTGTCTGTCTGTATGTCCGTGTCACATCCATTATTCCGAAACTATAAGAACTATAGGGTTGAAACTGAGTAAGTAGATGTATTTTGTGAACCGCATTAAGATTTTCACACAAAAATAGAAAAAAAAAATAATAAACTTTGGTTCCCTATACTTAGTTAAAACTGAAACTTAAAAAAATATTTTTCATCTAACCATTACGTGTGGGGTATCGATGGATAGGTCGAAAGATCAAAAAGATCAAAAATGATATTGAAGTTTCAAATATGGTTTTTTTCTAAACTGAATAGTTTGCACGAGAGACACTTTCAAAGTGGTAAAATGTGTCTTATTCTAATTCTAATGTGCGTAATTATTTTAGCATGAATTTTTCAAATGTTCAATTTTTTATAACTTATATCCTCTGGTCAGTGATTAGAAAAAATAAACTGCAACGAGCTTAAACAGTCAATATTTAACATTTATTTATGTTTAAACACATAAACAGCTTAAATTACCAAAAAATATTAATGTATTTTTATTAACAGTATTTAATTGGGTACATGTAGCAAACTCTATATTATAACGATGTAAAATGAGCTCTAATACTACGGCTAAGCTAGCAAAATTGGATGAATCGCTGTCCTCCGTACTGGTTAAACTGTATGACGCGGACGGTAGGACAGGACATTCGTCGCGTCTTACTTTTACCTAGCTTGTAGTGTAGGCAAAACATTATGATGCAGCATCTATAACATAGAATAATTATATAGAGTAACTAGCAGTTCTTGCGGCTTCGCTCGTACCCGGACGATGAAAATTTAGGGTTATAAGAATTTTTTCGATGCGAAATCTCTATTATAATCCGAACATAATCTGGAGAGGGCCACCCTTATCATCTAGAACAATAAAGAATTGCTTACGCCGTTTCGGAGGAGTTCGATAACAAACACTGTGACACGATATTTTTATATATTAAATATTTTTTGTATATATTTTAACATGCTTATTTATTAACGTAAAAAAGGAATTAAAAATTAACAAAGAGATACAAATATTATATATAAGTATGCGAGTACAAGTGTATATGTTACAGTTAAAACCCGTTCTCAGTTAAAAAGCGTTTAACTAGTCAAAACGAGTTTACACGAAACGCCTTAGTAAAAACTAGAATTGATTAAAAGATTGGAACAAAATATAGTATTCTTGGCAATTAGTTTTTAGTAAGTGCTATGCATATACATATGTATGTAAAACTCTATTTTATAAAGTTAATGAATGTTTTATGTTGATTTGATGGATGTTTCAGTATCAGTATATGTTAAAGCACATTTACAAACGAAGAAGAGCTACATGGCTCTTCGACTTAATACTACTTGTTATTTAAAAACAAAAGTTGAAAAAGTCTAAGTAAGATACTTACATGAGCACTAGACTGAAAAGGCAGAATTAAATTAACTTTAAGGTTTTGAAATCCAAATAATTTTGTATAATTAAGAGTTTTAAGTAATAATTTTATTATAATAAAATAAATGTTAGTATTTACTTAAAATAAATCAGTTTGAAATCACTTAAGATTGTGATATTTTATTTTGAATAATTATTGTATTATAAATTATAATCATAATATATTTTATTACTTATTTTACATAATTTATATTAAATAAATAAATTATAATTATGTTGGAACAAAAAATATTTCGTTCAAATATATCAAAACGCAACGAAAGAAAATGAAGCGAGGGTATGTCGATAGTATTAAAGTATTAACACATATTATATTGAAAAGCGAAAGAAGCAAATTTAGTTAGAAATTCTAAAATATTCAAACCTAGTTAAGGTTTGAATAATTTTGTAATCATATCTACACTGCTATCTTGTAAGAAAACTTTGCGTATAATAAGAAGGTTTATGATTACATTCCAGGGCCTATAGACAACCGGCATTCGTTATAAAGCAATTCGTTTTCTACAATCGTCATCGCTTAAACGCAGCGTATGCATCTTGAACTTTAAATCACTAATAATTGAAATGAATGTACATTGTCTCCCATCATCTAATCGTTGACAACAGATCACGTGACATATCTAAGGCATATGTCAAACCCATACATTTTGGACTTTTCTACTATCGCTTTCGCTAATCGATTGTTACATTGTCTAGGCCCACAGATGATAATTAAACAGAACATTTATTATTGAACCAGAAATTCGTAGCAAATATGCTACATCTTCCTATTTGCATTGGGAAGGCCAGAACATTATGACACTACGCTGTCACTTACAGTAAATCTATTAAGTCGGTTAAAGTAAATACAATGCGGCCGAGGAATTAGTTAACTGGCCTGGAAATATCCATTACGAGCTAACGATGCCGGTTACAAATTTCATTTACATACATAGTACATAATGGTTGCTTTAAAAAATATGTAAATAGCACTCTGTACTCTACTCCTAAAGAATATCAGGCCATTTCTTTGTTTTCTTCTATAACTTTAAAAGAGAAGTTATTTTTAAATATATGGTTACATAACCTTTTTTATTGTTTACTCGTGTACGAATTAATATCTATTTATCTTACATTTCTTTTTTCTTTTGTACGCCTATATGCGACCGGAAAATATGACAAATTGGCGACTCACCCAAGCTTCGATCGATTTCGTTCCTAGAGAACAACATAAACAAATCTGTCCCACGGGACAACCTTATAACTTTCCGAGATAAAAAGTGATCTTGTGCTATTACATATTATAGAGATAGATATCTGTGTCAAACATCCAGATCTGTAGAGCCATTCTGGCGTGATTGAGCAACAAACTTCCATCTACCCACATTACCGCATATATGGGATTACCATTAGGTATAAGATATGTTAATGCCTTTATCATAAAGCTTACAAGCAGTACTCAAAACATCTTTGGAAATATTATACATGAGAATTAAATGGACTCGTTGATATAGTAACTGATTTAATATAATATAATAAGAATATAAAAATAAAATAAAAAATATATATTTTTTTTGGCTTACTGGTACTTACTCCAGATGCTAATTTTGTATTTTTTTAAGAATCAGTCCACAATGAAACCCTTATATATCACGTTATTATAAACATTTTTCAAATAATATTCATACAAAAGAGCCAACTTTTACAATAGAAAAACGAAATATCAAACATAATAAATCTTAATAATTTATGACAGCCATAAAGCAATAGAGGCATAGAGAGCCTAGAATTAGTAACATGAACGAACATGCAAATTGCTGCCATACCGTGTACTGAGAAAATAGCTAAAGAGCTATATTAAGAAATAGCTTTTAGCGGAAACAGGAACTTGCATCGGCTTTACCTATTAGTATAATAATAAACAATAACGCGAAACTACCTATTATAATATAAAAACTAATAAAGCTACAATGCTTGCTCTCTTTCAAACAAGTCGTCATTCTGTTTGAATTCCTTGACCTTAAATAAATATATAAACCTTTTGTTTGTTGTTGAAACAATTCGTGAATTACAAATGATATATAAGCATAAAACAAAGGTTTTATAAAGTCATTACTAGAAGGATATATTTTTATTGCTGATACTCGTTTAATAAAAAAATAATAATAATTAATTCTCGTACCATATTATATTACAATATGTAATATATAAAAATCTCGTGTCACAGTGTTTGTGTCCGAACTCCTCCGAAATATTTTAACCTCCTATTTTTATTATATTTTTTGAGTATATTTGATAGGTCTGAGAATAGGTCATAGGCTATTTTTTATTCCCTTAGGTGGTAAGGGGAGGCTCTCTCCAGACTTTTTATTTTCTATTTATAGACCAAATTTTTATTCTTTATTTTTTTATTAATTGTCATCAAAAAATACTTATAACCCTAAATTTTTATCCCTCTACCACCGGAATTAACCGAGAAAACCCGGGCGGAGCCGCGTGAATTGCTAGTAAACTATAAGATTGACTAAATTTAACTAAATAATAAACTGGATTCAAGCTAGTAGTTTCAATTGCAATGCAAAATTATGATATTACCATCTTTGATTAATAATCTGACAGAGTGCTATGGAATACTCTGTACTCAGACTCGGGCAACAAATGATTTAAAGCAATAAGCATCAATACTACGAGTAGCTATCTAATGACAATTGTATACAATTGTATTATATCTATCCAAACAAAAAAATGCCTTTATCTAAAGTTATTTCTCAATTAATGTTGGGTTCATTTCTTAGATTTAACTAATTAGTACTTAGTAATTTGGCTCATTAAAAAGAAAAGACAAGATATTTAAAATTTCATTTCACGTTTTCATACTAAAAAGCATAATATAGTGAAAGCAAATCCACACCTAAAAATTACATGGGCGTAACCAGTCACGCATTCAAGATTAAAGTACCATAATAATCTAAAACTATAGTACAGTGTATATAATATTTTTTATATTGCTAGTATGTTTTTCAAACACACCTTGAATTTTACTCAATGTTAATTTCGGTAAGTTCAAAGAAAATATTAGATATACATAGCCGTTTTTTACTTGCTTATAAATTTTTATATCAGGTTTTTTCAATATAAAATTGCCGTTTCATCGAACTGACCACTTTGATCTCAAAGTATGGCGTTTGGTTATGAATTAATCCCAATTTATTTCTAGGCTTATGTACTTGTATTTCGATTTTCGAGCTTAGAAATACATTATTTTTGCGCCGCTTGACGTTTCTTTGATATTATAGTTGTCTGCAAAATATGAGAGACATTAAATTTCATGTTATTTACCGTGGTACTAACATTGTAGAACAGCCCGAAGGATTTATTTTGTGTAAAGTAAGCTCAGTGGCAACACACTCGTTTGGGTTACAGAGTAAAGGTGGTTCAAATCCGTCTCTCGTATCTCTGATATTTTCATGTCTGAATCATTTGTAACATGATCTCTATTAATTTTGTCCTACGGTCAAGAAAACATGACCTGCGTGTCTGAGAGAAGCTAGCAAGTTTTCAGAAGACGTGTGGCCAACGTGGAAGACTATGACGTGATTCCCCTCGTATTGAAGGGAGGCCCGTATCCTTCACTGGAAAATTAAAAAGGGTGAAACTCATAGGGAACCTACTGTTAACGAAAACGTACCGTACGTTTTCATTCTTTGTATTAAATAGGCCCATAATACTTAATAGCTTATTATTACTTCAAGTTTGCTAAAAGAAAACACAAAAACACACTTAAGCATTTATTATATCTACTAAAGATAACCACTCTGTTGGCACGAAAAGTAAAAGTAAAAAAATATTGTCTAATTTTTATGGTCGTTAAATTTTGTTCCGTGACAGCAGTTATAATTAAGCGACGCTACAGTGTTGCCATTTACGATTCTGTACAAAGAAACTACATATAACACAAAAATATTCTGAAAATGTAATAAGTCTCACAAACGTGTGCAAAATACATTTTCCGTTTCCAAATTATATTTTCAAACCATAACTCTCGGGAAGAGGTAAAGTGAAATTCTAATAAATTTATTAGTTACGGATAAAAAATATTAAAAATTCTTTAACCATAACTTGATATAATTTATTAAGTAAAACAATTCAGTTAAACCTCTAAAGAAGATGTTCCAAAATCAAAATGTACAAAATTATGATTTAATCGAATAGAAAGTGCTTTCAACTGAATTTAATGAATGTACGATAGAATATGACAATCAATATCAACGTATTTTATTTACACGTATTATATCTCCAGCATCGAAGTAAACTGTATATTTTTAACTAATACTTGACACCAGACTTGTTTGTACCAGACGAGCATTAATGATAATAATTTATTAAAGTAATTTTTAATTTCATTTATTTTCAAATTTAGTTTAAATCTGGAATTACAAGGAACTTATAATATTTCAAGTTTTTTTTAATATTAATGTGTTTATTACTTTTTTTACAACATTCACTAAGCAAAGACATTCCTCATTCATCCCTGAACAAAAATAACTGAAAATTTACCTAGTGCCAAGTTAATTCCAGACTGCAGCGTTGGAGACATTAATCAAAATTTCCGTTTGCTTATTGCTCGCTTCGGGCACACCCGCAGGCATTTTCCACATCATTGCGTACTTTAGAAGTTAAATGGTTTTTTGCAAAATCCGATCAAAATGAAAGACGAATGGAATTTACACGTGCGTGTACGAATAAAATTTAGCCGGTCTAGCGCTCGGCAAATGCGATAATTGAATTACCCTTTGGGGCGCGAATAAATAAAAATATGGAATACTGTCTGTTACGAGTAAGTTAGGTTTTGTGAATAAATTTTGATTCTTATTCAATTGTTATATTTTTAATTAATTTTTCATTACTTTAGTGACTATATAAATGTAAAAAAATATTAATTTACTAACGCAAAAATAAATATTTGAAAAATATTTAATTTAGTTTAGAATTTAATTTAGAAACCTAACGTCATCACACCATTTACAATGAGATTACTAGCAGTATAAGTTATGAGTATTGAAAATGTAAAACGACACACTGATTAAATGTTATATCTGCTTCTAATCTAAAAAGTACTATGCTACTAACTTTTTTGGGCCTAATAGGTTTTATGTAGTTTAAAAGTAAAATAAAGTAATTAATGTGCGTATGTCATTAACTCGGGAGTTGTATTTATATAGAAAACTGTAATCCATCATCGAAAGTTACGTATTTTGATCAATGTTGCTTTCTATTGGACGGGGATCGATGACTTTTCCATTAATATGGTTACAAAGCACTTTATCAGAACTCTTTCTTTTACAGACTTATACTTCATTTGGTACTAAGTATTATGATTAGTAATCGATTTCGAAAAATAGGTATATTACGTATTTAATATTGGTATTTTGTACATTTTGAAAAAGAAAAAAGTAATTTTAATAATATTTTCCAGATAGACTTTGCCTCGTAATTGGGAAATATTTAATATACTACCAGTGAAAATCCCGTCATAATCAGTTCAACCGTTTCAAATAAATAAAATAAATAAATTGGGACAAACAGGCAATCATTTCAAAACTTATGATTTTCTAATATTTACCATAATTATATAATTAAATATGTATTTAGTAAAAACCAGTTATATTGACATAAGACGATTGACGACTCGTTTGGCTCAGTTGGTAGTGACCCTACCTTCTGCGCCAGCGGTCGCGGGTTCGAGTCATGCTGGGGGCATTCATTTGCTAATCACGAATGTTTGTACTCCAGTCATGGGTGTTTATATTTATAATATGTATGTATTTAAAATGTATATGTGTAGTATATCAACTATTTGGTATCCGTAACACAAGCTTAGCTTACCACGGAACTAGATGGCACTGTTGTAATAATGTCCCAACATATTTATTTATTTATTTATAAGAAACAGGAACTTCAATTTTATATATCTGTATAATTACTTTAAATGTTTATTTCTATCGACGTTTGTCCATTGTGTTCGTTCAACGTTGTAATGTTTACAATATTATCGGTGTAAATAATTTATCGAGTACAAGTACATAAGCTACCATTTTTTATAGACTTTATAGTTTTTTAGAACGTATTGTTAACAATTGTTTGATGTACATTTCAAATTAACCATTCAAGTCGTTAGTGCATTAAGTATTTACCATAATTCATGTGTCATATAATAATAGCTGCTTGTAGATGAAAACATAATGCACCATATAAGTAATAGAATTCTTTTATAAATTCTGCCAGTCTATTAAAAAAGATATTAAGACATCTTAATAAAATATTCAATTTAAAGGACTCAGAAATCTATCGCTTTTAAGTTTTCATTTAGACGGTATTTATTGTATGACGTGATGTTCGAAATTTCAAATATTGAATGCGCCCTCTTTGAAACTGAAAGGTAATAAGGAATAGAATTGCGACATCACGTCGACAATTCAGCTAAACTTCCTCGATGCGGCTTTAATGGTCCCATTTCTCTAAAGTATCGGGTAGGACTAAGGATGTTTGAATTTTCATTCGTTTATTCAAACACTAGCTTTCCTCATATCTTTTCTTCATCTTCATTTACGGTAATCATGCAGCCTTTTTAATATTTCACTATCTTTTTCACAAAATTATTACTTTTTTACTCGCTTTTATATTTTTAATCAACTATACATGTATTTTACTATAATACACAAGTAACTCTTGCGGCTCCGACCGCTTTCTAATCAGTATTAAAAATAGGAATTGGTGGTCGAAGGATGAAAATTTAGAGTTATGAGCATTTCTTGATGCCATATATTAAAACAAATAGTGGTCTAAAAATAAAAAAACAAATATCTGGAGGGCCATCCTTAATCAACTAGGGGAAAAAAATAGCCTACGACCTATTCTTAGACCTACCAAATATATACAAAAAAATTCATAAAAATCGGTCAAGCCGTTTCGGTGGTGTTTGATGACAAACAAAAAATGAGGAAATGAAATAATGGTCAAACGTACATACTCGTAGCTCTGGATTTAAATATCAGTGAATAAAAAATCACTGCAAATTTGTTTTTGTGTAACAAAACACACAATACTCACTGGCACGGCACCGACTCCAAAATTAACAAAGTCCTTAAAAGTATTATTTTCTACTTTTTAGTTTAGATTTATTAAGTTTGGAAGTTGGTTTTTGTTTTTTTGTTAAAAACGTATTGTGCTAATGACTAATGTTAAATCGGTTGGCGTGATTTTGAGTTATTCGTCCATTTGTCGCGCAAATGCTTAATGCAAATTTAAGATTTTTATGGTTTTCTCATGGATGCCACTGTCAGTACTGGAAAATATTATAATGAGACCACATGAGAAGCACTACCTTTCAAATAAAAAAAGAATCATCAAAATCGGTTCACCCAGTTCAAAGTTATAAGCTAACAAACATAAAAAAAAATACAGACGAATTGATAACCTCCTCCTTTTGGAAGTCGGTTGAAAAGGAAAAACGCTGTTGGATTTTTAGTTTATCATGCGCTATATTTTAATAAATATTTATATTATGTTTTATATAACAACTTTCCATCCACTTGTATACGTTAACCACGTACTAAATTGTGTTGGTATAACAGCGTAATGATATGGCAGCATTTGGATTATCATATCGCGTCATATGAGCGTAGATTGTAATTTTTATATCTTTGGTATGATAATATTGTACAATGTACATTGCAAAATTATACTGAAAACAGGGTCAACTTTTGGACATGTGCCTAATACATAATATGTTACATTAAAAAATACATACCCTTTTCTGTCTATACAATATAGACATCTACAGTGAGTCAAGAGATAATTTTTGGGGCCAAAAACAGTCTTATTTCTTAAAAAACAGTATGTTTTTATTGATGGTATTATTTTTGCTTTACGCTCGAATTTATTTCTATTGAGAATGTAATAGTTTAACGTGAAGCTTGAACTGGAGCGCACAGCATAAAATGCTGAAAGTGCTACTTTCAGTTTACTCACAATTATACAACTTCAGACTTATGGCGACGCATTAACATGAAATAACACTTCTGTTATAAATGTTAAAGTTTGTGTGCGTATTCGTTTGTTCGAATATATTTGTAACTACTTCATGATGAAAAAGCTTAACTGATTATAATGAAATTTAGTGCGAAGAGATTGGTTCGTAAAGATGCACCCAAATATCTAACATTAATTTAACGTTTTCGAGCTACTTGTACTTTAAATAATTTAAAGGAAACAATATTTTTTTTTATTAATTCTCATCCAAAACATGGCAATGTTAATAGTTTATCAACAATCCAACGACAAATCTAAAATGTATTTATTTGTATAGTACGTACAATATCACTCTGATATAATGTTCCGCAATACATTGTTACTGTTCTAAATAGAATTCAAATCACGCGCGAATACCCGTAGGATTTGACTTATTGTGTTTAAAATGATGCATTGTACCGAATAGGAAATAAAAACTGCCTATACATAAAAATATTCTGATTATTTAATGAAACAGAAACGGATCGAATATATTATTATATTATGATGAATTGACTGTGAATTGACTTTAAATGTACAATGGCAAGTATATGCGTATATAAGAGAGCGTAAGAATAAGAGAGAGGGAGGGACGGAGAAAGTAAGAGAGAGAGAGTGAGAAAGGAGAGAGAGAGAGCGAGATAGATCGAGGCGACAGTAAAGAAAAAGAGAAGTGTTTTGGTTATGTCTTTTTCTTTTTTCAATTATCAATTTCATCTTCCATTTATTAATTTTATTTAAATTATATTTCAGATTCTATACATGTAAAATAATGGAATGTGAAGTGTAATTTAGCTATAGGTAAAGTCATAGTCCAACACGCTAAATAGACGGCGGACTTCATAAATCTCTCGAAAGCTACATTTTTTCTTTTAGAAAAAATCAAATTTGCCCACCATGTTATCTATTACCATAATAAGTAATGGATTTTAAAATGACATTCTCATTTTTTCTGTCATATATTAATTTAATTTGATAATTTTATAAGTAAATTGAAGAAAATCATTGAATTGTGAGAAAACCATAGGACAAATTTTGATGAAATTTTGTAAGACTGGTTATTAGACTAGTTTTCCGGGTAAACATATAGAATAATTTTAGTGCGGGAAAACATACAATTTCTAAGATAATAATACAAACCGTTAATACTTACAAAACTCGGACCGATCTGGTATTTGAAGCCCGAGGAAGGTTCTGAAAAAAATATGAAAAGAAAAATTGAAAAAAAAAACATTTCTCTTTTTTTCTTACTACTTCATTATATTGTGATATGTGCTACTACTGTACACCACTTAAAAATTAATATAAATTTCTGAACCTGGTCGTAGATTTACCACTCTCTCTTTCTAAGATATCTCACAAAATTTAGATTTTAATTGAATAAATAATATGATTAATACAATAATAATATTTTATTTAGGTTAGTACTTAGAGTTATAATAGACATACAACTGATTTTTACCGTAGAAAAACGTTTTATTTTTACAAAAAAAAAACGTGATTATATAACCCACAAAAACTCACCATACTTATCATCATAATGGGATGACTGTTAAAACGTACCGCCGACGCGAGTGGGACAGAGCGAAGCGCTAGTGCCTCAATAAAAGAATCTGATCTTCTTTAATATATTATGTATATTATATTGAAAAAAAAAACGAAATTATTGAATAACAAAATGAGGAGAGACGAATTAATTCAGAGCATTAAGATTTAACTACAGTTTTTGCTGTTCTTTTGAAGTTATTTTTTAATATTTCAGTAAGTAATGAAAAGTGACCTTTTTTAATAATAGTATTCGTGTTTTATTTCATCATTATCTACCGAAAGGCTCTGCATTCGAAATGATAATATTTCATTATAATTTCAAATTTTTATTAGCACTTCCTGGATATTGCCCATAATAAGAGAAAGCGAAACAGATATTGAGCAGTTGAAAATGAAAACGTAAAAATTCAATCAACTTTCGCACTGTTCAGAGTATCTTTTCGCATATTTGATTAGTTCAGAAATTATTAGGGCAATAAAAATACAAAGTTCTTTACAAAATATCTAAAATAATATTTTAGTACGTTTCATTTATGTAACTATTAGTAATTTTGCCCCACCTATTATTATAGGTAATACTCGTCTGTATATTCCGTGTCAGTCGTTCTCTCAACAATCTGTAATTTTCTTTTCATAACGAGTATCGTCGTTAGCTACTTAGCTATTTACCAAATTATTTAAATGATATGCAATAGTTACAACAGTAAGACTTTGGAAATTTCTAGACATAGTTTTATTGATATTTAATTTTTTGCCAAAAAATAAAACTTTAAAAGACTCACACGATAATACTTTCTTAGATTTACGCGAATATTCGACATTATAAATGAAACTACCTTTTCGGATTTTTAATTTGCAGTAGTGTTTATATATTTTTAGCTACGATCGCAGAGATTATTATGAAGACCCATATTACGATAAAAATAATAATTAAATAAGTTATAAAATAAGCAACAAAAAAAACGATAATATTATAAATTAACTATTAAAATAAATTGTGCGGAAAATCTGTGTGTAAATATTATGCGAACTGTTTAATTTTTTTGCTGGCTCTGTTTTTGCCTAAAGAATCGGCATTACCATTAAATGGGGTAATGCGGCTAGTATTCTTGCCACTATTATTGTTCATAGACTTGTACAGCAATAATTTATGTAAAGTTATTTTTCTCTTACTTTTATCTCTTATAATACTATACCGTATTATATAGCAAATATAAAAATTTCTTCTTATTCTTTTACATTACGACAGAAGAAAAGGAGTAGTAAAAATACAATTCGACCAAGCGCGAGTGGGACTCGCGCAATAAGGGTTTCGTACCAGTATCAATAACAGTATAACCTCTAAATTGTATGAGCGCCCATACAACTCACAGCTTCAACTATGTATATATAGGGACACGCTTTAATTTTTAACTTTTTCTTTATTTTTTGGAATTTTTCCATTATTTGTGCTGTAAGACCTTGCTTTTTGCCAAATTTCGTGATTCTAGGTCAACGGGAACTAGGTTTTCGATCCAAAACCTATAGGGTACTTCCGGTTAACCTATAATTATCAATTTTGGCTATAAGGGTTCCGTTTTTTTCCTTTTGAGGTACGGAACCCCAATTACTAGTAAATACCTAACCTGTTGTTTAAACATGAAAGTTTGATCAAAGTCTGTTTAGTGATAATATTTGCGTAAAAGTCCCACAAACTTACGTGTATTACTCGTTTAAAGTGACTATGTAAATTATTGTGTTCTTAACAACAAAATCGAATCAATCTGTGAAACTTTAACTTGCTTAAAAAAGTATCAAATACGAATAAGAGCCGAACTAAATAACGGATTTCAAATTAAAGTCGGTGTCGAGTGAAAAACTCTATGAAACTTTGTACTGCTCTTCTCAAACTTTCTATTTACTTCCTCTTGCAAAATTGAATTTTTCACGTTTCAACAGAAATTTTGCACTGTAGAACTGGGTATTATTGTGTTTATCATTCTATGATTTATATTGCTTTAAGATTTGTATGAGTTTGAAATATGACCAGTGTTTTATTTTGAAGAATAGATTTTGCTTTGAATCCTATTGTATATGTAATAATATTAAAATCTCTATCTCTCAAAATATTTTAATGTTAAAAAATAAAGAGATTTATATTAAAAGATTTGTTCAATTGTATTCTTATTCATCATTTTATCATTGAATAGATTAATAAAATTTTATTTATTGGCTTGGCCCGCTTTGTCTTCTTTGTTTCTTTTTCAAATGAAAAGACAAGATATTAATATCTTTAAATTTCTAGAAATATCTAATATTAAAAAAAAATTAGTGACCACTAAACCTAAAAATTTACACTTTTCAAAAATGCCTAATACTAGATTGACGGTGGAATATGCATACTGTAAATATATTATGTAACATAATTTATTACATTACAACATTATCGCGTAATGGAGGAGAGTATATCGTCATTACAGCACATCTAAACATCAAAGATAAAATATATCAAATAAATAACTTATTTGCATATAATTAATAAACAAATTTTCGCATTTCAGCTGCGGAAGCCGGTATCGACGCTTTCGATCCCAGGCGCGATGAAGGCGTATTCCGGAAGGGATGCAGCAGCGGAAGAAGCTGGGGTCGCGCTAGTCGGTGTTCATAGCGAGTATCCGCGCTACGGTGAAGAGCGCGCGCTCGGCGGTGGCACGTACAAGGGAGGGGGGATGGCCAAGCATAAACCAAATATAGGATATAGGTAATTATTAATACGTGGCTTCTGTGTAGCATTGCATTTCTTTTCTTACCCATGAGTTTTTTCATGAAGAGTACATTATAAGCTGAATTAGCAATCAAAATTTCTATTATCTATTAAGCATTGTAAGCTCAGGACAACATCATACAAATAAGTATGTTCAAAATCATCCTCACTAACATGTTACTTAGACACATTTAAAAGTCTCTTAACAACATCTTTTACATTATTTGGAGCTTTATTAACGTTATACAGGACATATACAGAGCATAAATAGAAGCAAATTAAATATTAAAAAAAAAAATCCTGAAAGAGATCTCTTCCTTTTAAGTATTAAGTAAAGATATATTTAAAAAAAATAATTTTACGTTTTACGTACTGTTTTTGAGATTAGATTCGTGAAATATTATTACGGGTTAAGCTTTGATACCACAGGAGATGAAGGATATAATATATTATAGACAGTTTGTTAGGTATTATTATTACATCTACAGTCTGCCAATAAAGTCATAAAAGGGGGTATATGCTGTTAAAAGCCTTAATTCAATGTGATTTAATTTAAAAGTAGTTTTATAAACAATATTTACTTCTTAAAATGTTTTCACTTGTTATATATGTAAATATGAATTGATTAGATCAATTTAATTTTCCATCGATTTTAAGAAAAATCGCATCTGGATAAAAAATTACGTTGTGTTTATTCATTATGAATAGAGTCAATGTATACATTTTGAAGTTTATGTTTAAAATAGTTGGACAAGGAACTAATAAACTAAGAGCGAAAAGGTTTTAAAATTCAATTTGAACTGTCGAAAGTTGAAAACACTCCTTTGTCGTTGCAAAAATTACACCGCATTTTAATCTTAAACTAGTTAAGTATTTCCTTTTGAACTTAGGGAGAAAAGTTTCATACTGAAGTAAACTAATGGCTGTTCCTGCTAATAACAAATTGGAGTAACTTATTACTAAGTCGTCTAGGTTTAATTATTTAGCTTCAGCAAGGAAATTAATTAGATTCTTAACATTATACATCTCTTATACTGCATCCATTTTGCTATTTTAATTTTTTGTTAGTTATCGCTAAGAATAATTTCACTTACTTTAAAGTTATACCATGAAATTTTTCCATCTTGTTAGTTATCGAAAATTTTTCATTATATAATCTTGTAATAAAAATAAATACGCTTTCCACCTACATTTTAACGATTCATATTTTATTTATAAAACAAGTTTAAAGTTTCGATGAGTTTCTTTTGCGAGATATCAGATCTGAGGAATTAAGTTTGCAGTCTGCAAATAACTTCTGAGTAAATGAGTGTTAGGTATTATGATGAAAAAGTGATTTTAATTTGACTGCGACGACTTTGAAAATGAGATTTATTAGCAAGCGTCAAAATAATAAAATCATTTTAGTTTTAAGAGTAAAAAAATGGTGTTCTTACTTAACTTTAATTTAAATCCTTAACCAGATTTTTATAATTTGAAATCTTTGTATTAATATCTTTTTCTAATATGTTATGCTCAATAATATCAAAGAAATGTTTTTTAATTTCACGCTCGTGTAAGTAAAGCGAAATATTTGCAAATCACATATTTATACGTAAAAAAAACTTAACAAGTTTTCTGATATTTTGTGGAAATTTATGAAATAAGGCTCAGCATAAATTCTTATCCCTTTACTAAAACTAATTATGAGAAGAGTCTCGAAACAAAAGGCTAAACTAATGGACCTACATCCGGTGCTTTGTAAGGGTGACTGAATGGCCTAACACAATGCAATATGCAGAGACCTCAGATTGCTTATCAACTAGCTAATTAAAATTTAATTGCCTTAAGGTCAAGTCATCTTAATGAAGTGGACTTGCATTTTTCATAAAGTTTCCTAAGATAAACATGATATTACGACCCCACTACGATTTCTAAATGTATGAAAGCGAGAGGTCTCATCTCAAAATATCGAAAACCACTTGACGTATAAAAATGAAATTTGGCAGAGAGTTAGTTTATACTTAGTAAACATCTATTAAGAACGGATTTTGTGACAGGGCCTGATTAAGGGCCTCTCGCAAGTTTGTATGAAAGTCTTTCATTTTTTGTGATTCAGACTCTTAATTTGGCAGCATTTGGAGTGCCTATAAGGTACGAACCCAAGCAAAGCGAGGGTGACTCACTAGTTAATTATACTTTGAAAATTCACAAGAAATAAAAGATTTATATAATACATATATAAATATTGATAATAAAAAATAATTTTACTTCTTGTCATTGAAGAGTTTCTCTATCCGTTTATATATGTCGTCGTATTTAATTGTTCTCTTATTTTTGTGTATTTAAATTTGTAAAATTATTGCTCTTCAAAATGATTTAAATTCCATATAAATCACGCACAAAAATTAGAATTCAGCTCTGGTAAATGTTCAAGTCACTCTTGATTAATTTCTCCGTTCTGTTAATTTGCGAAATCGGAGTAGTAGCCTTAATTCCTTAAGACAACATTAGATTTAATATTATAATATTGTTCTTAAAATGATATTACAAGAACGTGAAGAATACAAGTATATTTAAATATTTTGCAGGCAGTTATAGCCTAGTTGTAACTGACGCTCACTAACGGTTAACCGTGTGAAGTGGATTCAAATCCGGGTCTTTGAACTCTTAATATTTTCATGTGCAAATCAAGACTAGTGGTAATCATGTAAGAAACTTACATGATTACCACTAGTCTTACGTGAAGAAAAATATCGCGAGGAACGCTGCATATCTGAGAGAACCTAGCAAGTTTTCGAAAGGCATGTGAACTGTGAATTCCTCTAACCCACGTTTGGCCAGCGTATTGAAGGAAGGCCTGTGCTCAGCAGTGGGACGATAAAAATTGCTGAATACATACAGTTTAATTAAATGTTTTTACTGGTTAATATACTTGTGAAATAAATAAATGGACTAAACATGAAATTATAATAATTTAGGCTTTGACCGTTAGGCTACTAAACAGAAAGACTCGATAACTAAACTTGACCCGGGGCTCAAACAGTTCCTTCGAATGTGCACCGTACATACAAGCCACTTAACCATTGAGACAACTGGACCAAACAAAGATAAATCATGTAAGCAATCATATTTTTAATCTGAACGTTTTGCTGAGCACTAAGTTAAAGTTCCAGCAATATCGTTCCAGCCGTTTCGAAAACTACTTTCATGTGCATTTAGTGAATACTTGTTAATTTGACATTAAAAAAAGATACTTTAATTAATAATGTTATTTATCTATAAAGATTAACATTCAAGCAAATTATAATCTATATCATTCAGCTCAGCTGGTAGGTAAAAAAATACATAGTACTCGTAAATAGTACCATCGAGCGTACAAAGAACGCGATAATAATTTTTCGCTGAGTGAATTTTATGCCCACTATTGTAGCTTCATAGAATGCAAATAGAGCAGAATACTGTATTACATGCAATATGCTCGTATGCTATCCGATAAAACTCGAAAATTCAAATCTGCAAACCAAAATACATTCAAAAGCTGTTTGTTTTGATTTGTTGAAGTAGATTATTTAAAGCAACGTGTTGAAAGGTGAGAATTAACAACACACTCGGTATTGTAATAATTATTTGGATATTTTTTATGTTCTTCCTTTAAAACATGTATCAAAAACAATGTATTTGACTAGGCACATAAAGTGCCATCATATCTTTGAGCGAAAGTTACAATAGCACCTTATATTATTATGAATCTTAACTATAATTTAAAAAATTGAATTGCTGCTTGTAATGTCAAAATTTTTCCTTTTGACTAAATGCATATTATAAAGTTGTATACGATACTTATAAAAAACAACATAGGACAGAAAAAGAACACATCCTATGTTCTTTTTCTTCCGAAAAAAAATTATAATTAAATGAATTAATAATATTTCTTCATATTTATTAATTAAGAACGAATTATAATTAAAATGCATATGCATATATATATTATCTATACCTAAATATTATTGAATCCTAAGACGAACCCTTACATCAAATGTTTTTTGAAATATATTATTGAAATAATCATAATTAGCAATGCAAAATTAGTATGAGCACATCTTAGGTTATGCATGAAAACATCTCATCTCTGAGACACCTGACCGCTAAAACGTATGTACCTAGTTAGTAGGGACGAACCCGAGGATAAGTCGCTAGACTATACATACGAGTATCTTTCCATTATACCCATTGCAAGGTAAATAATAAAACAATAATCTGTATCATTTTCATACATATTATATGACAAAATACAAACAATTTCGTTTCTTAATAAAAATACTCCACAATTTCACATCATCAATCACACAAAAAACTGATGTAACAAAAGAAGCATTATTGGATTGGATAAGATAGACTATGCTTGAAATAAAATACCGTTAATATAAAAATACAAGCTCTAGCCTTCACAGCTACTGATTTATTTACTTTATAGTTTACTGCTTTATATGATACTCTAATATTGATTTCGAATCTTTGTCCATTTTAAGATTTTAAATTTTGATTTATATGGTAATTTAGTGGCACTTCTCCATAGTAATTAAATATGTATAATGTTTTATTTTTAAATCGATATATTTTTTTATCTATTCTTAATCAATCTATAATAATATGTTCAATAATGATAGTGTCTAGTTCGCGTAGTGTTCGAAATTTGACTCTTTAAAGAAATCCTAATCATTATTTAAATTATTTATTTATTAAACTGTAAGCAATGATATTTTAACTATAGATATGTTATGAGCGCGCAATCGTGAAAACTCGAAAACATCCTAATTAGGACGTATTGCCTTTAGTCAGTGTCACCACATGGCGACGAGTGGTACGCTGCTACAAAATTTAAAAAAATGCCATCCTGTGTATTTAGGAAATGCACCAATTATGATACCAAAGTTAATAAAACACAAGGGATCTCATACCACATGTAAGAACGCAGTATACTTCGATTTATTAATATATTTCAATTATTTGCCTAATATTCTGATATATGTCATCGGTCGCTAGCCTAATGTTTGTTTACATTGACGCGCAATTGACAACACTAGCTGTCTCTTTTTTTCTTATTGATTTTATCGACTATCCCCTTTCTATCATTTTGACATGTACCTTGAATGAAAAGTGTGTATGTGTGCAGCGCGGAACACTTTTTTCGGTTGTTTAGTGAGCGTATAACATATCTATAGTTAAAATATCATTGACTGTAAGCTTGTTATTTTTTAAGATTAAAATTAAGAGATCAGAGCCTATAGCCAACCGGCATTCGTTATGAAGCGATTCGATTTCTACAATCGTCATCGCTTAAACGCAGCGTATGCATTTTGAACTTTAAATCACTAATAATTGAAGTGAATGTACATTGTCTAGCATCATCTATTCGTTGACAACAGATCACGTGACATATCTAAGTCATATGTCAAACCCATACATTTTGGACTTTTCTACTATCGCTTTCGCTAATCGAATGTTAAATTGTCTAGGCCCTCAGAGCGTTTATAGAAAAAAAATACAAATAAGAAATAAAATAAATTTATATAATGTTACTAAATGTAGCAAACAGTAAACTTAAGTCCACAGATAAAAGTATTATCAAGGTCCTAGCAATAAAATCCCTCAATAATACATTTTTTACTTTAATTATACTGTCTCTAAATGTATCGAGGGGCCTGATTTTCAATTTGTTTTAACGGTCCCCAGTGACATTTAGTGGTCAGTAGTAATTAAAATCAATACAATCAAATACACATTAGGATTAGGTAAGTACGGAAATATCAAAAATTAATCATAATCACCTTCTACTACTAGTACGAGGTAATTTTGAACGCCGATAGGATTTAATAATTAATTAAGTGTACATTTTCGAAATACTGTAAACGTACAACTCGCTTCAGTTGGTCCTAGGTGCCTACAGGCTAACTATGTCATTTCAGGTCATAGCTCTCCAAAAGGAGAAAATGTTTGTATGACGTTGTACTTGCTTTATTAAACTCATTTTACTAAGATACGCCAAAATAGGTTAAATTCTTAATTTGATCTTTTTATCAAAATATATAAATATAACTCATATCTATAAAACCTGTACCAAACGTTTTGTGGACAGTAACCTTGAATGAACGGAAATAACTTGCATCGGGGACGAATCGATTTTGTTCGTCTTCAGAATTTATTGCTGCATTTCTTGTTATTTATTTACTTGGTTTCACGTCGACGCATATTTTGTTATACAAGTACTTTTAAAGGATATGTCGTTAATATATTCTAAAATAAACCCGAGCGAAGCGAAAGTGAGTTGCTAGTAATTTATTTACTAGCATTCTCTTTCGCTTCGCTCGGGTTCATCCGGTAGGATTTAAGGGTCAGTTTGAAATACATAGTATATAGTCTTTATATTATATACAGCACTGTCTCGGTGGCGTAGTACTAAGCATGTATGGCTGCACATCTGGAGGTCATGGGTTTGAGTTCCGGGTCAGTCCAAGTTTAGTTATTGAGTCTTTCTGGTTAGTAAGCCTAGTAACAGCCCAGAGTTGGGAAGTTGGCGGTGTTTCCAACGTAAAGAAGTCGGTCCTAAATCCTAATATCTCCTGTGCAGTTTGATATGCCTCAATCGGAGACCATTTTATTATATACATGCAAGAAATATTTTTTCAATTCAATTTTCCAATTCGGATTAGTATTTCCCGATGTTAGCGCGTTCTACAAAACAAACTTAAACGACATATAAAATTGCTTACCTTGCTTTGGCAATGCAACATACCGTAATATAGTTGTTAAAAGCGGAAGTTAGTATTAAAGTGGCTTCTTAACTTTATTTGCATAGTAACGAAATGAGTGACTTTCACAGGTTAGCTTATAAATTAACTAATAACAACTTTGCTTTATAGCTCTCATGATATTTATTTTTAAGAAATTTATTTATGGTACTAAAATGTTAGTAAGTTAATTATGCTAAAATATTTAAATCAAACTAGAATAGGATATTAGGATAAGTGTACCGTCAGTGGCTCGCTGTTAAAATAATAATATATTAATGAAGTTTTTATTATAATAAAATCGTTTACAGTCAGTAAGTTTAACCTACAAATTATACAAGATTTTGAATTCAATATAACCTTTAGGCAAAAAGCAGGTCTTTAAGCATAAGTTATATGCCATCATAAAATTTAGACAGTTAATTACAAATTAGGTCCCCTGACGTTAATTACTTGAATTCCAACTTTAGTAATCTGTGTCAGTGGTGAATGTTAATTGAATGACCGACGATCAACTGTTATAGTATCCCATCAATAAGGATAATCCAGTGACATCGAACCTTTGGCACGAACTGTGTGAAGTTCGATTCACTTAGATAATTCATTTAAATTCTGTAATCTTTGTGGCTGGATGCCCGTATTGAATGTTCTGATATTAAATAATAGGTAAGTTTTATAAGCAAAGTACGGTAATATTTTGGTACTAAACCTGTATTAAATTTATATTTTTTATAAACCTCACTCAGGTCATAATCGAATAAGATAAATTTTATATCGAAACATTTCAGAATGAAGGAGTACAAAACATGTACGCATACATACAGTGTTTATAATGATAGTAATGATAGCAATGTAATAATTTTTTTTTATTTCCAGGTTAGGTAGAAGAAAGGCGCTGTTTGAAAAAAGAAAACGAATAAGTGATTATGCTTTAGTGATGGGAATGTTTGGTATTATAATCATGGTTATAGAAAATGAACTTTCTAGTGCAGGTGTATACACTAAGGTGACTATTTTATAATTTGGTTTTGTTCTATAATATAGTAATACATATTTTTTATAAGGGAATGAAATTAAATGAAATTCATTTTATTTCAGGCGTCAATATATTCACAAGCACTCAAAACGCTAATATCAATGTCAACTGTGATTTTACTCGGCCTAATCGTGGCTTATCACGCTTTAGAAGTACAGGTACTTTTTTTTCTTTTTCTATCTAGAAGCGAATTTTTCTTCTAATTTTGAGATTCTGATTACCGAGTCTAAAGTATGCTTAAAGAATTTTCAGGAACAAAATATTAATAATGTTAAAATAGTAAATGTAAGACATATTTAAAGATGATGGAAATCATATTGAGATACCAAGTTTGGGATGGTAAAGAAAAAATCTCATTTTGCTTTTAATATTAATTCCGTCCGCAATGACTGCAATTAATTTTCATATCTACACTTATTCATCGTTTGCTTAATATATAATATTACAAAATAAATGATGCGGGCGGAACAATATCAATTTCTTTAAATAAAAACATCTCGCAGAGAATTACAAGCTCTGTTCTGAATAATAAAGATAGTAAGATAATAAAGATGAGACTGAGACGTAAGATACTACGAAAACAAGCGAAATAAGCAAGCCGGACAGTATTGCTTTCCATAAGCTCTCTAATGTTTCTTGAGTAAATCCGCAAGTGTTGTGAGAAGGAGGATGGTATTTCAATTAAATAAATTGAATCGCAATGGATAAAGATAGATTAGATTTTTTATAAGTCTATACAAATAAATAGCGATGAAGGGTCCGTTTAAATGCATATGTTTTTACATACGATACTTGTAAGAGAACCACAATTATTATCATATTGTCCCTGAGTCTGTTTGTGCCCGCTAATTTCTGAAAGGGCTGGGCAGATTTTATAAGGAATTTTACTGACAGATAGCTGATATGATAAGAAATAGACTAATGCTACTTTTATTCTCATTATTAAATTTTAATAAAGGAGTTCAAAAACAAAAGATAGATAATTAAATACGAAAACAATAACTCTTTTTGTTGTCGGTTTTACACAAAAAGAGGGTAATTTCAGGGAGTCATTTTATGTTATGAGTAGCATAAATGACAAATTCACGATATAGAAATTTGAAAAATCACGATATAGATAACTGTATATTTATTTTCCACTTCGAGTAGTCAGATATAGTAAAACCATACTAGGCACTTATTTGCATCATATTAATCCCTTCTTTCTTTCTTATCTATTACATTCAAAAAAAACCCTCTGAGAAGCTCTTGGACTTTGACCTTGTTAGACATTATTTTTAACGATTTTCGATAAAAAAATGCTTTAAGTAATTTGTTTTTCAATTTCAGTTATTTATGATAGACAACTGCGCTGACGACTGGCGGATAGCAATGACGTGGCAGCGGATAGCGCAGATTGCTCTTGAACTCGCGATATGCGCCGTCCATCCTATCCCAGGACAATACACCTTCACTTGGACCACCAAGTTGGCTAATAAAGGCGGAGTGATAGGCGTTGAAGTTGTAAGTTTTACTTTAACGATAATATATTACTATTTTTAAACATAAAATTTTAATGTCTCGCCAGTATTTTTTTTTATTACAAGGGTCAATCACAGACGACTATTAATAAACTTTTACGCGCATATCAGGAGCGTTTTATTCAAACGCTAGTCGATAACGTAGCATTCTAGGGGCTCTTTCAATTAAGGCGTTTTGTGTCGTCCTGCTGCTTAGGCGTTTGGTGTCGGGCTTATAACGCTGTGTAGCGGTCGCGCTGCGGGATATTATCAGCGGCACAGTAAACGTGCGTCAGCAGGATGACACGAAACGTCGAAATTGAGAAAACTCCAATAAGTCGTCATGCGCATAGTCCCTAATACATATTTTTAGTTGCTTTATCATAGAATTGTATTTTTTTTATAAATTGTTCTGTATAATACTCGTATCATCAATTCTGCGAATTTACCGCAACATACTCGTACATTCATTCATTGTTACAATATTATGTAAAATAATAATTAATATTGAATTTGTGTACATAAATGTAGGATCGAAAATTAAATTACTTTTGGAACTAATAATTATTTACTATATAAAAATTAAGGATAACAATATTTACGCCTAACGTCGTATCGCCATAATCACAAATGTCACATCCATCATTCCTTTTATACTCTTCATGCATTTTATTCTTAAAATACTTCCATACCTCTCTTTTTACATAGTTACTTGCATACTCCTTTTGCCAATCCCACATTTATTACTTTTACGTAAGTACTAATTTCATATTTGTGCCTACCTTAGTTTTATATTGTTGTTATTACATTTATTTTTACTTTTTCTTCGTAGGATGCAATATATAAGCAAATTCAGGTCTGTATTAAGAATTTGTGCTCGGAATGGCATGTTTTTGTTGAAGCAATGTGTTGTGTTTCTTTTGCGATGTAGTTACTCCTAATATCATGTTGTTAGTTACTACAATCTATAGATATACTGGTACTAAAATTCTAACTTAATTGAATCTATACAACAAATATTTTTTGAAAAATCTTATCGTAGTCTATAAGTGATCTATAGGCAGAGCCTATAGTTTAATTTTTTTCTGTTTGTTTGTGACCGCATGCAAAGTACTGGACAGTTTTTGATGAAATTTGGTATACAGGTGGTAATCGGGATCAACAAATAAATAGTAACTGCTACGAAAAATCTATACTAACTGCTAAAACGTATCGAACGAGCGAGATCGAGTCAACAGTTAAAATATAAAAGCTTGAAATTTGTATGAAGAACATGCAGAAATGTTGATTATCTAAATTTTATAACTAACACTATTTGCAATTTATTTATGAGCCAATAACACTTTAACATATTATTAATTAAGTATTCTTACAAATTTTGAGGCACGATTATTTGATAGATGTATAAATTGTCTGATAGATATTTATTTCAATGCAATTTCTAATCCATTAAAACTATTAATATAGGTAACGGTAAAACAGCGATTATTTTTGAATGTAGGTACATCGTATATAATATACGATACAAATATTCTTGCACCTTATTTTAAGTAAATCATAATAAAACTATTTTAAATATTTGACGAAACTCAATTTTTTCTAATTAATATAGCGTTTTGTTTATATTTCAGGTTCCATATGATGTTACACTGTCTCTTCCGATGTTCTTTCGTTTGTATTTAATATGCAGGGTGATGTTGCTCCACAGTAAGCTTTTCACAGACGCTTCTTCTAGAAGTATAGGAGCTTTGAATAGAATTAATTTCAATACTAGGTAAGCATATATTACTAGTTATTGCCTCCATCAATAATTTACAAACTCTTCCAAATATTACGTAAGCATACTATAAGTTTATTTTGTAATATTAAAAGATTGAAATGCTATTTTTTTTAAATAGAATACATAATTTATAATTTTACAGATTTGTATTAAAGACACTTATGACTATATGTCCTGGAACGGTATTACTTGTATTTATGGTTTCTCTTTGGATAATCGCAAGTTGGACGTTAAGGCAATGTGAGAGGTTAGTACAAAAATATTTTTATTACGAAAGCTATACGTACTCGTAACTTGTATAAAATATATTAACATGTTAGTTTCCAAGTAACATGAAATAAAAAAAGTTGAAGTATTTTTATTTAGATTGTCTATGTGTATTAAGCTAATTGTTACCAGTATATAATTCATCAGTATCGCTTTCATTTTTTTTTCTTTTAATTTAAACACTGTCTTTTTAATTTACACAAAATTATTACGAACTATTGATGTACTGCCTAAATGGGCATGCTAATGCTTTTGTACTGTGGCGTTATTGAAATATGTTTTGCTTCTTACCCTCTGTGTTTTTTGTTTCAACTATTTACTTTAAATATCAAAAAACTATTATTGTAGTAATTGGTTATAATCACAGAACATAAGAGTTTGACTTTGAATACTTTCGCTAATGTAGTCATCAAACAAACGAAACACAACGCTGTATATAACAAATAATTTAGATATGTGTTAGAATTAGTCATATTATATTGTTGAAGAACGAAAATGCTTAATCTGCTGTAAGTGTTAGTAAATTAAATGTTGAATACTAAAATGTGCACAACAATACTGAGAAAAGTGCTGTGTGGTAGTCACAAACAATAAAGATCACTGAAGGAGAAGTACCATATCTACGGCACAATATAAACAAAAAGGAAACGTGTCCGTAAGATATGACATTATATAACCACGCACAAAATGGCTCTAGGTTACTACACATATAACAGCTTCCAATAAACTGGCAAATCTAAATTAGCACAGAACCACCGCACTTTTGTCACACTCATGCATCTAAACGTATCTCCGCTTCACGACAAGCTGAAGGCTTTCAATCCTTCCTCTCTTCTGATTCTGTCTTTTTCTGTCTTATTACGTTGTCTTTATAAATGTTCATTATGTGTTATCATATGCCCTGCCCTGTATTACCAAGTAAGTAAACAAACAAATTCACAGCATGGCTAACAGTACATTATATTTGGTATTGACCCCAAATAAATGTTTAGTCTGCACGTTGTATTGAAATACGGTATTAGTATTTGTGTAGTTCTCAAATTTATTTTTTATCGTTCAAGAGGCATGCTAAATTATTGTGTTTGAAAATCTTGTACTTTGGCTCAAACTATTGCAAAGGTTGAGTCTTTTCGTTATTGAATCTGTCTGGAATTATAAAAAATACATAAATTCAGCTTTTAAAATGCAAACATTGTAATATACAATCGGTTATCTTGTGGTTCTTGTTGGGCATTTTGGCTCTCAGGTTCCACGATGAAGACCATGCCAATTTGCTAAACTCAATGTGGCTGACAGCTATAACCTTCCTCTGTGTTGGCTACGGTGATATAGTTCCCAACACATACTGCGGCCGTGGCATTACTCTCACCTGCGGTATGGTGGTATGTATGATAACAAATGGTAGGCTATATTGGTATCATCTATGTAAAACGTGACGAATGCGTAATCTGAATAGCCTCTCGTTTCTTCTAGGCATCGCAAGGTTTATTATAACCGCGCTATACGTTAACTTGCTTTGTCTAAATAAAATGTGATAGGTCGGTAAAGGTGAGCCATTTTATGTGTCATATTATACTTCACAAATGACTGAAGCAATTTCAATTTTATAATCAAAGTCAAACTCTTCAAGACGATACGTTCTTTCTATTTCTTCGATTTCTTTCTGTTTACAAAAAAAAAACTTTCACTTTTGCAATGGAATATGCTTGCGTGCAGTACTGATAGGTAGGTTGTACACGATACTGTAATACCTTCAAATATTTGGGAGGTAAGACGTACTGAGTAAAGCGATGAAATTTATTTTCAAAAGGTTTCACGATGAAGAACATGCTAACCTACTCAATGCGATGTGGCTTATTGCGATTACATTTCTCTCCGTTGGTTTTGGTGACATTGTGCCAAATACATATTGCGGCAGAGGTATCGCCGTTAGCACCGGCATTATGGTAAGTTCCAACAAACATTCGTGTTTGTGTTGACTGACACCATTCACATTATTTTAATCATATTCGTTTTATTTTGTATAGCTTTATTTTAAAGTTTTTGTTCACTTTTATTTTAAGTTTTTTATTTTGTCCGTTTAATTTTTTATAAAATAAAATCAGCTCATGCTTTTATTTTAAATGTCAGTCAACACTAACATCTCGTTGTTTTCAACAGATGACACTCCACACTAAATAATTGTATACACTTTTGTAATCAACATAATATTATAAATTGAGTTCACCGCTGTTTAATGTATTCGATGTTGCAATTGAAATGTATGTTCACAGAGTCAAACAATCGGTTTGTATTGTATAAGTGGTCATATTTAAGTGTTGCATATTGTTTAATTGAATATTGTCACAACCGCTTAGTTCATCATAATTATAGTACACATCTGTACATTTATTTAAATCCCAACTAATATACATATTACACACGAGTAATATAATAAAAAGCGATATCGGGAATACAAAAATTGTTTGTTTATAACAATACAACGTCCATTTCCCTGTTAAAGCCAGCTATTTAGAAATATTTAGTAGAATGGAATGCTTCATTTCTCCTTACTATCTCTAGTTCTCTCTTCACTTAACTCTTTCACTGAATTGCACAATACGTTTGTTTTTAAAATGGCTCACTTTTCCTTAAAGATGTTATATAAATAAAGTAATAATATTTTGCACTTTGGTACTGTTTGTGTATAATCAAAGTTTTAGTTTAATGAGAAGAATTTAAATATAAAAATTATTACTGCACTTCTAGATGGATATGCACTGAGAGATAATTTTAACATAATACTAAGTTATAGATAGTTAAATATTAATTAGATTGAGTGATATATTTCAGTTAATTTCTAATAATGTAGATATTGTGACGTTTTTCGCTCGAATTGACAGCATACCGTTGTTACTTGGCTAACTGATAGAGTTTAAAAATTTGTGCAATAGTTTTATATGTAATAATAACTCATTAAAATGTATATTATGTAAATAAATAAAATAACTATGCTACCTTTATGGCTAATAAACTAAAGTTTTATATTTTACTTACTAATATAAATAAAAATAAAAATTACGAGGGTAATCGACAATGCTATTAGATTGTAATCTATCGTAGTTTACTTTCTTATTTCCTTACATATAACTATTGTTAGAGCTTCTCATAGTGATTTATTTAAACGTGTCTATTGTCCTCGCGCTATCTAAATCTAAACTGAAGAATTACCACATAGCTCAAGAATATAGTTTGTTTTCATTTCTAGCCTGAAAATGCATTTTTATTTAAGGAATGTGAAATCTCGAATGCTTCTACACGTTCGCTTGCATTTTACATTAAGGTATTCACTTAACAGGGAGCTGGATGCACTGCGTTATTAGTCGCGGTTGTTTCAAGAAAATTAGAGTTAACTAGAGCCGAGAAGCACGTTCATAACTTCATGATGGACACACAACTTACTAAAAGAGTAAGTATTATGTTTACGTCAGTTCACCACAATTGTTGATCTAATTAACAGGGGGCGGGATGTACAGCGTTATTAGTGACAGTTGCGTCGAGAAAATTAGAATTAACTAGAGCGGAAAAGCATGTTCATAACTTCATGATGGAAACTCAACTGACGAAAAAGGTAAGGTAACTGTTACACTAGTGACAGACGGACCTGTGAGGTAAGATAATATTAAAATAGATTACAAATGCAGATACATTGATATACCATAGTTATAGCACGGTATAAAAATCCATACAGTAGGTGATTCATATAGCCAAATGCAAGAGTGATCCTAAAATTCAAAATTACTAGGGCTAATCATTTTAAAGTTAAAGTGTTGTAATGCTATGTCGTTCAAAGTTTAATCAAACATATATCTGTTAACCCTCAAGATGTTTCCCGACCGTCATATAATAGTAGATACGACAATCGGGAGCACCTTACTTTATGTACCATGACAAATTTCGTATATCTCTTTCGTAGACGCTTTCATTAGACGTTTGTATGGATTTGTAGACTGTGGTTGATTAGCTATTTATATTTTTAATCTAAGTATATTTACTTTAAATAAAATCTAATACATCATAGATTTTACAGATTTTACATTTTTTAACATTTTTTTCTTCCAGTTAAAAATTTGATGCTAAGTTCTGAAATGCTTGTTGCAGTAATCTTTATCAATAATTATAGTACTTTCGATACAGAATATTAAAGTAACATTATGGGATTTTGAATATTTCAGCTGAAAAATGCAGCAGCCAATGTATTAAGAGAAACATGGTTAATATATAAGCATACGAGACTCGTCAAAAGGGTACACCCTGGTCGCGTTAGAACTCATCAAAGAAAGTTCTTATTAGCGATTTATGCGTGAGTACATACGCTTATTTCTAACCGACTGGTATAATTTAGTTGTGGTAATATTAATATATTCATACACATTGATATAATATAAGTTGTACGTACCTTTAGAAATCAGTTTTACCGAAAATTTTAAATTTCAGATTAAGAAAAGTGAAGATGGATCAAAGAAAACTGATGGATAATGCTAACACTATAACCGATATGGCAAAGGTAGTTTCTGTTTTTATGTCAATTAACTAGCTGATGCTACTTTCATACACAAATCCATTTAGATACTTAGTTAGCACTTGATAGTTGAAATGATAAAATTTCCTAATTTCTATGCCCAATTGAAAAAAAAACGATCAAACTAGTGTTAGTTATGTAGTGAACAGCATGTTTCTTAGATTCATTTCCATTTGCTACATGCATAAAAATTCACTAGAAAATCAAAGCTTTACATGAGAGCATGCTATACCTTAATATGGTAATCGTACTACAAAATTTCCTTTAATGTTATGACACATACACTCACGAACATTCATATTTTTAACAGATAAGGTTTTAACACTACAAAAGATACTTCACAAAAAGTTATGATTTAAACCGGCAGTGCTAATTGAGCTGCAATGCGATTGATAGTAGGACCCCTTTTTATTACAGACGCAAAACACCGTGTATGAAATAGTGTCAGACATGAGCACGAGACAAGACACTATCGAAGAAAGATTGACTAGTTTAGAAGAAAAATTAACATCATTACAGGTAATTTTAGTATTTTTTTTAACTTTATGCACGGTCCTTGTGTAATTGATTTAAAAATTGCGTTAACTTTGGGACACCCTTTACTATATAATTCGTATACAATAAATTTTAATTTAGGTACATCAATTCGCCATAAAAAAGAGGCAATATGGAGATTTAAAATAAATTCATTTTGAAGTTAAAACAATTTGCTCACTTGACTCGAAATAGCATATTTACTTCTCGGCTAGTTTTCTGGAACCGCAATAAAATTAATTAGAAAATCTATAAAATTTATAAGAAAGGTATTTAATACCAATTTAATACCAATTTACAAAATACTAAAGATTTTAATACATTATCAAACATATAGATAATAAAAAAAACTATTCTGCCTAGGAGCAAGTAAACAATTTACCTGATGTCATGGCGAGGTGTCTTCAGCAATGTTGGGAGCGGTCAGAACAAAGAAAGAATTTCCTGCATCCTGATACTGCGGCGGTGCCTACGCCACCTGCTTCTTCTATTTCCGCTTATTCTAGGTACATTTTTATCGAAGTCCTCATCTTTATAAGTATTTTTTTAAAAATCATAATATTCCTTAGTTTTGGAAAAAAGCTCAACAATAAAGTTCACCACAATATTTAATGCACAATACTAAAATTTTATCTTCTTTCAGAACATTACCATCAGCAACACATCCATGGCCACCGAGTCCGGTCCAACCGGCGCCACGGACGCATTCTGCTTCAGAAAGTGCGCCTGCTCCTTCTCCTCAAGCATCAAGCCCCCATGCAAGACCACCGCTACCCAGCTGAGTACCGCCTTCCAACTCCGAACTCCTGTGCTGAACTCGACGAAACTCGGCGCCCTTCCTCTAACCTTTTCCCCCATTATCGATCAGGCTATCGGGGAAATTGTTTCACAATCTTATTGATGTAAATACGTCTACCACATCTTCTGCTTTAACATGTGTCTATAAATATACAACTCATTTTTGGGTTATTGATATATATATACGAATATATAAATAAGTTTATGTATGTAGAATGTAGATACATGTTAATAATTAACAGAATGTTTCAGATATTGTACGGTTTTTACTTTGTCCTTTACTGTAGATAGAACAATTTATTAATATATAACTATATTAATTATTGTTCCTTAATAAATAAAATACACATAAATATAATAATATTGAAACCTGATTTTTCACAATTTAAAAATTGAAAGACGTATTTCTTTCATCAATCTTCATCCGTGTTCCGAAATTACCTATCCGTTATTATTTTCACTTCCCTTCGTCCTATTTTCGTTTCTTATTTATTATTGATGATGGTGTTCAAGAAATAAATAAAGTGTTCAAGTGTCAAGATGTATCAAGAATGGTGAGTGAAATAATTATCCCGGTTCGCCAGTGGACCAAGCGAGTGAGACAAGGTCAGCCGTAGTTTTCTTCGCTGTTCCCAAAAGTTTCGGAAGTGTCAGACTGTTCTTAGTGATATTGTTTAGGTAGTGAATGAAATTAGGAAAGGACATGACGTTGTGATTATACAAAATGCTTTATTGATAGACGCTTTAGTCAATATGTTAGGCGATATTTTAAATACATTATCATCATTTGTATTAGTATGGATTAGGTCGGCGTTATCTATACTTTTGTTCAGGTTTTATCTAATGTTCGAGGAACCAAGTACAGTGTTTTAATAGGAACATCTTTTTACTAAACTTTTTGTAAATATCGCTAAAGGTTAAATCTCAATATTACATCATCAAATAATCTATTACATGGTTTAAAATTCATTTTGTAGATTGTTTGAGGATTTACAGAAAATGGAAATAATATCTGAATAATACTATAACACCTAGATAGATTACAGCAAATCAAGATCATAGTTTGAAAAGTACTTACGTACACAAATTTATAATACGCCTCTAGATTTATTCATATTAGCAGACAATATGTGAAAACCACCTAAAACAATTATAGTATAAAAGTAATTTGCATTGTACCCCCATTTTTACGTCTCAAATGTCAACTGAGAGTCAAACATAGTTTGCGGTTGTCACAGATTGTATAATACTGTATACACACTTTTTAGGTTATAGACGAATTGAATTGTTACTACCTGCCTATTGACATGTAGATTGTAATACTTTTTTATAAGAAGTAGGTTAAGTAAAGCTTTGTAATAAGACATTAAGATTGATGGCTGTCTAAATAGTGCCTAAAACACTACGAAAATTTCGATAGTTCAGTTTTATTATCTTAAACAAGTAATTAATATGTAAATAGAATAAGCAAGGTTTGAAAGTGTAATTTTAATATTAATAATCCGATTTGTAGCTTGTATGAGTACGAGTGATGGGATCAATTTCTTTGTAATTTTAGTTCAAAAGGACCTTATGTAATACGTCTTCATGTTTACCTTTTACATGTAGGTACCTACATTATTGGTATAATTTAATAAATAAATACCCTAAAGACCAATAATAAATTGGGCAAAATATTTATATCAAGTAATAATAAACATAAGAACATCGAAGTACCGCATAAAAATGCATTTTTAATATTAAATTATAGTGGATACAATTAATCAAGCACTTTGAGTTTGAGAATATTATATTATTCTTAGAAAAATGCACGGCAAAGAAATAATTCAGTTAAGCATAAAATAGTTCACTAAGAAATTATATATTTCATGCAATTAAATACTTATAAATATTAAAATAACAAAAATAAAATAATAGAGCTATAAGCGTTTAATAATAATATTTCAGAAATGGTACTAAAATTAATTCTAAAACTATAATATTTAAATATTTTGTTTGATAATGTATAAAACATTTTAGATGAAAGCAAAATATTAAACAACGTTGTTTAATTTTAACATTAACATTGTGTATATTATTTTCTTTTTAATATTTTAGTTAGTAAGAAAATAATACAAATATAACTTGTTTTGCTATATTGCGATAATTTAGTAATATTTAGATAGATAGTTAGATCAAACGCTTAAGTTTGCAGAATTTATTGCTTTAACTATAGATTAAAAAATCCTATTAGTGGTTCGATTTGAAACACCAACTAGAGTATTTAGAGTTATGATAATCAATTAGACTTAGATATTGTTGATTTTTTCTTAATTTTTAATGAATTGTTATCCTCCACTTATTGCTCTGATTATTGCCACTTTTAAAATAATATCTTAAAATTGTATCAAATATCTCGTATCATATTGCTTTAAATGCCAAATTAACCATTTTCATCACCATTTTATAGATGTAAATGATTGATAATATTATTTTTACTATTAATTAACTTATTTCTAATCTTAATTAGTTGTGTGAATTAATATAAATGTCAAATATTTATATTATAATAGTACATATTTACTTTCTAGTCTTTCACGTTAATGGTTGTCTATGAGTAAGTATTGTTACTTGTTTTATTTAGCTTTTTCAGTTTTTGGAGGTTTTAGTTAATATCGTTCATTGATACCATTGAACTAAAATACATTTATTTGTAAGATGAATTGACCAAACGTTGATTAAGATTGATTAACATAGAAAGTGTAAATAGTAAGCGAAAATTAATAAGACATAGTGTATAAAGTAATTATGTAAAAAGTTGTATTTGCGAATTTTAATGTAAATAAATACATGAAAATGTTTTCAGCAAAATATTTTTAAATGACTAGGTTTGAATGTAAATTGAATTTTAGGTTGTATGCGATTGTATATTATATGCGGTGCGTAAATAGAGGAAAAGAAACTTTTGTGATCATTGTTAATGAAATGAAAGTGTAACTTCGATTATATGAGCTGTAGTATTTTCTAAACCGTTTTTTATTTTATTTTTCCTATAAAAATAAATTATATCCAGCATTATTACAGAAGTTAAAAAAGCATAATGTCAATCAAATCAGACGCTATAGGAAGTGATGGGATTAGTAGAAAAATGATTCTCTTATCCATTGATCATATAATGCCTATTCTCTGTCACATATTTAATTTCTCTCTTTCATCTAACTCTTTCCCGCAAGTTTGGTGTTTGGCTCATATCATTCCAACTCCTAAGTTATCTAATCCTTCAAACTATTCTCACTATCGTCCTATTTCTATTCTTCCTTTTCTGTCTAAGGTTGTAGAAAGAATTGTTCATAATCAATTATCTTCCTTTCTTGACCAAAACAGTCTTTTAAGCCCTTACCAGTCTGGTTTCAGATCCGGGCATAGTACTACAACAACTTTAACTAAAGTATGCGATGATATACGACATGGGATGGATAATAAACAAGTTACAATTATAGCTCTTCTTGACTTTTCAAATGCATTTAACACCGTAGACTTTGATTTACTTCTTGCTGTTCTTGAACAAATAAATATATCATCTGATGCAGTAACCTGGTTCCGTTCATACCTATGTAACCGTCTACAATGTATACGCCTAGATAATAAGTTATCATCCACTTGCGCACTACAGGCTGGAGTTCCGCAAGGTGGAGTACTCTCTCCTCTTCTCTTTTCTGTTTTTATAAACACAGTAACTGATTTGCTGACAATACCGTTCCATTTATATGCTGATGACTTACAGATTTATGTAACAACTCCTATACAAGATATTGCCCATGCTGTTAATCTCATTAATTCTAATCTAAACATAATAAGTACATGGAGCAAATCCTATGGTTTAACATTAAATCCTGCTAAGTCACAACTTTCTATTATCGGTAGCTTGAAGCTCATTAATAAACTTCATTCCCTGAACAACATACCTCAGGTATTTTTTGAGAGTACTCTACTACCTTATGAAGAAACTGTCAAAAATCTTGGTATTTTAATTGACAACTCAATGTCCTGGAAGTCACAAGTTTCTAATATCAGCCGAAAAGTATTTGCTACTATTGGATGCTTAAAAAAGTGGAAAAATTTTCTACCCATTAAGACTAAAATTGCCTTAGCTCATTCTCTCATTTTGCCTATAATTGATTATGCTGACGTATGTTATTTAGACCTATCTCAAGAACTTCTGGATAAGCTAGAACGCTTGCAAAATCTTTGCATTAGATTTATATTTGGTCTAAAAAAATACGACCACATATCAGAATACCGGAAAAAACTTGAATGGCTAACTGTTCGGCATCGACGCAATCTTCATGCACTATGTCTTCTCTACTGTATTCTTTTTCATGCTTCTTCTCCATCCTATTTAAAAGAACGTTTTTCTTTCTTTGCATCAGCCAATACTCCTCTTCAGGTGGAACTTCGATCCAAGGAGGATAACAAACTAATTTATCCTACATGTCATACACAAAGGTACAATAAATCGTTTACAGTAAATTGTGTGGAGCTGTGGAATGAACTACCTTATGATATACGGCATTCACCGTCACTAAACATATTTAAGAATCTAGTGAAACAATATTATCTATCATTACAAAATTAACTATCTTACCATCATAATTTAGATATTGGTTATAGTATTCTATTCTTATTATATTTATATATTATGTATTATAATATTATATCATATATATTATATACTCCTTTGCAAAAAAAACGGGCACTTAAGCAAAGAACTATTTTATAGTTACTATTAGTTTGTTTGACAATTTTAGGTATTGTTATCCTCAGAATTTTATAAATTAATTAGGAAGAAATAGTTTTCATCAGTTTTATCATAACATTTTGATTAAATTATTGAGAAATAACGTTTAAGCTCAAAACACTATTATTGTACCTGCTCGCTACATAAAAATGAAACGCGTTAATTTCTTTGTTTTTCTTGAATACATTAAAAGCAGATAAAAGTTTAGTATTGAGTGTGACCCCCGCTTGCTGAAATCACAGCTTGCATTCGTCTGGGCATGCTAGCGAGTATATCTTTCATGGTTTCTTGGGGAATACGTTCCCACTCCGCGGTAATCACATTCTTTAGCTTTCTGATGGTCTGCGGAGCCGGCTGCACTGATCTCACTCGTCGCTTCAGAACGTCCCAGACATGCTCTATGGGATTGAGGTCCGGACTTCTAGCTGGCCAGTCCAAACGACGAATTCCGACTTCTAGCATATACGCTTCCACATCGCGAGACCGGTGGGCGCGAGCGTTGTCGTCGATAAAAATTGAGTTTTCGCCAAGAGCGGTTAAAGCGGGTTGTGCATAAGGAATTAGAAGTTCCGTTATGTATCGGTGTCCAGTCAGTGTACCGTTTTCGATGAAGACTAACTCCGTACGATCCATAGAATTTATTCCTGCCCAAACCATAACAGAGCCCCCTCCATAAGGTGTGATTTCTTCAAAACATGCCTCTGCAAAGCATTCTCCTCGTCTACGTAGCACTCGCCGACGTCGGTCTTCACCATGCACAGATATCCTGGCTTCATCGGAGAACAATACCCTATCCCAGTCTTCATGAGTCCATGACACATAATTTCGAGCGAAGCTAATCCTGGCAACTCGATGTCTACGGAGTAATTTAGGGCCGCGTGCCGGGCGATGACTGTGTATATTAGCAGCGAGAAGCCTCCTCCTGACCGTCCATAGACTAATTTGCACATTTCTTACTTCTTCGAGGCTGTTCTTGAGGTCCACATAAGAAGATTTGCGATTTCTCAACGCTTGACTAACTAAAAAACGATCATCCCGTGGTTCGGTACATGTCTTTCTGCCAGAACCAGGCCTTCTCTTGACGTAACCGGTCTCTTGATAGCGCTGCCAGGTCCGTTGAACTGTCGACTGACTCACATTTAGCCTCTGAGCCACGCAGCATTGACTGCAACCTTCTTCAAGCAGCGCAATAATTTAGCTCGCTTTTATCACTTTATCTGCCATTTTCGGGATTGCTAAACAGCAATAACAATAAGTTTAAATGTCAAGGACTTCAGATAATTTAATAAAAATTGACAAAAAGTTAATTAGAGTCGATATTAACTATAGGGAATTCGCGCCACAAAATGTAGTTAAAAGTTGTTTTCTTTGAAAACCAGGCTCAATCAAAAATTTGAATTTAGAATGTACTCTTATAAACATTATGGCACTTTTATATCTGGCCAGTAACATGTTCAAGTGATTAAAACCTTTTTGGTATTTTATTTTTTTCAGCCAGGAAGAAAATCGAAACGGCCCGTTTTTTTTGCAAATGAGTGTATATTATATTTTATATATTATATGTATATATTATTAAATATTGCACTTTATATTTTTCTTTTTAATTTAAATTATATTTTTATATGTACCTACTATGTATTATAAGCTACACTAGCACTACCCCTCCGTTACTTTTGATGTTTTTCTTACGTTAAAGGTTGCCTGTAAGAGATCACTAACAGTGATAAGGCCGCCTTTGCATAGCAATGATATCTCATATTTTTGTCTAGTAATGTAATCTATTTTTTTATTTTACTTTGTGTGCAATAAAGTGTTTTCATTCATTCATTCATTATATCCAGCATTATTATAATATTGAATAGAACGGAAATCCATCGTCGTACTGCGCTTGATCTTTTCAATAGTCCAGTTTAGAAGTATCTCATTGTAGTGTAAGCGCAAACACTACAATATTTAAAGATCACATGTTCAGTTCAGTGACCGATATCAACTAGAAGAACAATAAGAAAACTTTCGATTAGAATACGGGAATAACTTTCGACCGAATTCTATATGATGTTTCACAGTATATTATACGTAAATAAAAATTATTTTTAGACGCTAAATTATAAGCAAATCAATTTTCTTGAATTAATTTTATTATTTATTTAATTAAGAAACTTTTTTACTGGACTTTAACCTTAAAATTATGTATCATGACTTTTATTTTTTGTTATTTATTATGATCCAATTTACAAACATTAAATACGTACTGTCATTCAGTATTGCTATAGAATTTTCATATTTACCTGTAAGTTAGAATAAATCAAACTATTTATTTACAATCATACGAATTCCTTAAGCAAAAAATACATAAAAATCAAACATTTAAACTTATAATTAAGTATTATTAGCGGTATAATTGTATTAAAGTAACTGAAATTGGTAATACCAGCATTTAGCCCTGATACTAATAAGACCCAACTCCACTTTGCACGATCTTTTATAAAATCCTGGGTAAGTCCCTCATCTTGCTCTATGTCATTCAGCCACTGCTTTCTTGGGCGGCCAGGAGCTCTAGTC
Organism: Boloria euphrosyne; assembly: GCA_951802675.2. Classification (NCBI taxonomy): domain Eukaryota; kingdom Metazoa; phylum Arthropoda; class Insecta; order Lepidoptera; family Nymphalidae; genus Boloria; species Boloria euphrosyne. Next base: position 6,589,062 of record OX637886.1, read on the forward strand.
TAGCTTCAGGAACAGATGTATCAAAGCAATTTCTTCCAACATAGTCCTTAGACCGACGCGCGACAGGAGCTTATCCGCTCACGCGCCTCTTATCCACGTCACAGTCCTCTCGACTACCTCGGATGAACGTATTTAGTTTGCGGTCAGCCTACGTTACGCCACACATCCACCTCAGCATCTTCATCTCCGTGACGCGAAGCTTCTGAGTGTTCTGAGATAGTACTGGTCAGCATTCGACTCCGTACAAAATAACCGGTCTGATGATATTCTTGTTTATCTATCCCTTCTTCGGTCACAGACCATGCTTATTGCCTCTTGCCATTTGGCCCAAGTAGCGCTAATACGGGCTAGAATGTCGTAATTAATTTAATGGACTCGTGCAGGACGGATCCAAGGTACCTGAACTTCTCCGACCTAACGGCTGGTTTAAGCACTATTTAGATGGTGCAAGAGTTCTGATCCCGCAAGTCATGCACTCGGTTTTCACTACATTTATCTTGAAATTTTCTCAAGCGTACCTTTTTATAAGTTTTTTAATATGTACCGTACACTTCAGCTCCAGCCGGCTCTTTCAACAGCGGTTCTAATTATGGAAGTGGAATTGCGGTACATGTCTCTGATGATGTCAATATAAACTTCAGGCACACCTTTGAATCGCAAATCACCCGCCGAATACATTGACGTAGCACACGGTCAAAGGCCTTCTAGCATCTAGCATTCCATGATATTCTTCATAATGTGTTGTGTATTGCGTTGGTCTTACCAATCTCTTTTTAGGAAATTCCAGATATGATTAATTAGATTGAGGTTGAGACTTTGAGGTGTCCAATCTAAACGGATCCAAATATCATGCATACCACTCTTCCCAAGAGAAGTTACATCAGTAATGTATCGGTGTGGATTTAATGTTCCATATTGTTTAAAAAGCATAATGAATCCTGCAACCTTTTAAGTCAATTAGGTCTAAAAAATAAGTTTAAAAAATGATTAATTACTACAGATAGGTATTATATATTTTAGTATCTGAATCATAATTATTTTATGCAGTCATGGGATCTGTAGTATATGCACCATAATTATTTTGTGCAGCCGTGGGAAGCCGCTGCTAGTTTATGCAATTAAAATTTTCACTGTACTGTAATTATAAATAATCATGTTAAAATTTAAAATGCTTCTATAATCGGTACTTACGAATATGTCTCATTTTTTCTTGATCAATTATTTGCATAATAAAAGCATATAAAAGAAATGAAATTATTCTAGTATTCAGTTATTAACGTTCGATATTGAGAAGACATATTTCAATTTATCGTGGAAAATGCTATTTAAGAATAAGCTTGAGTATGTAAAATATTTTTGTTTCACATTGACTTTAAATGTATATTTCTTCAACCTTGTCATGGTAGGAGGCTCAGTAACGGCGCGAAGTTAAGAGACTCACATGGAGGTAGCCTACTCACTTGTAGTGAGCATAAATGCATTTCCTAAGAATAAAAAAGTATACCTAAATGTGCGGCATTTCTATACTCTTAACAACTTAATACGCAGTTGTATAGAAAATAATGTCAGAGTAATAAAAGTATATACTCCTTTAGTTTTTTCAAAACTTTTACTGTATCACTACATATTATAAAACAAAGTCTTCCCTCACGTCTGTCTGTTTATCTGTCTATTCTGTGATAAACTCAAAAACTACTGCACCGATTTTCATTCTAGATAGGTTGGATCTCGAGAAAGGTTTAAGTATATAACTAGCAATAAGAACCTGAACAAAGCGAGGGTGAGTCACTAGTTTGAAATTTAAATTTGTCAAACCTGATATTCATTTTATTCAGACATAGAGATCTATCATCACCGATGGACTTATTTTACATGAAAACTGTTAAATTTTACTTGAGCTTGGTAAACGCTTGGCCGCTTAAAGAATTTGGTACAGCCCAAAGAGAAAATCATAAATATCTGCCCACAAGAAATTTTAAAGTTATGATCATTTACTGGATATGGATCTTTATCAGCATTTCTATGTACTTAAGGGCTCATATTGGAAAACTGGATTTCTATGAACTCGGTCACAATTATATAACCTGTTTCATGAGTATCGTTTGCATTGTAAGTATGTCAAAATGTATTTAAATAGATTTTCCAAAGAAATAATGTTTACAACAAACAACATTTTTTGGTAATGGTGATGCAACTGGAATAGTTCCAAAAAAATCAGAATGTAGTAATGTAGCTTCATGCGTGTGTTTTAGAAAATTTCATATGCCTATATATTTATTTTGTTACTTACTAGATTGTTTATCAAGCATTAACATTTATTGGTTTATAGTTACAAATTTATTTATTTCTTTCAGCAAAGATGTTTCATGCCAGTAATAAAAGCGTATAGGGACATTATACCCGAATTTGTATTAAAGTTTCATCTGTTTCATTTTAAACAAAATTCTGAATATGCTATGAAAGTGAGTGTCAAAATTATATTATAGGGGTCAAAATTATAGTATAGGGGTTAAAGAAATTGCCGATTTGTACAGAAAAATTGAAATTCGTTTTTTTTAATTTAACATAATTATTTAATCAAAATAATTACCATTATTATCAATACATTGCTACCATCTAATAGAAAGGTCATTTATGCCTTTACGATAGAACTCTGGTAATCTAGATTCGACAAACTGTGTAAAAGCATTTTGTCTGAAAAGAAAACTTTTTGTCACGTAGAAAAGTGTCCAAATCACGAAAAAAATGGTTGTCCGTTGGAGTAAGGTCTGGCGAAAACAGATGGTGACGAATGGTTTCTAATTGCAGTTCCTGTAGAGTTAAAACGGTTTCTCGTGCTGCATGATGTCTCGCGTTATCATGGAGCAATAATGGTGAAGATCGATTCATGAGTCGGGGCTTTCACTGCTAGTTTTGCTATCATTATTCGAAGTTCGGCACAGTAGACATCTGCCGTTATTGCTTGACCAGATCGGAGAAAGCTATAGTGAATAACACCATGCTGTGACCACCAAACAGTTACCATTACCTTTTTATTGGTAAGCTTTGCTTTAGGACACTGTTGCGGCGTTTGACCTGGGGTCAGCCATTGCATTTTTCGCTTACGGTTATCGTAAAGAATCCACTTTTCATCAATTGTGAAAGTTCGAATTGTGACATGTCACAATTCGAACCAAAATCGCACGGTGCGTTCATTAGCAGTCCCCTCTCCAAACGCAACGTTGATATTGCGAGCTGTTTCTGCCGCGCTAGTTCCGCGTCGGAACTCGTATTCAAAAATCACTCGAATTTTCGAAGTATCCATCTTTCTTGTCTAAGCTGAATAAAAAAACTATATACGAGTAATATATATAATAATAGATAATCAAAAAAACTATAATAATAGATAATCGAATGTTGCATATTTTTTAAAAGAACAACTTCATAGGTACCATAATATGAAAAAAGTTACACTCAAAAATCTCAAACCATGAAGGTTCTATGTCAATTTGAAGTACCTATTACAATAAACCGGCAATTTCATACTTTAACCCCTATTATTAACATATTTCTTTTCACAAATATACATAGAAAATATTTTTTTCTATTTTTACAGATTTATAAGAAAGTTCATAATATATCAGTAATTTTCACTGTCATTATTTATATACAGATGTACTCAAGTGTTATATTTTTCAATTTAACACCATTTTATAATAACATTCAATCAGGAGTTTTCAAAGCAAGTCAACATAGTTTGGAAAATGGAACTCGTTATGAACATGCTGTGTATCATTATTCAATTTCTGCGCATAACAACTTAATGTATGCAATCATTTTCTCAGTGAACTGGTTAATTGTATTCGATTGTGGCTTATATATCTGTACTTATGATCTATTGGTTTCCTTAATTGTATTTCATATATGGGGGCATTTAAAACTCTTAAAATACAATTTGAAAAATTTTTCTAAACCAAATTTAATACAAGAAATGAATACTATGGAAAAATCTCAAAACATAAAAAAATTGCTCGTAGAGAATATAGAACATCATAAATTTATTATAAAGTTAGTATAAATACTTATAAATAAAGTTAAATTTTATAGTCGTAAAATAAAATATATAAGTATCTATATATTTTTTATTCAGGTTTATGGACTTAGCTTCACAAGCTTTCGGCTTAATGATATGTGTGTATTATATATTTCATCAAGTCAATGGTTGTGTATTGCTTTTGGAAATATCTGCAATGGTAAATTAATGATTTCTCTTTTATAATAATTAACAAATTACCAACATGTTTGACATAATATACCGTATAATATATAAAAATATATAATGGCTAGTTTGGAAAGACGCAGATCCGAAAAACCTTAGTACCTTACGGTTAAGGAAAACCTCGTGAAGAAAACTGCATTTCTGAAAAAAATAATAACAGATTTTCAAAAGACATGTAAGGTCGGCCAACCTGCACTTAGGCAGAGTGGTGACCTTGACTTGATCCCCTCGCATTGAAAGACTCATGCCCAGCAATGGGGCGACAAAAAGTACTGAAAGTGTAGTGTAGTGTATTATATTTAATTATTATTACTTACTTCTATGGTAGGGTAGTTATTGACGTATTAAATTCTACGATATAAATATGATTTTTAAAAACCATTTTTTTATTTTTAGAATAAAGAAGCATTAGCAGCATATGGCTCTCTTACAATTTGCATGTTCCAACAATTGGCGCAAATTTCTATTATATTTGAATCTATCGCTACTGAGGTAAGGATGCCGCAAATACACAAAATAATGTCACGTGAGAATATCTATTTTGTATTATATTTTCAGAGCGAAACGATAAAGGATGCTATTTATGATTTGCCATGGGAAATGATGGACCTGAAAAATAGGAAAATTGTCTTATATTTTCTAAGTCGTACTCAAACACCCATAGCATTTAAAGCTTTGGGATTGATATCAGTTGGAGTAAGAACTATGGCAGAAGTAAGTTTATTGTTCTATTTATTACTATTTATTATTCGGTATTTATTATTTAAATAGTTGTGTATCGCTTGCGGCTTGGCCTGCTTGCATACGGCCAAAAACTCTCAGGTCTTACACATTAGTATGTAATATCTAATAAATAAAAATTTCGTGTCACAGTGTTTGCTACTGAATTCCTTCGAAACGGCTTGACCGATTTGTACTATTTTTTTTGTATATTTTGTAGGACTGAGAATAGGTCGTAGCCCGTAGGCTATTTTTATTTTTAGATCCAGATTTTTTACTTTTTATGATTTGACATTAAAAAAATACTCATAACCCTAAATTAAAACGCGGGCGGAGCTGCAGGAATTGCTAGTAATATATAATATTATATCAATCTCGTCGTGTACAGTAGGTACCGCGCCTCGGCTTTTAATGTGCGAATTAGATTCAGACTAATTTTTGTAATTCACATTCGAAATAACACGTTTATCTGCGTTAAAAGTTTTATTGTCCCGGCTCATTAGTTATTACGAGGCTAAATTTCGTTAAATTGCGTAGTTCTCCATCCAAAAACAATAAGCGGTAAATTTTTGCTCAGCTACCATTAAAAATATTTCTTTTCCTACACAGTAGCGTTGGATAAAAAAATTTAAATATGCACAAAATTTTATTCACTCTCATGCTCTCTAGTATTAATACATTTTGTTTCAGCTATTATATATTTTAAAGTCACTAATCTCAGAATATTTTTTCTTTTTACAGATTATAAAAACTTCGTTTTCATATTATTTAATGCTCCATACTGCAGCGAAACTTGAAGATTAGATAAAAATATATTTAAAAAATTAGTCCATCACAGCATTATACATTTTTTGAACATTTCTTAATATAAGTAGTTTAAAGTTTAAATATCTTTAATATATTATTAGCACATAATATATTGTAATGTCGTCGCAAAAAAGTAATATTTTTCTTTTTGATTGTTTTTATTTTTTATGTAAATAAAGAATCTATATTTAAGCTTTCATTTTCTTTAATTTCTTTCTGTGAATTTACTTCAAATGCGCCTGAAAAGTCAAATATTGTTATACAGTAAGCTTGGCTTGGCTATTATACATTGCGTATCAAATATCATCCGTTTTATTCAGCAACCGGACTGGTAAGGATATAATAGATTGGAAGAATTATAGTACGGATAAAGTTTTGTATTATAAATTTATAAATTCATATAGCCTACGAAATATTTTCTCATATAAAATAAAGGGCGTGATATTTCAGGAAACGTAAGAGTTTTAAATATTTATAATCTTTACAACTGTTGAGCTACATATATTCACAAAATTTCATGATGTACTTTCTGCTATACCTATCCGCAACAGAATTGTTATATTAAGTTAGGTATAAAGAAGCATCCTCAAAAAATTATGTTTATCCGTCTAGCCAAATTTACATGTCGTTCTTATACCAGTGCTTGCAATGTTATTGTAACGGTTACAGTAAGAATTTCCATAGACGTCAAACTATAGCTAAGAACTATCAAGTAAACCCATAAGTTCAGAAAGACGTTACGATCGCAAAATATACCAACACTAGCGAGTCACTCTCGTTCCTTTCGATTTCGTCCCTCGGTGAGTTTTAAAAGTTAGTACACATATTTCAGGGATGAGAAATCTTTAATGTGGACTTGAATAACCAGCTAATATCATACCAAATTTTATAAAAATTGTCCAGTGGTTTCTTCGATGCAATCACAGACAGATAGAGTATGTACTTATATTAAGTATACATGTAGAAGGAAAAAAGAGTAGAGGAAGACCGAAAAAGAGATGGATGGATTGTGTTAAAGAGGATATGCGTGTAAAAGGGGTGGATGTTCCATTGACGAATGACAGAGGAGAGTGGAAGAAGAAGACATGTTGTGCCGACTCCACATAGCGTGGGATAAAGGCAGGAAGAAGAAGAAGAAGGTCGCAGGTAGATAGACAGCCAAAAATACTAAAAAATATAGATTGGTGTCTGTACAGATCGATAATAACAACTATGTCAATAAGATTTTACAAAAATATAGGTACGTCGTACGACTGAGTTAGAATTTTAGAATACATATGATATAAGTAGAGATATAGATAAAGTCATAATAAGAAGTAAGTATACCAATACAGCTTCGACAAAAAATAATGTCAATATCGAAGAAATGAATTAATAAATACCACTTATCATTTATGTTCATTTTACTTATGTGCGTCCTTTCAATCGTTAATCCATAAAATATTTACAATCCACATGATATCTCAATTTAACCTCTTTTTCTGACATCTGTTCTTAATTATTAATTCATAATCTTATTGAATTGAAATGTAAAAATCATATGCAGTTTCACTTCTTAGTTGTATTAAAAAATTATGTATGAATAAATTTTGTGCCATAAAGACGCTAAAAATGAATAAATATTTGGTACTTTTTAAGATGTACATAATATTTTGCTTTACCTTTGTTGATTATATTCAAATGTTTTTTAAGTTTTAATTCAAAAATTACTTAATTACCACAACGATGTAAAATGATTTCATTAAAACTCTCAAACTAATTAATTACAAACTTCGAAAACAATGAAGCATAATTGCTTAGAAAACCCTTAACCCTTCCAAATATGGATTTCTTTACTAATCATAAATATAAATATTAAATTACGTAGGTTTTTTAATGTTGGCTAATGTATTTAGGCATACAACCTGTATACGTTATGTTGTACTCACCCAGGCAGTAGGCAGTAGTCCAGTGGTAGCGGGCTCATTTGAGACATCAAAAATCGCAGGTGTCATACCTGTGATATTTTCATGCACGAATCATTTCGAAAGTGATTGCTACAAATAATCATAAGATGAATAAAACATCATAATGAAATCTATCTGTATGCCTACCAAGCAAGTTTTTGAAAGCCATGTCAGTATGCAGTCCGCCAAGCCGCACTTGGCCAGCGCTGTGGACTATTGCCTTATAGTCTTTGTAATGAAAGAGGTTGAAAAGGCTGAATTTGGTTGAAGAAAAACCAATACTAATAGTCCTTTTAAAAATTCTAATCAAAAAATCAAGATGAGTAAAAAAACTATAAAGATTATGAATAAAATTATCATGAATCATAATCGGCCTGCCTTCATCTACTACTGGACATGACTTACTTTTACAGCATTCCACTGAGCGCCATATTTATTATTTAACCGATCACAAAAGGTTTTATGACAAAGATATTTTTTTCATGTTATTATTATTTTTGTTAATTAACTTTGATATTTTATTCGTTCAAGGATTCTCCATTCCACACTTACCATTTCAGCACATTTCCGCGCACGTTTTGCGAGAACTAATCTGATTAGTATTAACATCACGACTGCGTTACTATAAAATGCTATATTTTTAGGAGTTCACGAAACTTGTTAACTTTATTCGAGTACAAAATACTTTTTAAATAAACACTTCACTTTATTAGCTATTGTATGTATTTAATATTTTTGATAATATTTCTTAATTTATAATTTATTAAAAACCAATACTATTTTTTTATTAGTTATGAGAACGTTTTTATAATACTTGATATATTAATTTATGTGAGCCAATCCCGCATAAGCCACAATTAGGTCTATTTATGAATAATTAACATGGACAATGTGAACTGTAACCTGAATTTGATTAATTTGCTCACGGCAAAACTCATATCCAGTGGGATTGCTTGTACCCAACCCAAATTTAATTCATACTAAACTCTCAACCTACCTTACGCAATTTTATTACACATGTGACTAAGTGAGAAAATTACATTTTATACGTACGTAAAAATAGAAAAGCTTACATTTATGTTAAAATCATATATTTTTTTATTTATATAATATTTAACATAGATTTTTTCATAGATTTATAAAGTTGAGTGAAACAAAAATCATAATATTTTTTATTTATATATTGAACATACATTTTTTCATAGATTCAAGAAGAGTGAAACAAAGTGCCGACTGGGGAATTGTGGCATCGATGTGTATTTTAAGAAACATTTAGCACTTTGAATCCTTGAGTCAAGCGTTTCTATGACAAAAGATTATAGTACAAAATTTTGAATAATAAATACGCCTGCATAAGAGAATGTTAACTTAGTATATAGTTGTACTTCTATTTGAGAGATAATGCAGCAATATTTAACGTGAAAATGTTGCTAGCATTCTGGCAATTACTCCACGCGGGTACGACTCGTTCTGTAGTTAGGTATTATGTTATTGGAAAATAGAAAATATCGTTTATCGGAAAGGCTAATTGTGAAGTAATTACTGTGATTTGGTGTTACTTTTCTGTTTTCAGTAATTAATAATTTTCAATTATTTGTATTTGTATTTTTATCTTCATTATTATCTATTCAAATAAATATAATTAAAGTGTCTGTTTTTAATATCAAATTAACAGCTTTTCACTAAATGCATATAGGTATAAAGTATGTACCATAGTAACAACAAAAAAAAATTAAAATTTTGTGTCTATCTGTCTGTCTGTCTATCTGGTTTTTCGGGGTAATCTCTAAAAAGGCTTTATCGATTTTGACAGGACATTCACTGACAGATAGCTAATGATGTAAGGAGTAACTTAGGCTACTTTTTAACCGACTTCAAAAACGGAAGGGGTTTTATTTTAAAAAAAATATTTATTTTAACGTGACGTTAAACCTAGGGACGAACCGAAGCGAGAGTGAGATGCTAGTTGTAAATAAAATAAACTTTCTTAGAATTAGCTTTCTTCTGCAAATGTTTTATTATATTATTATGTATTCAAACGACCTGTACGCTGAGATTGCCCAATTCAAATGCCTTTCCCAAACTAATTAGACCCTGACACATATCTGACATTTTTGACCTATTTAGTGTCAAACCCGGAATTTGAACCGTCCCTTCGGTTTCCAAGGCGAGTTGCGAATGAACTTCCCTTAACTATTATGTATTAATCAATTAAAATAGATCTACAGATAGTATATTAGCACTCTAAGAGCTTCTGAGTAAAATGGCTTACTAATTTATTACTAACTTAATGAAACACTTCCCTAAAGACACAGTTAAAAACTATTACGGCCACAAATACACGTAGCTTAAAAAACAAAATGTTATTTATTCTTTTTTCTACGCGTAATCGTATACCGACCCTCTCGTTTATAGCAAAATTACATCTTGGCGAATATCTATCGGAATCGTATTTTCTACCCGGATAAAGACGTGGCTGATTGAGTTTTCTTTTATAGTTTCACACTACGTCATCATTTTCAGATCAAATTAACCCAATATTTTCTATAAAGAATGGTGCTTGCTTTCCCAAAAAGTTGCTAAAGTGTGAAGATGAAATAGAATACATATTATATATTTTACATTTACGATGTTGGTATCATGTAAGTGGAAATTTATAAAAAGCAATACATGTAAACCAAACATATCTGAACCTCCACATGATTTATTGTCTACTGAGACTTGTCCTTTAGAGGCATTAAACAAAGTCAACTCATTTTTTTGTAATATTGGTAAAACCCTAGCAGAAAAATCTTCACAAGAGCGAAATATTCCTTTGGAAAATGTAAAGATTACGTCACATTCCAGCCTAAATTCTTTTGTATTACTAGATACCGATGTTGATGAAGTATTGAGAATAATAACAGGGTTAAAAGAGAATTGCGCTGTCGGATGGGATAACATTTCAAACAGCATACTAAAAAATTACAAACACAAACTAGCCCCTCCGATAACCTTTATTTTTAACATGTGCTTAGCTAAAGGAGTTTTTCCTACTTTGCTTAAGAAGGCAGTGATCACTCCTATATATAAATCCGGAGACAAAGCTATTTCAAAAAACTATAGACCTATTTCAGTGTTAACAGGACTCTCTAAAATTCTAGAGAAAATTATAAATAGTCGTTTGATTAAATATCTTGAAGGTAACAAGTTACTTTCGGAAAGGCAATTTGGTTTTAGACCAAAGAGATCAACTAATCAAGCTGTGCACCAACTAACAGAGAAGATAACCACTAACCTAGATAATGGCATCCACACTATTGGGATTTTCCTAGACCTCGCTAAAGCCTTTGACACTATCTCCTTTTCCATACTTTTGCGCAAACTTGAAGCAATTGGGATAAGAGGCACACAGCTACAACTTTTTTCTGACTATCTAAGTGATCGAACTCAATATGTAAAAATAGGCAATTACGTAAGCTCTGGCCTCAAAAACAACCACTATGGCTTGCCTCAAGGAAGTATATTGGGTCCTACCCTATTTCTAATTTATATTAATGACCTCTGTAATATGAACCTGAAAAACAGTATTATTACGTCATATGCAGACGATACAGTGCTATTATTCTCAGCAAAATCTCGTCAAGAGGCCTATGCGGTAGCACAGAGTGGTTTTGATATCGTAATAAAGTGGCTTCATAATAATCATCTGAGTTTAAATACGGACAAAACTAAATATTTATTATTTACGATGAAAAACACCAACGCGCTACTTACTAATCAAAATATTTACGCGCATAATTGTGCAACGTCTGCTGACACTGCATGCAATTGTCCGAAATTAACTAAAACTGATTATATTAAATATCTAGGCATTACCCTTGACACTAACCTGAATTTTCGTCACCACATTGAATTATTATGCAATAGAGTTCGAAAATTGACTTTTATTTTTAAATTTCTACGTAATATAGCAGACTACAAATTAATCAAACTAGTTTACCAATCCTTGTGTGAATCCATCCTCACCTATTGCATAACCGCCTGGGGTGGTGCTGCAAAAACAACTCTACTACCTCTCGAACGTGCCCAAAGGGCAATCCTAAAAGTAGCTACCAACCGCCCATACACTTTTCCCACAAAAAAGCTTTACTCGGAATGCAAGGTACTAACAGTTAGACAATTATATATACTGCATTCTTCTTTAAAACAGCACATTGAACTTCCTTTTAACCCTTATCCCTCTGACAAAAGAAGAAAAGATTTAGTCTGTTCTAAGCCAAGAACTAAACATGCTTTTGCTGATAGGTTTTACATATTTTTAGGCCCTTTTTTGTACAACAAATTCAATAGGATTTTGAATATATACCATTTAAATTTTAAACAATGTAAAAAAATAATATCGGAATTTCTGCAAACGTTGAACTACACTGACACAGAAAGTTTGCTAGTAGTATCAAAATAAATTTAATTTAGATTAAATACAATAAACATATTATGTTAAGTTTAGTTATGTAATTATCATAGTTATATGTAAATTTATTGCACTGTTTTAACATCAAAAGCAAGAAATGCATTTTAAAACCTTAACCTGAAACACAGGATGTTAACCTAGTTCAGGTAGGTTCCAAATTCAATCTGTTGTAGTTTTAATTTGTTATTGGTACTTTATGTTATTTGATATGTTTATGAATGAATAAAGTTATTATTAAGTTATTATTATTATTATGTAAGTAGGTATATCTAATACTGTTTACTATACGCTTACTGTACCTACTGTGGAGAAATATTCGTAAGTAAACCCGTAGTTAAAAATATATAAATGAACATGTACATAAGTATCCGCTGGAATTACTCCTATTTGAACTCGGCTAAAATATATATGTTGCAATTTAAATTAATACATTCTATAACAATTTTTATATGGTATTTTAAGTCCTATTATCATCTAAGCAAATACACTCAGCATTTTTCACTATGTTTAACATTTATTTCATTGTAATGTTCTTTGTTCTAAATAATAATATTTAACAATACGAAATACATATTTATTTTTAATTTTGGCCCTCTAACAATTATTTACATTGATAATATTATTTATATGATAATACAATAAGCAATGTAATTCATAAAGTAAAACAACAGCTGGAAAATAACTTTGTGAATACAGACGTTCATGTTATTCAAAATAATGTATTCTTACGATGACTACTAATTTGCTTCTATACTCGTATGTACATATTAATGTGAACATCGTAGCATTTTGTAATATTAGCTTAGAATTGTACTATACTTGTTAATGCCTGAGGTTGTGCTCGCTTATTTGATAAAAAGAATAACTTTTTAATTTTTATTACAAATAATACTGCGGGACTTAAACTGTTTTAATAAGCAGTATTTTTTTTATTCCTAGAATTTCGACCGGCCATGGTCACGAGCAGAAGGCAGTCCCGAATTCAACTTACCACATTTACACGTTTAAGTTCACCTGTATCGATTATATTAGAAAGTACTATCCTTAAAGTAACAACACACATTAGTACAAAGTATGTATAATATTTGGTACATATTAAGTTAATCTCAGATTTAAGGCGATTACAAATACTTTTTTTTCGTAATGGCTTATAATGGCATTAACCGACGGAATACGAATACATTCTGCCAGTGTCGCTTATTGTGTGTAAGAAACGAATGAGTTAGACCGGTAATTTAGAAATGGAGATACAAAAATGGCATAATGATTGATATGTTACAAATACGTATTAGAATAGGATTAGGTGATAAATTATAAGTGAAAAAATTTTTCTCTATCAATATCACGTAGAATAAAAAGTTTTGTGTTGGAATAAAATTATTTTATTGCAACAGTATGTACTTTTTATAACTAAGGGTAATTGCAAAATAAAAAATACCGATAAATAAATTGAAATGCATTTTCTTTTAATGTAATTTACTCAATAACTACGTATGCACTCGTATAATGAACGAGGATGATTGAGCCAATTTTGCATAAACTGTATTGAAATTGTGTTGACTTTACAAGCAACAGTGTACAATGTTTTTTAAGAAGACAAACAAGTAACTATTATTTTTATATAATTTTATTACACATAAAATATAGGTACATTTACTACTGGTTTTATACATTAAAAAAACGTATTAAATCATTATGATGTAAAGATAACGTCATAAAGACAACGACATGTAGCGAAACTTAAATTACACAAACATTTGTCTATGCGACTACAGATTAAAAGAAGCAATTACTGGATTAAAAATAATTGCCTTTTGAAGTTGAGCCTTAACAAAAATATATTTAAAATTAGCGTCTGGCACAATTTAAACATCAATGAAACTGTCTGGTAAGAATAGATTCATGTTGCAAAAAGTTCAATTAACATCATAAGAACAAAAGGAACTTTCTTAAAATTCTTTGAATAATTTATATTTTACCTATCCAAGTACGATGCGCACTGATGAACGCAACCACTACCGCCAGCCAGATAGCGCGTATTATGTCTGGGAGAGTGGGAGAGATAGCATATCTAAAAACTGGCCTTACTGAAATTCCGGACGTTGCTAGCTCTCGTACCATTCAAACTAAACGAGTATGTAAAATTACAGCTGTTGCCTGCGAATCAGCCACACACACACACTCCTGCTTTTTAAAATTCAGTTTTGAAATTTGTCCCTAACAAACATACAAATATTGCACAAAAATCTTCTAATATAAGCAGTATAATTTGTAAAACCATTAAAATTTTAACGAGTTAAGTTAATTTAATATTTTATTTTTTAGAATATCAGCCATGGACTTTAATTATATGAAAAGGTTAAAGTTTTACCTTAATTTCCTGGGAGCATGGCCTTTTGAAGATCTATATGATGTATATAAAGAAAAGCCTATGCGTTTTCCTTTTAGAGACAGCAAAAGTTTAATAATCTATTGGACTGCTATATTTATCAGTGAATTTTTGTATATAAAAACTAGTATTAGTGAACTTAACTTCTTTGAACTTGGTCACAATTATATAATTATTTTTATGACCGTTGTTGTGTTAGTAAGTCTAATTTTTCTTATCTAATCGTTTGTTACATAACATTTTATTTACCCACCCTTTTACCCTAAAAGGGATAAATTAAAAATCTTATCTATTTTAAACCTTAAAATTACAGAAGTACCACTTTTAATCTAACACTAAGAATATTAACAGTCAGTAAGAACAAAGCCTTTTTTTACGTGTACATAATATTATGAATGTTGAATATATATCCATAAGCGTTGATGAACTGAATACACTCATTATTATTTTTAATTTTAATAATTTAATTTAAAATCATTCTCTTATTTTATTAATAGCAAAGAGTTACAATGCCACTCACAAAATCATACAGAAAAACTATATTTCAATTCGTATCGAGTTTTCACCTTTTTCACCATAAAGAGAAATCAAATTATGCAATGAGAGTAAGTAAATCATACTTATTTTCTTGAATATTATGTTTTTAAGTATTTAGTATGTTATGTAAATGTAAATGAATTCAATTCAATTCTCTTATTAATGGCTTCAAGCGTGCCAGTTGAGCACAGATTACTTCGCCAGTGTCACGTAGAATGAAGAAATGAAACTATCTTTTCGGGTTGGTTTGTCATGTATGTTTTGTCATCTGAGACGTCATATTATACCTTAGTTTCTCCCGTGACCATGATTGCTGTAAATCATTCTAAACGCCAGGGACCAAAAATCTATAATATTTATCCGCGACAAAATCCGATAAGATATATTCATTTATAACCTTAACTATTCGCGTAAACCTAAGAAAGTATTATATTTATTATCTAGTTTTATTATTATTAAAATTAACTTAGCTTGAATTATTTTATTATTCTTCTACCATGAAACGTCAATTTTCAGGTCTATAAAAAAGTTCAGAAATTGTCAACACTCTTAACAATTGCTCTTTACTCCCAAATGTATGTTGCGTCGTTTTTGTTTAATATAACTCCATTTTACAACAATATTCATTCGGGGGTATTTAAAAACAAGCAACATATCGTCTTAGATAATGACACACAATCAACTGTCCGGTACGAATATTCTATATACCACTACATTCCTTTTAAAGTTAACAATATTGGGCATGGATTTATTGCGATTTTTAACTACTTTTTGACATTGGATGGTGCTTCGACATTTTGTACACATGACGTCCTTATGTCCATCATAATATTTCACGTTTGGGGCCATCTGAAAATCCTAAAACATCATCTAGAAAAAATCCCAAAACCAGCGGCTGAACAATGTGCAAAAGGAAATGATCCCATTAATGTGACAATGTATTCTAAAGAGGAATTAAAAAGAGTTTTTGAACTATTAAAAGACAATATTGAACATCACAAGCTGATAATGGAGTAAGTTAAGAGTGATAAAATAAGAAAATATAATATTGTTCTTTAACTAAATATTTTTTATAAAAAATCTTGTAAAAATGAATAACAGTATGTGTGAAAAAAGCAACTCTATCAATTGTATTTTTGTCTAGCTTGTTTTAATGTTCTATATATTTAAAATTTTCAATCATAGATATATATTTATGTTACATCATTTATTTATATTTTATAGAAAAAACAGAATCTTTCTGAAGGGCAATGCGCTAAATTTATTTTTAATTTTGTTGCTAGGTTTATGAATTTGACATCAGAAGCTTTTGGTGTAATGATGTGCTTCTACTACACGTTTCATCAAGTTGTTGGATGTATTTTACTTTTGGAAATATCTGCTTTGGTAATTTATTTAACTGGATTAACATTAGTTTTGTTATTGTTTTAAAAGTTTTAGAACGGTATTACTTAAACATTTTTTAATTATTACCGTAATTTAACAATGTTTTTTTTTTATACAAGAATGATTGAGGACGACAGCACTTGTTTTATAAATAAATTATTATTATTAAAATAATTTTGTAAATTGGTCAAAATCATTTTAGAAAAATTGATAATACTTTTTTCCAGGATGCTGATGCTTTTGCTAGGTATGGTGTTCTTACGGTTGTCATGTTTCAACAGTTAATACAAACATCTATTTTATTCGAACTTATAGGATATAAGGTATGTATGCTGTAAATGTATAATAATATGAATGTACATGGTTATATGAACTCTTGGAAGACAAAAACAAATCTGCATTTTATTAACATGGTAGAGCTGGTAAATTTGATAAAAAGGTGTTTTTCTGTAAACTGCGGAACTTTCGTAAAATAATAATGTCCAGTTCCATTTTCGCTTGTGTTTTGGAAATAGTTATTAAAGGAATGAATATATGACATAAATATTTGCCCTTATTTGATTCTATAGAAAATCTGATATAATTAATGACCTTGAGTTTTATTCTAAAAAACACAAAACACGACGTGATGCTCTAACGAAGTATCAGGTACGAGTGTAACCATGACTAGAAGAACAATTCAAGTTGATTTAAGTTTTTTCTTATTTGATTGATCTGAACCGTACTCATCCCACATATAATTTATATTTTGTATAATAGTGGCAATATTTTAATTATTCTGTTTTATGTTATTTACTTTTGAGGCAGGTATTCACTTAATAACTTTCTCCAACATACAAGATCTGTTACGAAAGTTGTCTAGATTACGGAAAATTACCCAAATATCATTTTAGAGCGTAAGTTTGTTAGCGTTTTAAGAAAACGCTATCAATATGCAGGTATTTACACATATTTTGTATAGTAATAGCATAGCGAAGTTTTATGTCAGACAACGATATCCCCCTAGGAAGGAAAAGGTAGTTTTATGAAAATTTTATGTTTATTCTATGCGTAAACTTCGACAATTTAAACTGCGCGTCGACTGATTTCAATATTCCATATATATTGCGTTTCGGGAAATTGAATTGAGAGTAACCTGAAATTTGATACATTTATAAGTCTATAATTCTGAAGTATAAAAATAGCCGTAGTCGTAAATTATGTTACTTGAAACTGAAGTGTTGTATTATGTTATATCATAAACGTAAAATAAAGTATTGTTTACTACAGACATATCAAATAAGATGAGTGAAAAAAAATGAATTGGCAATATGTGAAAATTAAAGTAAGGTGTTTTAAAGGATCAAGATTTCACATGAAATGTAAGATTCACTATCATAAATTAAGTACACTAATTACGTTAATGATGAATCCAAGTATGTACGAAGGACTCACATGGGTTTCGAAAATTTGCTAGGTACTATAAGACAACCAGTAATGATGTTAGAAAATCTCAGAAGTGCGAGACCCGGGATTTGAACTCGCTTAAGTCAGTTACCTAAGCTACAAATATACATTCATATATAATCAATAATAATTTAAATCTAAAGCTCTACTTAATATTATGTGAATATTATGCAGTATTTGAAGTAAATTATTTTGTTTGATGCTCTATTTGGATATTACGAGATACGTCCGTCTATTGTTACATGATTTTCAAACGATTTCAATTTGAAAGGATAACTTTTATGCATGTCATGACATATTTCCGCCTTTTGTATACCATTTGTGGGAATATTTTTTATTAATAGGCTGTTCAGTTTTATGGCCGAATAATTTTGTATAAAAGATGGTTTTGCATGGTCGGTGTAATTTTTTAATACTCGAAATGTGGTAGGTAAATAACATAAATGTGTTCATATTTCTTTACGTATCATAAAAATGAATATATATTGTGGAAGATGAATAGGAAAGAGGATGTTAGAGTGGGGAGAAAACTATAAAAGTCGATGCATAACCGGCATCGGGGGGTAGTTGTGTCATGACACTTATCGTGGTAGCGTTATTAGGTTGTTACTCTGCCGGTTTGTTTCTAAAAATATCATTGTTGGTAGATTAGTTGTCTTTTCAGTTAGTTAAATTGTGTTTTAGCCTTTTCAGTTCTTAAAATAAATTGAGGTCGATTTAGTGAGCTTGTGTTTTTAAGAAAAGCTCACTTCTGGTCTAAATTCACAAGATCAGAAGTGGGATAGGTCCTGTTTCGCCCACAACTTTTGTTAGCGTGTGGTATTTGTTGGTTGTATGTGTTTAAAAGTTTTTGTCGGAGGGTATCGTGATTTTGGTGTATTTTCATTGATTTTGGTAATTTGTGCTGTCTTTTGGTCGCTGTGCACAATTATGTTTTAGTTGACGGTCTTAAATTAGTAAATTAGGGTACTTGAATTGACAGTTATTTTTAGATCGTATTTTTATTTTAACAGACAACCAGCGAGATCGCAGTGAGTAGTAGGTGCCACGCCTTTTGCCGGGCTTGTATAGAAATGTTAACTGTAAAATTTTTATTTTATTTTTACAGTGTATGTAAAAGATGCTTATTTTGTGTTTTCTCATTGGGGTTGGCACATTCAAGGGAAGATGCATCTTGCGGTCGGGGATAGCATGTCTCGCAGGTCTTTGTACTCGGATATGCTGTCCTGGCCGACAGATGCACTTCAAGTGGGGTACGGTTTCATATTATTGGATGCTGTCTTGGAGTGCGCTCGGACATGCGATCCTAGTATATGGAACATACCTTGTGTAGCTTAAGATTAATGTGTGTGAGCTCGGACAGTGTCTTGGAGGTTACTCAGACATGTCATCCTGGAGCTGTGATCATACTATGAGTTAGTCGTTGACCGTTGCATTTGTTTGTGCAGCAAACATTAAACGTATATTTGGGGGTAGGTTGGATTGAAACATGCTTTTATAGGTACTGATTTACACACGCAAAGCTATGACATGGTTCTCTGGCGAGTCGTGAGGGTGCACTCCCCCGACGGGTCCTGCCCCGGGTAATTGGTACAGATATCTGTTTGTTTTACATCCACTGTGCTTAGGTTATGCTAGGTAACGTATATTTGTGGTTAGGTTGGGTTGAAACATGCTTTTATAGGTACTGATTTACACACGCAAAGCTATGACATGGTTCTCTGGCGAGTCGTGAGGGCGCACTCCCCCGACGGGTCCTGCCCCGGGTAATTGGTACAGATAACTGTTTGTTTCATATCCACTGTGCTTAGGTAATGCTAGGTGAGCTAAGCCCACGAATGAATCAATTTGAAACCTTTATATAGACACGCAAGTTTAGGAAATGCACTTTATTTTTTTTGTCTGGTGATTTTACTGTTTATATGGCAGCAGATGATGAGAGTGTGATGTCTATAGCTCCTGGCGTCACTCAGGTTTTCGATGTCGAGGTTCTGAACCCCCAAGGTTAGAAGTTGAAGGAGCCCGAGGACGGTCTCCTGTCAGGAAAGGCCGTGTGGAAGATGAATAGGAAAGAGGATGTTAGAGTGGGGAGAAAACTATAAAAGTCGATGCATAACCGGCATCGGGGGGTAGTTGTGTCATGACACTTATCGTGGTAGCGTTATTAGGTTGTTACTCTGCCGGTTTGTTTCTAAAAATATCATTGTTGGTAGATTAGTTGTCTTTTCAGTTAGTTAAATTGTGTTTTAGCCTTTTCAGTTCTTAAAATAAATTGAGGTCGATTTAGTGAGCTTGTGTTTTTAAGAAAAGCTCACTTCTGGTCTAAATTCACAAGAATATTATATTAAATCATATTTTTAAAAAAAATAAATATGCTTAAGATGTGTTTCTTTGTGTACCTACTAGAGAAAGAAGAAAACTCTTGCATTCATTTTATTTATTTTCAACTAAATAATACAATATTTATCATCTGTATTTATTTATTCATATAATATTATGTAAAATTTAGTTTAATTTGTGCTTTGTACGTAATTAATTTGTGTTTCAGCGTTTGTATAGTGTAATAACACTATACAAACGCTGAAACACAAAATATAAAAAAATACCCTTACTAAAAATTATAATCCCTATAAGTTTTAGTGATACATTAGTGATTCATACAAAAATACCACTAGGTTAAGTTGTATTATCATTTTTATCAGTTGAAGTAGTTGTGGAATTTTTCTTTGTTTGTAGAGTGAAACAATAAAACATGCTGTTTATAATATACCGTGGGAGTGCTTGGATGTGAAAAATAGAAAAATATTATTGTTTTTTCTGTGCAATGTTCAGACACCAATAACTTTCAAGGCAATGGGGATGGTTTCTATTGGAGTACAAACTATGGCCGCTGTAAGTTATTTGATTATATTCATTAATATGCACATTTTTTTTATATTAAATGTATACAGGGAAAAACATTATATAGTCATATAGAAAAAAATAACCAAAAATTAGATAGTATAGTACTATAAAAAATTAAAAAGCTATAGCATTATTGAATTTAAAAAATAAAAATATTTCCAAAGGTATTGTAAATTTAACATTTCCGTATTTTAATTCATTAAAATAATAGTAAAATTCATTCAATTCGTAAGTAAAAAGATACATACGTACAAAACATTCTGTTTTGTGATATAAAATGTCAATAGCCGTGGTTGGGAGCGTACAAATTTTCAATCGATTTGTTCTCAATAGCTTACCTTGCTAGAGATAGAAATTTTCCAATACCTCTATACAAATACTTTGAGTCAAGGAAGTATAATGAAACGAAAGAAAAACATTTTTCCTCTTAGAACGAAAAATTACGAAAGTACCAAATTTCATTAAAATCAGACCAGTAATTTTTGAGTTTATTCTCTTAGATAGTTTTAGTGACACGTACAGAACATTTACTTATAAATATAAATAGTAATTAATATGTCGGTACATTATCACACAGCACCATCTAGTTCCGTGGTAAGCGACGGGGCTTTTGTTACGGATACCAGAAAATTGATGCACTACACGTAATAATATAAGTTTAAATATATTCATAGATATTCTAAATATGAAAGCATTCATTTGTTGTATGTTTATACTCCAGTCAAAGGACTGAAATATAAACATACAACAAATGAATATCCCTAGCCGGACTCGAACCTGCGACCGCTGGCACAGCAAGTACGGTCACTACAAATTAAGCCCGTTTGGCTTTATTTACTTATATATTTAAATATAAATTCAGGTAATTATTGTTACATCCTTTTTTTACAGATTCTTAAAACTTCATTCTCGTACTTTATAATGCTTCGGACCTTCACGGAAAACTAATGCGTCTACACATGCTTACATTTTTTGCTTAAAATGTGTATATCATAATAGCTTCACTTTTTGCAATATTGTTAATTATATAATTAATAAAGTTACTTAATAAACTTGTGTACTATATTAAAATCACTCAATAAAGTATAGCCAAAACAGTTTACTTTTTTTTTCATTTTCTTTATATGGTTTGGTGCAGGTTCCGTAGTCCCATCCGACATTCCCATGAGAGTAATTTGCAGTATCTACTTTAAAAGGCTATGTCGCTTTTTCAACCGACTTCCAAAAGGAGGAGGTTATAGAACATAAAGTATTTCTTTGGCGAAATTAATGTCAGGCTATTGGTATATTACTGAACAAAATAAAACCACAAATCTCTATAGCATATTTGGATATAATGTAGCAATAGTACGATATATAATCTTTTTTTAAGAAGAACAAGTCCATCGTTTGCTGGCACAGATTACAAAAATAATTAAAAAATATATTTTTTTCTTAAACTTTGTATAGCTATATTACTCAGGTACATAATTACATACATAAGTACAATATTAGTAGTAGTATTTTTCTATGTATTCTAACAAAAGTGAGTCATTGATACTTAAATAAATAAAAATAAATTAATTTATAATTTAAACTATAAACTAAAGTAGAAAAACCTTTACATGGTGTAAATAACAATATATATTTATGTATTATTTTGAACATTTTAATAATTATATCATTTTTATATAAAGTAACAGGAATTTTATTAAATATCTGTTAGAAACTTTAATAAAAGCAAGTACATTTAACTTATATAATGCTGCGGTTAAGTAGAATATTAATAATGAAGTTGGTATCAACATATGGGTATAATACTATGTAAAATATAGTAATATTATCTTCTAATATATATAAAAATCTCGTGTCATACATAGTGTTTGTTATCGAACCACTCCAAAACGGCTTGACTGATTTCTATGTTTTTTTTGTGAATGTTTGGTAGGTCTAAGAATAGGTCATATGCTATTTTTAAATTTCCTAGGTGACAAGGCCTGCACTGCAATTTAGGTACTGCCATTGCAGTGAGCATTGAAAGTGGTGTACGAGAACTACATCTTCATACATCTTTAGAACGCGGGCGAAGCCGCGCGCGAATACATATTTGATATATAGCGTAATAAATTGGGAGTGACCCATTCGTTAGTAACGAACAAAGGCAATAAATGTTGCTATTATTTTCTTATGTTGTTCTTTTGTCTTGAGATCGATACATATTTACACTCAGATATTCAATGAAGGATGAAGTTTTATAAGGAGACTATCTATCGATCGAGAACACTTGCTAGCTACGCTACTGTAATTGACTTCTACATTACGTATCTCATTATTTATTACTAGATAATAAATGAATTGAGCAGCTTTTACATTAATTTGCTAACTTAGTAATCAATGGTTACTTTAATAGTAAAATTATATGTTCTTGTGAATTTAGACCAGAAGTGAGCTTTCTTTTAAAAACACAAGCATACTAAATCGACCTCAATTTATTGTAAGTATCTGAAAACGCTAAAACACAATTAAACTAACCAAAAAGACCACTAAGCTACCAACAATGATATTTTAAAGAAATAAACCAACAGAGTAACGACCTAACAATGCTACCACGACAAGCGTCAAGATACAACTACCCCCCGATGCCGGTTATACATCGACTTTTATAGCTTTCTCCCAACCCTCTAACATCCTCTTTCCTATTCATCTTCCACACGGCCTTTCCTGACAGGAGACCGTCCTCGGGCTCCTTTATCTTCTAGCCTTGGGATTCAGAACCTCGACATCGAAAACCTGAGTGACGCCAGGAGCTATAGACATTACACTCTCATCTGCTGCCGTATAAGCAATTAAAATCATCAGACAAAAAAAAACCACAAAGTGCATTTCTAAAAATTGCTGGTCTATATTAAGGTTTCAATTTGATTCATTCGTGGGCTAAGCTCACCTAGCATAACCAAAGCACAATGGATGTGAAACAAACAGATATCTGTACCAATTACCCGGGGTAGGACCCGTCGGGGGAGTGCGCCCTCACGACTCGCCAGAGAACCATGTCATAGCTTTGCGTGTGTAAATCGGTACCTATAAAAGCATGTTTCAACCCAACCTAACCACAAATATACGTTACCTAGCATAACCTAAGCACAGTGGATGTAAAACAAACAGATATCTGTACCAATTACCCGGGGCAGGACCCGTCGGGGGAGTGCACCCTCACGACTCGCCAGAGAACCATGTCATAGCTTTGCGTGTGTAAATCAGTACCTATAAAAGCATGTTTCAATCCAACCTACCCCCAAATATACGTTTAATGTTTGCTACACAAACATATGCAACGGTCAACGACCAACTCATAGTATGATCACAGCTCCAGGACGACATGTCTGAGTAACCTCCAAGACACTATCCGAGCTCACACACATTAATCTTAAGCTACACAAGGTATGTCCCATATACTAGGATCGCATGTCTGAGCGCACTCCAAGACAGCATCCAATAATATGAAACCGTACCCCACTTGAAGTGCATCTCTCGACCAGGACAGCATATCCGAGTACAAAGACCTGCGAGACGTGCTAACCCCGACCGCAAGATGCATCTTCCCTTAAATGTGTCAACCCCAATGAGAAAACACAAAATAAGCGTCTTTTACATACACAGTAAAAAATAAAATAAAAATTTTACAGTTAACATTTCTATACAGACCCGGAAAAAGGCGCGGCACCTACTACTCACTACGATCTCGCTTGTTGTCTGACAAAATAAAAAATACGATCTAAAAATAACCGTAAAAGTAATTTCATTTTCTAATTTAAGCCTGACGAGTAAAACAAAACTAAACTATACACAACGACCAACACAAAACACGAATCACTAAAATCAATGAAAATACACCAAAATCATGGTACCCTCCGATAAAACTTTTAAATAAAAACAACCAACAAATACCACACGCTAACAAAAGTTGTGGGCGAAACAGGACCTATCCCACTTCTGATCTTGTGAATTTAGACCAGAAGTGAGCTTTCTTTTAAAAACACAAGCATACTAAATCGACCTCAATTTATTGTAAGTATCTGAAAACGCTAAAACACAATTAAACTAACCAAAAAGACCACTAAGCTACCAACAATGATATTTTAAAGAAATAAACCAACAGAGTAACGACCTAACAATGCTACCACGACAAGCGTCAAGATACAACTACCCCCCGATGCCGGTTATACATCGACTTTTATAGATTTCTCCCCACCCTCTAACATCCTCTTTCCTATTCATCTTCCACAATGTTATATTAATGAAACTAACTCAATTCAAGCCATTAACTCAAAAATTAATTTTGAAATAATATTATTTTTACTAACTCCTAATATAACTGTTGTACTAGGCTCACAGACGTTGCTATTTTTGGCTTGTAAGTTACTATATTCTACCTTAGATTTTATGCTAAAGTACTTAACGGCTTATTCTATAATGTATCTCTTTAACAAAATATAGAACGTTTAACAACAAATTATGGTTATGACCTAGGAATCGTGGATGCTGTGTGATATGTGCTGACCGCCTTCATTTAGCAGTAAACGGTGACAAACTGATTGATTGATTCAATTTAAACGTTACAAACACTTATTACTAATAGAGAATAAGGTCTTTGCTTACTTTGTTTATTTTTGTATATTAACTACATTTCATACTAAAATGCATTAAAAAATCTTATTATATTATAAATTGTTTTATAATCATATATTCTCTTAGCATTATATAAACAATATTATATTTATATAAATTATATTAAGAATATTATTTACTAAAAGAACACGAAAACAGGACCTTTTTATTTTTATTAGCTTTTTAATATACCAATATTTAAGTATGAAAACCTATAACGACTGATTTATTACAAGCAATAGATACGACTCAGTATTTTTTATTCTATATAAAATAATAGCTTTTCGGATAATAGAGAACTTCGACGTGTGGTTGTCTCAGAAGTTAACTGAACTGAACTGTTAACTTATCGGGCGCCTTTCTTATAGCTTTTTCCACTGAGCTAACACAAATAATAGATTTTCTTCATTTACACCTTGACTTCTGTCTGTATGTGTACCTACAGACAATATCCGAGAGTGTGGTAGTGACATTTTGAACATAACTTTAAAATACATAAAATTGACGTAATATAACTTTGAAATTCGTTGTCGTCTCAGCTGCAAGACATCTATTGCTATGCGCAGCCTGCCCCAAATATTTTCGTGTTCTTTTCTTCTTGTATGTATATAGGTACTATAAGTAACCAGAGACTTCGAAATAGCCGTCCATTTCATGGTAGGTCTAATATTTTGTCTCTTTTTTTGAAATCATTTTATTATTTAAAAAAATAAGTTTATTTCGGTACATACGTACTAACGCCACCGCAGCTATAAATATGGCGGCGATTTTTAAGTGCCCCATTCTACATATAAAATTAATTTTTGGCGCCATTTTTTGCTTTATTTTTAAATAAAGTGTTTGATTTATAATAGTGTTATTTTATAATAGTTTTCGACTATGGCACTCGCCGGCCGCTGCCGCGGCACGCTCGCTACGCTCGCTCGGCTCGTGCGATTTGGTCATATATCTAACCTAACCTAACCAACCTAGAAAGAAAGATTTTTAAAATTAACCTTATAATCAAACCCAAAGAAAATAGTTATTTACGATATGAGCACATTCACACAAATCTATAGAAAAACGAAAGTGCGGTGGCGTTAGTACGTAAGTACCTTTATTTCTTAATGGCTGCCAATTTTATTATTCAAAATTATTATTACCATTATTACCATAATATGAATGTGTATGATATTGCGCTGTTGTACACTACAAGCTTTTCAATAATGATAATTAGCCATTGATATGATTATAATGTTTAATAAATACATATAAATTTAAATCTATTACCACTTTTATGACCGCTTTTCGTTTCACTCTCGAACTTTCAAAATGACGACATATTTGGCTCAGTTTGTACTCGTACTAACTTAAGCTACTTTTATTTTATTAGAAATTGCAAAAAACGCTTAATATATTTTAAAATTCGCCCAGCGAAATGGGCCGGGTTGGCTAATTATAAATAAACTAGCGACTCATCTTCGCTTCGCTCGGGTTCGTCTCTAGATTTAGCGCGAGCGCAGCCGCAGGTTCCACTGGTTAAAATAAATAAAATTTCTAAAATAAAAGTAGCCTAAGTTACTCTATATAACATTAGCTATTTGCGAGAAAAAGTTCCGTCAAAATTGGTCCAGCCGTTTCAAACAGAACAAACAGACAGACAGACAAAAATTTTAAAAATTGATTTTTTGTTGTAAGTACTGCTTTCATATGCATTTTGTGAAAAGCTGTTAATTTGAAATTAAAAACAGACACTTCAATTTTATAGATATGCATAGATGCATAGATGTATAGATAAGGTAATTCAGTAGTATTACATCTATCTATCCTACCTATACTTGGAACACAAAGCAATCACATTCTACTTAGTTGTACCAATAACGCGTTTTTGTGTGTTGATGTTCGTGTCAGGCTTTATATATTACTACTCTGGGTACTTTTCTAGCGTAAGCTACTCGTATTGATAAGTTTAAATTACACTACATTATATTATATTGTTATGTATGGCTGCTACAGTAAGATTTTCTAAGAAGAAAAGATATTTATTAATAATTTTTAATTTCACTAATAATGTACATAATATAGTAATTGTTGTTAAATAAAATTATTCTAGGAATCGCCGTGATATCTTTAATAGCTGAAACGTAATCAAGTTTTGCGATGTGTAGGAACTAGTTTGCACGTTCACTTGAGAAACTCAATTTCGTGAATAGCCAAACTTAATGTTAGAGTTCTGTGATTAACAAATACAGGAAGACAAATAATACTCAGGTAATATGTTAATATAATACATAATATATACAATAATATACCATTGTTAATACTTAAAAATAATGAATGCGATTAAGGCTTTTTAGTTGGTATTTTTAATACGGTTGTTTCTTTTAATATATAGAGTTTCGTAGTCTAAGTGAAAATCATCATCATGATCCTTATAATTATGACATCCATCTGACCTTCCGTATGTCTTATATATAAATAAGTGTCATATGTAAACCGCTTGAAAATACTACAGTCAAGCATTCTGCAAACAAATAACGATAAAAAAAATTGTTACTGAGGGATGAAAAAGTTTAAACAGTACTATAAGATTATTATCACATATTATACCCTTTCTATGCTTAAAGTAAAAGGCCGTAGTAACAATATAAGTTGAATTATCTCTTTTTTTATCGGTCTCTATATTTTTTGTTTAAGATAAGCTACTTTTTTTCAACCAAGATTAATTAATTATTATTAATTTAATAATGGAGTATCATTATATAAGCATTATGATACCTCAGTGTTATATCAATACTTAATTGAAAATTGGGTCCCTTTTCATTATACTGTGAAGTTGGCTAAAAGAAAATTCTGAGAAGTTGAAATATTAGAAGAACCTTCAAAATAACGAAAGTTATTTAGAAAGAAATACATTGATTAATTTTATATACTATAAATTTTCAGCCGCAAAAAGAAAAAAAAACTTTGTTTCCATAGAAATTTGTATATTCTTGGAAATATAAAATCGTAACTGTTGACGCCATTATAATTATTGTAATACAATCAATAAAAGTAATAGCGTTAGTAGGCAGGTTTACTAAGTGCGCGAGACAGAATCTTACTCAAATTATAATCAACTTCACATTTTTAATAAATTATATTAGTTACCATTTCCTTTAATATAGAATATTTGTGATGACAAATATTCTTAAGCGTATTTATAGAAATACAGATAATTTTGGTTGTATTTGTAGGTTAAATTAAACTTACTTTTTAGCTTAACAATGCGGGTTAAAAGGTACGTAACATAAATTGAATGTTTGGTCGCATACAATCCTTGACCCCTGTGACAAATTCTCTAGTTTTAGATTTAATTATTTTGTACTAGCAGTACTCGCGGCTTTGCTGGTTTCCAGCCCGCTAGAAAAACAATGTAAAAGAAAAGTATCCTATGTTACTTCTAATACCTTCAAGAATATGTGTACGAAGTTTCATGATGATCGGTTTAGTAGTTTACGCGTGAAAGCGTAACAAACAAACTTACATTCACATTTATAATAGTATATATACTTTTTAAAGCTTCTATAGTAAAATACCAAATTTTAATACTTTTTGTAAGCTAATGTTTTACTTATTATTTTAGGACCATTCCGTAGTAACCATCCTTATTAAGAATTTTCTTGTGGAAACATTGTAATAATACAAAAGAAGTTTAGTATAAAAGATTTATTTTATACAACATTTACGTAAAGGAAGCAAAGTAAAATTCAATCTATGAAGGCCTCCCTCATTTAAAATCAATGATTGTTTTAGATCACGTTGTCAGATCCCTATCTGTTCATTGAATGTGGGCTCGGATCATGAATGGTAAATGTCTAAAAAAATGTCCAAAGTTGAAAAACTTTTTACTTGACGACACTTTTGACTCTGTAGTGACCATACTAGCAGCACCAGCAGTCAGTGCAGTCAGGTTCAGGTACCGTTCATTCATTTGTCTGATGAGCATGAACGTTTGTACTCCGGTCAGGGATGTTAATATTTATAAGTTGTTTGTATATAAGGTTATATATGTGTTGTAAATCAACTAACTGGTTTTCAAAACATAAGCATATAACATAACTGGTGAGTTACGAGAACTTACCAGTGCTGATTTTTAGCTATATTTTAGACAATATAATAAGTATAACAAAAATAGATAATTATTCGTGTCTGGCAGCTTTCCGTGGGCGGTAACATTTACTAGAAGCTTTAAAGTTCCCAAAAATAATATTACTTAAAACCTCAGTTTTATTTTTATACACAATATTCAGGGAACAATTTCAATACTTGTTGTAAGCAGCCAGACTAATCGGATAGACCAAACGTTCCCTCAGACCCACGAAGTGTTGCTATAAGTATGAGCGTGATAATGGACACTAAATACATTCAAACTACATCTTTACACTTATCTTACTTAACTTACATTAATCGCATTGGTTTCTGTGATAATTAGTAAGGTCTGGTCCTCTTGAATCTTGAACATTATATTTTAAATGCCACTATCTTTTCATATCAAAAAAGGGGTTTATTTTAAATTTTCACAACATTTTGCAAACGCGTAAGTCTTTCTCGTGACCGTCTTTGCCACCGCATTAAAATATTAACCAAATAAAAATCATTATAAATACGGTAAATTTAGATGTAAATAGTCAGCAGCTTGATTTGACAGAACTGCCGTTTATGAATGAAATTATTTTCACTGCATAATAAAATTTTCTAATTACTTTAAAACTAAGTAAGTTAATCGATTTCAAACTCATTTTAAATGTAATTAGTTCATCTTTACAGTGACATTAATTTAAACCGGTTAACAAGTAATTAGGGTATCACGAAAATCTTACAAAAATATAAAACTGTGTGGAATTTTAAAACATAAACTGGGTAGAACCCTTTTAAACCAACACACAAAAACATAAAAATATAACGATTTCAAAAGCCGACACTTATATTATTATAAGCTTAAAATATTCGTCCCTTTAACTTATTTGTATCTTCCTCACAATACGTGACACTGGTGGAATATATTGCGCCTGTTAAAGCAAGTTCAAGCCATGAATTCAATCATTCCCTGTTGCCTACACTGTACTTTAGTGTTTTACTTTTTCAAATTACAATAAACTTTGAAATATACCCATCAATAAAAAGATCATGCAATAAAAAAGAATGTATTGAGAATTTTAACGGCACAAAGTATAGAAACAGTTTTGTTGTTTTTTTTTTCATCCTGGTTTAAAAAATGAGTACCTTACCATCATGTACCATAGTATGACTTTCAATAATTACTTTAGAATCTTGATACCATTTTCTACTCATATAAAATTGCATATTATTCTTCTTGTGATTTACTATTACTTGAATATCCTTGCAAAAGAGAATTAAATTATCGCCGATTTTTCTGGTGAGATATACTAAATTATATATATAAAATAAAGTCGTGTTAGTTACACTATTTATAACTCAACAACGACTGTACCGATTTGGCTGAAAATTGGTGGTGAGGTTTGGGGCTGTAAAGGGCTGAAATAGAAGATGAAAGTTTGTATGGAAATTACGCCATTTTTAAAGCTAGAAGCTTGATTTGACGTATTAGTTATAACCGTTGCCATGGTGCGTGCAATGGTAATTAAATCAGCAAATATATTTCGGGTGGTGCAAAGTAAATATATACAACACGTACCTAGGGACGAACCCGAGCGAAGCGAGGGTGAGCCCCTAGTAATACATAAAACTATTACATCTTCGAACTTTGATCACGTCAATACATCTCTGTTTAAACCACTAAAACTTACTTTCTACTCGTACGTGGACAAATAACTATCAGACCAGTGCAAGCAACAATTGTGAGCAATTGTACTAGCTTAGTTACATAGGGTAAATCGATATAATTTGGCTAAATTCAGGTACCAACATGAAAATGAAAATTAGGGTGAACGTTAGCTACGTATCCTAAAATAATAATTGGTTCCAGCGGTTTATAGCTTGCCAGCGGTATACTTGAGGTTTATCTTTACAATATTTTAGGTAAATGTTTCCATTGCTTTAACTAGACCAAGCAATCATTAACAAATTATTGTATCGCAATTGACCAGTTTTACAAAAAATAAACGCTATGACAATCAAGCACAGCACAGCAAGTACATCTACAAGTATGGGTACATACTCGTACAAATAAAATTGAACTGTCTGTTTTTAATTTCAAATTAACAGGTTTTTATTAAGTGTATAATATTAAAGAATATACGGTATTAACATAAGAAAAAACTATTTTTAAAATGTTTGTCTGCCTGTCTATCTATTTGTTCCGACTAATATCTGAAAGCTGGATCGATTTTGACGGGACTTTTACTCACAGGAACCGGGCCGGATTTGCTCGTAAAAATAATTAATTGAATTCATGATAGAATCCGTTTCGATATGCACGACTAACGGCGGGTTTCAATATCCTATCTATATAATATATAAATTTGACATAACTTGTATGGAGCTTTTGTCAAATTTCTATCGCTAGTAAGGTAAACCATGGATAGATAGCATATTGAAACCCGCCGTAAAAAGCTAAAGCTTTACTTACTTTGGCACATTATTTTTAATGGAAACAGTTAATTAAACTTACTTATTATCTTTATAAATGTAGTTTGTACTATAAAGATAATGAACTATTTTCTTCAAGTATTTGTAATTATTACGGACAATGAATTAATTATTTAGAACATAGGCCTATCTATTGCCCTAAAGATAATAATAATAAGTAGGTACTATGATTTTTGTGATATTTTTCTTCTGTATTTTGCTAACTTTGCTGGAAGAATACTGAGAAATATTTTTTTAAAGTAATCAAATAACTAAACTAATTTTAAAACTTAATTAAGTCGTATAACACTAAGAAATGTAATTTAGTTTAACTTTCAGTAGAGGAAAAAATATTTAAATTGAGTACTAACACAAAGTTTGGAATTAAATTATTTAAAAGTTTAAAATTTACGCCCAGAAAGTTCCATTATTCATTCGTAGCTTTCCGCTAAGTTTGAATTGAAACTGAATGTGTTGTGAGTCTGCTCACCAAATTTAAAAGTTAAGGAAAATTTATTTTTATTTTGTAGAAATTGAAAACTTTGTCACACATAGAACTTCGTGTTTACTTAACAAGTATCGTTAAATTGAATTGCACAGGATCGATTTCCGAACGAATGCCTTTATATTTTTTATTTATAATGTTTTTATATTTTTTATTTATATTTTTATTTATTTATTAATACGTTTGTATGTTTGCGTATGTTTCTTCGATATGCACTGTGAAACGTTCGGATACATACCATGTACGGCTTAAGTGGTAATCATCCCTGTCGTCGACTGGCATGCTAAGTAGACCTAACAAAAAACGAAACAACACGCTTCGCTGATCTAAAAATGATGACAAACACACATTGGAAGCGAAATAGATTGTGATTAACACAAACTAGGCTATTTCTAAACCATAAGCATACCAAAGCGCGGCGATGAAAAATCGATAAAATTAATATCCATAACTTATTTTATTTTTTAACTTCAATCAGAATTGCTGTGTTCCGTTTTTTGACAGGTTTTCGTTATAAAAATTGTCAGAGTAAGTAATTAGAAAAGCTTTAAATTGAAGGGAGCGAATGAGTGTTAAAATTTGGCTGGCTTACGAAGGAAGTAATCGCCTTATAGTCTAGTCCAGTCACAGTAGATATTTCAATTTGTAATAAATCTAGTGGTGATGACTGGTACACGTTTTAGGTACACTTTCACATAGTAATACGAATATAAGTCTTCACTGATACATTGTCCTACGTAAAAAAACGTGATTCTTGTTGTCATAAGTTTGAATTGATTTTTACTAATCGCCAGCTCTACTTCCCAAACAGTTAAAATTTTATACCAAAAATGTGATGATTTGTATTATTCTATACTATATTTACACACAGAGTCATGTTAAAAAAGCTTGAATACGGCTTAAAGTCTTTACTTTACGCCGATTTTCAGTTTTTAGGTAGTTGTTGGCATACGTCCTGATGGCATCTGGTGTCGTGACCTTTTTAAAAATTACATATTGAAGTCAGTCACATGACATGCCAATCCAGTGAAAAGAAAAAAATGATTACGAAGTTTGTTTCATCTGTATTTAATTTCTTATTTTAGTGATAATATAAAATTCAATGATGTTTAATTACATGCTATTATTATAGCGTCTAAATAGTATAATAGTATTACGACTGTGATTGAATGGTTGGTTACAAACAAAACAAAAACTAGTTTAAGAGTTTCTTTTATTTTTTATTTCAAGTATGCCTAAATTTATATGTGACTTTGTTTGTTACAGTTTAACTATAATATCTTCATAATGTCATGTAATAATCCGTTCACTCATCTCATGAATAATAATTGGGTTTATAAATCCTTATCTCATGAAAATCTCGTGTCGTCTCGTGTGATTGTACTTTAACTCAAATAAACTTTCATTTTGTATCTAATTTTAACCCTTTTTCACCCAATAAAAGAAAATTGAAAACGAGTAAATAAAATTACCATAAAGCCAGCCAAGTCAATTTTCGCCAAGGACATTAATTCCTACTTGCTATTCTACAGTCCTTTGTAAATGAAATCAAGATATTTTATATCACTGTCATACTCTATTAAGCGTTAAGTCAGAACCCACTTGGGAGTTTTACTTTTTAATTTCGAAAATAATTAGTAAAAGCACACCTCAAACTTTTTCCGTAGAGACATAACTATCGACTTTTTTCAGTTTTTTCAGGGACAGATTTCAGATAGTAAACTAACCCTTTTTTAACCTTGGATAATTCATTGACGCACAGATCAGTAGTTTTGGTGATTATTCAATCTTACAAAACCTGGTTTTTTAAAATAGCTTTAAGTTTAGATTAAATTATAATTCAGTACTAGTTATTTTCTTTTGAGTACGGGTTACTACGGTGAGCTGTATTTGGGATTAAAAGGCTTGTTCAGCATCTTAAACGCTACTCAACCAAGCAGAAACAAAAGTTCTGTGAATCTAAAATAATAAAAAATCACGAATGAAACAGTTTCAGTTGTTATCATTAAACACTGATTGATTCTACAAACCGTTAAAATATTCGACTTCAGCCAACTGAAAAATTAATTAGAAGCTTAATTTGTGAAACGAAATTGCATTTTCCTTTTCATTAAAGTATGATCGCGCTTTAAGTTCTGCTATTTTTGGCGTTATTAACAAGTTAAAAGAAGTTTATTATATAGGGGAAATTTATAAGTGGATACACATGGCCAAATTTCAAATTATATAAAGTAGATACCTAAAAACTGCTCAAAAAGTCTTTAGTTCTATCACATGATCTAAGATAGATCCAAAAGAGGGAATAAATGTGTACTAATACTTTAATACTCGTATATATAAAGAAGCCTCATCTACACTTTTACAGACGCATCCGAAGATGATGTCGGCAGATGCATCTGCAGACATGTAGAGGAAGCATAAAATATTATGTTTATTATAATATTGAAACACGCTTAATATCTCTAGGTTGAGATAGTAGGTAGTCTCTTATAATAATATAATACTGACCTCAGTACCTTTGGTTTTTTACTTTTGGATATTTTTAAGTTATTTTAGTTACTATATTTCCTTAACTATAAAATATGTGTAATTTTTTCTTACATTGAAAGGAACAACCTAATCTTATATTCTGGGAGATAAAATCCAATCTTTTAATAATAATTGTTAGTAAAACTTAAAATTCAATGACAAAATAGTATAAAAACAGACTAATATGTAACTGATACATTTTATAGTGAAACCGGTTGTAATGATGGCCCAAAATTTAAAAATGATTAAAGGTTACTTTTATAAAAAACACACTGAGTGTTAAATAATAGTAAAAAATTATTACAGTAAAAATTCAAACTAATAATTTTAATTCAAAACATAACGTATAATTAATTACCTATACAGTATACATGTATATGTGGCTAATATATCAGAAATACAAATCCTCAATCGTTTTTTATTTTAGCAATAAGCAAAAGAATTCGTAAGGCTTAATGTCTGACTGATTCTCAACTCTATAAACAGCTTTAAGATAATCTCTAAACACTTCAGTGTTATTGAGAGAGAGTTGGATTTCAATCCAACTGATTATGAACTGGTATATTTTGAAACTTTAATTCTTTTAATAATCGAGATTTAACATACTCTGAGTATGAAAATTATAATACTTGAATTTTTTGTACGGAATTGCTGTCGTACTTTCCCACAAAATTAATGTCATATAACAACAACACTCGTATATCATAGTTTCTCTTTTTCATCTGATTCTACTTAAGGCACATGCCGCTAAAAATGGATTTTAGGTATAAGTCGACTCACACAATTATCTCTATGTTGTACACGAGTCAGTCGTTACAGAGACGTATAATTTGCCGGAATTTTCTTAGTAATCTATCTTTATTTAAAGTCAAAAAATCTGTTATTAAAATAGAATATACTTGGAATGATTGGTTCATGTACTCGTAATTAAATAAATAAAATTGAAAAAGCTAAGCTCTTTTGAAACATCCAAGTCTCTTACTAATGATTCCCTAGTAAATCACGATATTAATTTTATAATTAAAATTTTGTATATTCAACTAATAGGCAATTGCATATATTTTGTCGTTGTTAAAATTAGAAAGTGTTTAATTCTAAGTCCTGAATGACTAATTTACTTCGGGATGGGGACCTTCGTGTCTTTTAAATGAGGATTTTATGAATTAATGTATGGATACGTAAATCTGCATAATTTTTTACTCTGTTATATTATAAGAAGGTTTATTTTTTATATATAAAGTAATTAATTATCTAGTGTAGTCAGTGAGATATTACATAACAAAAAAAAAAAGATATAAAAAGAAGCTGTTGAACTTTATGATCTATGTTTGTAAGAAACGAAGGGACGAGTAGTTACGGATTCTTGCTGCTTGGAGTAGTTTGTTGGTTTGCCCTTTTTCAGGTCGAAATGATTCTTGCATACATATATGGAGTATACTAAAGTTCCTAGACCCAAAATAATACAGAAGTTACGTACCGTTAAAATTAATGAACGTTTTTGGTAGCCCATTGGGGGCAAAATGTATACTCTTGCTTGTGTTACAACATGAAATAGGTTTAAGCTTTAGAGATTTTCATCTGCAAATATTTTTAAACTTTATTACTGATATATGCTAAAGAAAAATATTAAGAGGAATTTAAAGTACATTTATATTAACTTGATACATCAACGACGGTAAGTAACCTGTCGCTGTAGCTATGATTAAAATCGTCACTTTTAATAATAATTAGTGAAGACACATCATATAGCTTTTCTTAAGCAACCATTTTTTTGGGAAATTATAAATATACTTAATTATATGTATGCATAAAACATATATAATTGTATGCATAAAACAGATGTGTCTTTACTTTTAACTAATGACTTAACTTCGCTTCGCTCATGTACGTCCAATTGTACGTTTAATTTTTTTTCTATCGTTTTGACTCTTTTTTTCATGAAACTGGTCCAAGTAAATCATACTGATATTATAATATCAGCTATCTTGTAGTGACTATCCAATCAAAAAGAGTTCTGCCATTTCGAAAATAAATCAATAATCAAGCAGGAGAAAAGTGTCAAAAATGTGCTTTTCTTTTAAGTACAAAATTTCATATGCATTAAGTTTAAGCATATTATTTTGACAAATAGTAACTTAAATTTTTAGGCTATACATATTCGTATCTAAAAGTCAGTCATTATCACATCACATGAAGAGTGTAATTTACTGCTCTATTATCAATTTAGTTTGTAATGTACTTATTGACTCTATGTTACCGACCAATCTCCTTCGTGTCTTCTCCATTCTACGTGACACTGGCGAAGTAATCTGTGCTCAACTGGCACGCTTGAAGCCATTAATAAGAGAATTGAATTGAATAGTTTGTAATGTTTTTGAAAGTATTCTAAATACCATTTTTTATTAAATAATTTTACTTTTCTTATAATTACAAAAATAGTGGTTACACACGTAGTTCTTTAATTTATTTTCATTATCTACTCACTTGTAGCCGAGCACAAATACCAAACATTTGACCTTAATTTACTCGTAATTCGTGTATAGTGTGTAACGTGACTGATGGATCAGAGCTAGTAGGTAGTCGAATACTTTAAAATGTATTGATTTAGCCCTCATGTATCTTCAGTGATTTTATGTTTTTTTAGATTTAAGGCTAAACTTTGTAAGTCCTCAAGTAGTAAAGAAAGGTCACATGGGTGTTGAGCGACATGTTGTTCTCTCCACAGAAGGATCGGACTGATTTGAATTGACTAACCTACAATTTTATGAAGTATTTTTAAATATTGTTTCAAAATATACATTCTTCTATAGCATAAAGATAAAACATAGCAGCAACTATAAGAATCATTCAAGTCTCGCGGGATATTTTTATGTGCAAATCATTTCTATCACGATTACAACTTGTCTTACGCTGAAGGAAAATATCGTGAGGAAAGCTGCATGTCTGAGAGAAACTAGCATGTGAAGTCCAACAACTTGCACTAGGTCAGCGTGGTTGACTATGCCTGACCGATCGTATCAAAGGGAGGCTCGTTCCCAGCAGTGGCACGTGAAATAGAACCGAATACAATGCTTTCCTTTGTTTTGCGTCTTCAGATAGCATATAGGTACTAAAATAAAATAAATACTTTTATGAAAATAAGAAAATATGTTATTGAATATTATTCTTCACCTGATAATAATATTAATAGCTTCATTTCAACGTACTACGAAAAAACTAAGTTTAAAAAATATATAATTAAATTACTTTAATTTATATTTATAAATAACGGATTTTAAAATCAACGGTGTACAAAGTACCATACCATTATGATATTTATTAATATAATATTTTTATTATAACCTTCGCTCCACTCATGTTCTTCCACTATACGTTTTAAAAGTTACTGCAGATTACTCAAAAATTATTTTTTTTCTGCTGTAAAAAGTCTTCTATGTGCTTACTCGAATAACCATATCTATCTATCATCATACCAAATTTCATGAAAATCTGACCAGTAGTTTTCTCGTAAGGCACTTACAGACAGCCAGACAAAAATTCTAAAAACTGTAGAGTCGGAATCTATCGTAAATTGTCGAACTGTTTAAATAAAATTTTCCAAGATAAATTCAATGTACAAATTATAATTCTATTATTTATGTATAGATATTAATACAATTTTCATATCATAATATTAACAAAAACCTGCCTACATAATAATAATATTTTGTTTAGAAAGAGATATCATTTAAATATCACTCTTCTATACGAGTATATTTATAAATCAACTAGTTTTTTATTACTATAATATGGTTATTTATTAATTTTTACTGGTTTCATATGCTCAAAAAAGATTATAGTTAATTTATTATACTGTTATAGAGACACCGTTCTTAATCAAGTGCATTTATAATACACTACACGATACCTTTCTTTTTGTGTTCTAACCCATGTACAGTTGATCGCTCGAGATTTTATTTAAGACAAAACCTTTAGAGAATTTAGATATGTTATACTAACAATTCCCGCAGCTCCGTCTACTTTGGTAGAAGGATAAAATTTTTGGTTATAAGTATTTTTTGAAGCCAAATCATAAAAATAAAAAAAATCTAAAAATAAAAAAATAAAAATCTGGACAGGGTCACCATTATAACCTAGGTGAGTAAAGAATAGCAGACAACATATTCTCAGACTTACCAAATATACATAAAAAAACATTAAAATCGGTCAAGCCGTTTCAACACCGTGACACGAATTATAGAATGTCACAGTCAAAGGATGCAAAATGAAATGAAACTTTACTTATAAACTACTTTAATTAACTTCTACAATCTAACTAACATAAGATGATTCAACTGTCGAAGTTGAGGAGAAGAATGGA
This sequence comes from Boloria euphrosyne, assembly GCA_951802675.2. NCBI lineage: Eukaryota > Metazoa > Arthropoda > Insecta > Lepidoptera > Nymphalidae > Boloria > Boloria euphrosyne. The sequence goes on from OX637886.1 coordinate 6,628,519, forward strand.
ATGAATTGTCGTTACGTTTAAGTATAAAAGTGCACTGGGGATGTTACAACACTGTCACTTCACAAAAGTTATGTCGAAATATGAAAGACGCGGTGCAGAATGCGATGTTGGTGGTCGACGCGAGGTGGTCCCCATGCTTAGGGTTACTTAACACACGAGATTTTAGTAAATTTATTAGATATAATATACTATCTTCTACAATAACTACGAGTAAGATGTCAACAAAAACGGTTTTCTTTACCTTTGACCTTTAAAGTAGACACCGGATTAAATGATACTTTTAAGCTAACAACATAAAAATGTATAAGCGAAAATAAAAAAGTATGGAAAAGTTTATAGCTTACACTACGAGGTGACATCTTTATTCGACTGAACCACTTGGCGTATACTAGCTTTAAAGAAGGTATTTGTAGCTGTATACATTTTAGTACACTAGCAGCACTAATACATGATATTAGAATACTATAAGTACGTACTTTAGCAATTTCCTAGCTTTATGATTACAAATAAAGTATTTTTATTTTTTTGTAATCATGAAGCCAAAATACGTCACATTTTAGAGATTTTTTTAATGTTAGGAATTACATACCGCGTGCTGCCTGTGTAGGTTACTGTGTAGGTTACTGTGTAGGTACCTAATAACCTAACCCACTAAAGCTCACTCAAACTTCCTTTATCTTAAGTGTTTATAAAACCATTTTTGATGTGCTACTGCAAATCTAATTTGACCTTGCAAAATACTTGGTATTTGTTAGAATTTAGAGCACTTTAGATTTTTATAGTAAAGGAAACTTTGTGATATTTTGTAATATTGCAATAGCAATAAAACATGAACGTTCGAAAATCATTCGTTTTCAATTTTCTTGAATGTGATTTCTTATTATCTTAAGTGCTACCTAACGTCTCACACCTATTAAATTCAAGTAAATCCTCGGAATCTGGAACCCTGGTCAAATTGAATAAAATAGTAAAACATAAAATACAGACAGTTTTAAATATTTTTATTTAGATATTATAACTATATGATATGATATGTAGTTGTATTTCTGTCAACTACACCGTTAACCGTTTGCTCTCATTTTCTGTACCGAGAGCTACGCTCAAATTAATATAGAATTTTGCTATCTTATCTTTCAATGCGAGATAAAATGTGAAAATTAACTGCACAGAAGCCAATATAATATACAAGTATATAGGTATTTGCTACTAAATCCTTAGTATTAAAAAGTTTGAAACGTTTTGGGAATTTCAAAGGTAAATCAAAAAGCACGTGCCACGTTTAATGCGCTTTAAAAGATTTTATTACAAAATACATGTACCTTTACATATTTTACTCAATCTATATACGATAACTATTGGTCTGTTAGTTTCATTTTTACAACTTATTCTCAAATTCTTTTAGATTTTGCTGTACAGTCTTATTGAATTTAACATTTATGGATGTTTATGAATGTAAAAAAGTTCTAATTAACCTTAACTGCATAGCAAAAATTATATTACACTAGCACATTATAATAAGATATAAAAAAAATAATTTTATCTCTTTATCATAACATTTAGTGCAGTGTCAACTGGAACTTAAAATTTAATTCTTATCACTAGAAAAAAAATTATTGTTAAGATAGCTCGCTTCCTAATACTGCCAAACACAACTAAACAATACTCAATTAATTTGAGTCAAATTAAATAATTTCTTTTAGCTGTGTTAATCATTGATCATGGTCACGGGAAAGACTACCGTGACCATAATTGCTACTCGTATAAGGAATTCCAAATTTTGGAAACCAAAAATCAAAATAAATCCGCGGCAAAATCCAAAGAGATTGTTTCGTTTATATTGCTATTTTGTCTCTTAAAACTGATCGTCTCCAAAAATAGTAATTTAATTTCAAAGCTTATATATTTTTGATATTTACTTCCCCTAAAACCCATCGAAATATAATTATCATTAGTTTTGTCGGTCCAGCCGTTTTCAGTTTTAGCGAGATTAAAAACGGCATTTGATTATTGTTTTTGATATTAACAGTAAGCTTAATTCAGTTAGCATTATATTTTTAAAGATTGAATTCAGATAACATATTAACGATAAAGATGATCACACAAGCTGCAGCGGAGCAGAATATTTGACAGTCTTTTTCGAGTGTCGGTACTGACTCGTCGTGTCGGTAGCTCGCGTTATTATAACTACATGAAAGTGAGTGTTAAAAAGTTTCGTAATATGAGTACACAAGTTTTATAGTGATCTACTGAAGAAAATTGTGAATTACTAAAAAGTGTAAATATATTTTTTTAAAATTTGTCATGGTAAAATGTTCAAAAATGCTTGTGCAGGATTTGAATTTTACTTCTAATAATTGAACACTTAAAAAGTTTAAGCGTTCATTTTAAGTATGCAATTTTTCTATACATAACAGTTTGTATATTAAGATGAAAAATCAATATAAATATTATATAATATTTTTGTTTATAAAAATATTTGTTAATCCTGTGTAAATTAAGTGCGAATTAGCAGACGAAACTGCTAACAGTATACACTTCTTTCGTGTCAATTGCATAGAAGTCATCGTCAGCAAACTGAACAGAAAAAGTAAAACGATTTTTCGCTTGTTAATGTTACGTACTGAAAAATATCTTACGTACTTACCTATAAGTTCTCTTTGAAAGAAAGTAAAATTCAATATTTACAAATCATAAGCCTATTAAATGCTATTATAATATAAAAACATCATCATTTAAAGTTAACATAGCTTTTCTCATTGTTTTGTTTGTATTCCTATTAAAACACACATTTTAATATTGTAAAAACATTTGTATGAGAATTTTTTAGGCTAACTTGACTATATGCGTTAAACTCCATATTACATAATAAAAATGTATGTTTTAAATGACACTATCCTATCGGTTTAAAAAAATCTAGTAGGCCTTTAAAAAAAGCAAGTCCCTCTGACAGTCAAACAATGTTGTTATGAAATTTTCTTTTACATAATAACGAATTTATAGCTGCTCAGAATCAAAAAACCTAGTATTGTAGGTTTATAGATAGCGTTCAATATCTATTACATTTACTTTCCATTATTTTAATATAAAAGTAATTGTCACTGTTATATCTTATTATAAGAACATATTTCACTGCAATCATAGAAATATCTTACATTGAACTCAAGGAAGTGTGGCATTTTAATTACAAACTACAAGAACATGTATATACAAGCAGAATGTTGATAGTGATCTTAAATGTTACCGACGTACATACCATACTATGCCTAAATGTATATAGTTTCTATTTTAATTTTTTCAAGTCATCATTTTCAGATAAAAAAACTAAAGGTGTGCGATCAATACATTTATTAAGAGGATAAATTATCAACAAATTTATTAACAATAATATTTTTTTCATTCTCTATGAACTTCGGAAATTTTCAAAATAACTGTGAGGTCAACCTACATGTTCACATCTCGTATTTAATATGAATTCATGTACATATACATGTATAATATTATCATTTATAAATACATTATTACAATGAATTGTTCAAGTCTAACTACATATTCATTATTAACTATGCTAGCTACTATATACTAGCTATGTTACTACTCAATACTAAACCGTGTTATTTACTACTTACTAATAAAAAAAATTAAAAAGAAAAGGTACTCGTAATATATAAAAAGCTCCAATAATTATTAACCTCTGACGAAAGCAACGCTGCCGGCATAATTATAAAATTCCTTAACGTACGAGTATGAAAAAGCTTAATAAATTAAATTACACAAATTATATCCTGCTTCGATTTGTGCCTAAAATTACATAAACATATGATTAGAGATCCAGTTACCTATTACATTGATTAAGGTCAGCTTCATAATAAATCATGCTTATTGGAGACCAAATGTCATAGATGTATTATTATTTATTGAAGGAAAGAAAATAAAAATGATTTAAACCCTAAAGTCTCTTAAAAAATAATGATAACAGTACTAATTGAATTAATAACGCAGTCTACCGACGTGTACAAGGTTTTATCTATAAATATAAAGTTTTACATGAGTTAACATTTATTTTTGTGAGCATACGCAGCATTTCCAAAAAAATATTTAGTATAGAAAAATCGAAATTCAGTTTTAAACAATATTTATTCTCAATTTAAACGACAATTACAAAATATTGAATGTAGTTGCAAAATATGATATACAAAGTTTAATCTAGAATCAAGCGAAAAATCATAATACGAGTATGTAACGTTAAAGAAAAATGAAAACATGAATCCAACAATTAAAATAAATATTATACTGGTTACTGAAAAAAAAATAAGAAAAAAATAAGTAACATATTCAAAAAAATTATGTTATTGTGACAAAAACGCAGGGTTCATACGTCATCATATATACAATACGTACGATGAGTAACTCTATTTTTCGAAATCGTACCAATGGAATATAACAACAGCTATCGAGCACCCCAAGTTTTTTTACAATTACTAAATTTTTTTCGTTAAAAACTTTATCTTAATTTAAAAAAGTTAGATTTTTCATCAAAACGTGTTGTTTAGATTTTAAAAGTTTATGTTGTCTTTTTTTTTTTGAATCAAATATTGTATTTTACCGGTCCTTGTTAACTGTTCAATCTGAATTGAGCATGAAAAATGTGTTATAAAATAATAATTTAAAATACAAAAAATATTTTCATTTTCATAAAATTATAAAGGCCTTTGTCAACTAACATCAATACATAAATTCGTTTTTCGTGTAGCTGTGCTAATCTGTATAATTTAACAGCCTTTTAGATATTTTTGTATCTGGATGTCGATGCCTGTACATCAACCTGGAAACTGATTGATATTGATTACTTTGCGCCTAGCTATGACTTTGACGTTGGACACCGTACTACTGACACTGTACCTTTGAACATATTTGACTATTACTTGTACACATTTTGTATCTAGCGTTAATGAATACTGAAAATTGACACCAGAAATTTATGTAACAAATTTTAGAATACCACTCTTAATTATGAAATACTTTTAGATAAATAAAATCGGTTAATCGTAAGACAATGGATAGTCAGCTTTGTTTTAACTTGTAATTTACTATCGTAAACTGATCGTGAATTTTTGTTTCGTTCTCGATATTAGCATAGATTATATGTAGCGCAGTGGGACACCGAACAGGCCTTATTTAAAGAATGAAATTTATTCATATTCTATGTCAATCTGTATTTTTACTGTTTTACTTTATTGAAGCATAAATAATGTAAAAGTGAACTTTAACCAAATTTTATTTAATTTGATTAAATATCATGAAAACAAAATAACGATTCAAACAAATGCTATTAAAATTTCTCGTTTGAGTCACTACAAACTGAGCTGAGCGTGTCGTAAGAGTTTAGCATACGTATATATTATTATGTACAATGTATATACATACATACACACATACATACACTTACACATACGTACACATAAGTCAGACATAAAACAGTCTTTGGCGCAGTCGGGTAAAAACTATCCATTAAACTACCGAGCTGAAATCTTATTCTTTGCAATTTGTTATGATATATTGCGGCCAACAGCTACCAATTAGCAGACAACAATTAATTATTAGTATTCATCCCATTAGAGGACAACTAGACACTTTCGGATCTAATAACAGTAAGAATGCTTATAAATCTTCAAACATACAGGCGCGTACTTTCTACGTACTCGTAGTTCAATAAGTCGCGTCGAGATATTGTAGATTTGTAAGAAAAACCGTAACTAATTAACTATATACGTAATTTAAAATATGTTTTCACATTATAATCAAATGTCATTTGTATCAAGATAATAATATAATCTTTACATAATATATTATAAACCTAAGTCGTAACTATACATTAATTGTTATATTTAAATAGGCCGAATCCATAGTTTTAAAAAGTTTGTCTTTCGGTTAGTCTGGGAACGCATCAGGATAAAACAGGACAGATCTCTGACGCTCGCAAGATTGCCCAAAAGATTTTTGATCACAACGGACCCCAGTGGAACATGGGTGAGTTGGTAATGCAAAATATAACAGTCTTGGTCTCTAGAATTTTTTTAAAACGTATTTACCTTCAACCCAACCGCGGTCATGTATAGAATGCAGGTATACATCATAAACAAATGTATATTCATATACATTCGCGGTATCAATATGCTATGTGTGTACCATTACAAAGTTTATTCAAACACTAAGTAATTTGAGCATAAAAAGTCAGTATCAAACACTCGCCCAAAATCATTCATTAATATTACTAAGAATTTCCAACGCTCGTTAGTAAAATTATTCAAATATAAAAGATTATAGCCTATTTAGAGTTAAAGCTCCGTATAATTCTAGTAAGAAAGTTTTCGTCAGATAAATCAGTGAAACCAACGTTATAGAAAATACTTAGAATTCTTAATTTCATTAATAATAACCTATTGTTGCTCGTCTATCTTAACTTTAGGCGTTTTGTTGAGGTAATAGCAGACAGCAGTACTTAAATTTAATAAGTAAATATGTTCAGACAAACACACAGGCAGTGGTAGCCCAGTGATAACGCGCTCGCTTAGATAACCGAGTGATGCCGGTTCAAATCCGGGTCTCGAACCTCTGATATTTTCATGTGCGAATCATTTCTAACATGATTACCACTTGTGTGAAGAAAAACATCGTGAGGAAACCTGCATGTCTGAGAAAACCTATTGGATACCTTATGGATATTAGATAATTGATACACTACACGTCATATTTTAGAGATATATAAACACGCATGGGCCATGACAGTGATAGCACACATTAACCTAACACGAAAATCGAATCGGCTCTGCGAGTTAATCTACACTATAGAACAGTAATCCTTGAATTTATACCCAATATTAATCTTATTTTTTTAATTACTGCCTTATTTCAGACAATTATTTAATTTATTAGGATTTTATACAAAACATTAATAATTAAAAATGACTAGGAAACACATAAAATTTAAGGTATTCCGAAAAGAAAAAAAAAACATTGTACCTACCATCAGTTGAATTATGTAATTTGTGTTACAAAAGAGGCATAATGTCCGTAATTGTGTTGAAATCTACAAGCAAAAACAACTTAACAGCTCAATCATTAACTTTAAAACTGTGTTTTTTTATGTCATAATTCATATTTACAATTTTTCTCTTCAATTCTCTTAGTAAAACCAGTTTTTGAACAACGAGATTTATTCAAAATCATTTTGTTGATGTTGTGACCCTGAGAAAATAGTCATTAGTAAACAAGGTGGGCTGATTAGATACGGCTGTTGTTATCCTAGCGTAATATTTTAGGCATTTGCGTACAGAATTCGTAATTATTCAAATTTTGGTTAATTAGTATATGGTCAAATAGCATTGTAAAACCGTAACTGTCCATAATGTAACTTAAAAATGTATGGTTTTATATTTTTCGCATAATTTTTATAATAGAGCAACCTTCGCTTCGCTCCGACGCGTTTCCCACGTGTAAAACAGTAGCCTATTTATTAGTTTCTTCAAGATATTGTAGTATAAGTGAATGCTGCTACAAAGTGACCGTTCGCTTTACGTGAACAAGTAACAAACATCCATATATTAAGTCAAACTTAGGCAATTATCATTATAGCGAGATACGAGTATATTTGGATAAAGTTCACATTTTTTAAAAACTGCATCTACGTAAGACAAAAATATAAAAGAATACTTATTTATTGTAAAAGTAAAAATAACGCAGAAAATTTTTAATCAATATACTCGTAATAAAATTTTTATGTTCATATCAATAATTTATCGTAGTAGTATTTTTTTAATATTAATTATATGTATGTATTTATGTAAAAGAATGTAAATTATTATTAAAATATGCAAACAGATTATAATTTTAATGTACTATTTTATCTTTTTTGTAGTTACGGTTTTTGTATTTCAAACTCAACGTTACGTACGTATATAATGGAAAATACGAGTAATGTTTAATTTTCCTAATCGGAGAACTCGTACGCGCTTTATCCATATTAACTCGGATCAGTGATTCTATTTCGCTACATTCGTAAAATGTTAATGTTCGAATTCGACTTGAGACTTGATATAGATAAAAAGTAGTGTAGAGTTTCATGTCACAAATATAAGGTCATTTTGTTTTTTCTTAATTAAAACTGTTCTTAACGAGTTTTACTTTAAAGTTTTTACAGATTTTATATCGTTCAAAGTCACATCGCTAATTTATGTTTAGTTTGCTTCAATCATCAAAAAAAGTGTTGTTTTTATTTTTAAACTAATTAGTACATAATATAAACAATTCATACAGTAACCGTCTATATAGAGTATTTGTAAGAGACGTGCAGACGTGTATTTCTCGCGTCAATAACCGCAAGAGATTGGCAAACTTATTTCTATATGACTGTTGGGAATCGGCTGAAGCTTGATTTAAAATATAACTTCTCACGAGATATTAATGCAATATTTTAATTTGGACCTTTCTCAAAGAACAAACTACGTTACTTACGTTGATTACGTTACTAAAAGTAAATTAGACTGCAAAAACTACAATCTTAAAATGTAGACGCAGTATCTTATAAGGTTTACGTCTTATTCCGAGGTGAGATCCGGATTACCATAAAGGGTTCAAGCTATTAGTTTTTTTTAGCTAATGCTTCTAAAAAAATATAAAGAATGCAGAAATTACAAATTTATAGCACTTGAAAATTCCTAAGAAGTTATACAGCAGTTTCTTTGCTTTTATGTAGGTAAATAAATTAGGTTCACATACGATAACTATTTTAAAAATTTGATAATATTTATTTTACCTACACACATGAATTTATTAAAGACTAGCTGTGCCCGCGACTTCGTTCGCGTGGATGTCGGAACTTAACAATGTATTTTTTAGTGCGAAGCGCTGTTGGAGGATACCGATACAAATCATTTTTTTTTTATTTATGCTAGTGCTTCTTTATAAACAACATTAGCTGTGAAACCATCAATTCAAATCATTATCAATCAAAATAACTTTTCCATCTTCTTGTACGGGGAATGTGCCATCGCCTATTTGTAACAATATATTGGAAAACTCCTGTGCATTTTCGCAGCCTCCTAACTGTGCACGCATATTTACACTCAGGTGTGTAGATGAGTGAGACCAAATTCACATAACCCTAATTTTACTTCTGGAATTTCTCTACTTCTTCACTTTAAACTCAAATATCTTTTGATAGACTGAACCGATTGCAATGAAACAAAAACTAAATGTTACTTCAAGTTACGTTCAATCGTTGTGTATAAAAGCTATCTACATTGCTTTCGTACATTTTACGTGATGCCCGGATAAATAAACAGACAAACCGACAAACCGACAAACAGACAAAAATTCTAAAAATGCTGGAAATGGGTTCTATTGGTTGTCCTTTAACACCCTGGCTATTTTTTTCTAATTTTTTTTTGATGTACAAAAACGACTTTTCTACAGTTTTATTATATGTATAGATTTAAAGTTAGAAAAAAAGAATTATCAAATTGTGCATAAAACTATTATTCCTTCATGATATATCGTAATATTAGAATGATATACTATATAATATTTTCGCGGAATAGAGTGTGATCCCGTCATAACAGCACGTTTGTACCATGTTTAGAACGGCGAATGTCAATTTTTAACTTATGTCAATTAGATGACAGGAACAGTTTATATTATATACCATGGAGATTAGAGACCAGGAGGACCATCGCTTCATACTAAAGCATTACCCGACTGTCTCTGAAAGTGTGTAGAATTTACAACGCGCTGCCGTCGGTAAGTAGTATCTGTGAAGTTAGCTATTTATGAGTATTGTCACTATTGTGACAACGTGAAGTTAGGCATTGAGACAACATAGCGATCGCAGCGCCTCCTTGGTTTGACAATATTTCTGAGTCACCACATTCTAGGGCGATGGTCCTCCTGGTCTCTAATCTCCATGTTATATACAAATTCTAATGTGTCAGAGAGAGACAAAGCATTTTCGGGAAAGGATTCGAAATTACTAGAAACGTTTTGAGTTTTCGATACTAGAATGTTCTAAATGTACATATATAAAAAGACCGGCAGTGTCGAGAGTTAAGTTGTATTCGAAGTTGAGCGAAGACTAAGCAGATATACGAAATAATGGAAAAGTAAAGAAGAGTTGATTAAAAGAAGGCTTAGTAAAGGAGTATATTCTATAAGTGAAATACAGTGCCCGGAGACTAGTGCTGTGTACAAACTGTGCGTGTATAAATAGCGAAATAAAACATCTTTAGTGCAATAACGCTATTTACTTCCGATCCCGAACCCGTAGTGCGAAACAATACGTACATTTGTATGTAATGATTTCAATAGAAGTCACAGATCAAGGGTCAACAGCGGTTTGAGACTTGAGTCCTCTATATTTAGCCGCCCATTCAAAACATTGAATTTGAATTGATATTAATTAAAGTTAATTAATAATTATAATTAGCAGTACGTAGAAATTGTAGAACTTTTATATAACATTAATAATATGTACTACTTTTATGTATAATAATATTACAGTAAAACTCTTTATTGTACACCAAAAAAAAAACTATACATATATATTAGAGGCAAGAGGCTAATCGCTGAAACAGCAATCTTTTTCAGGCAACCTGTAAGAAAAATCAAGCTATGTGCAAGGGGTGCAAATAAATATGTATTATACTACAGGTATACAGACAGTGTTAGCCCAGCAGTAACGCGCTCGCTTGGATAACCGAGTGATGCGGGCTCAAATCCGGGTCTCGCACCTCTGATATTTTCATGTGCGAATCATTTCTATCATGATTACCACTTGTCTTACGGTGAAGGAAAACATCGTGAGGAAACCTGCACGTCTGAGAGAACCTAGCAAGTTTTCAAAAGACATGTGAAGTCCGCCAACACGCACAAGTCCAGCGCGGTGGACTATGGCCTGATCCCCCTCGTACTGAGGGAGGCCAGTGCCCAGCAGTGGGACGTTAGATATTCAGAAAAGTCATAGTCAGTGCAACACACTAAAGCCCAACGAAACCTCTTTTTTAATGGGGCAACTAACCCACTCTACCGCGCTGCCCTGAAGGTAGATCAGTCGAAAAGGCCTCATTAAAACTTATTTAGTTATAGGATTTTTTTAGTTGCAATTTCAGAGTGGGCTCATCAATACTAATTTCTGCTACTATCAATTAAAGATAGCTTTAAAAATGTATAGTGAAACTAAAATATAAATTATTACTTAGTAAAAGACGAAATACGAAATCTAGTTATTTTGTATTCAACATACTCAACAAGTAAATAATACATAATTATAGCATCAAGGTCGTTAGAATGAGTCTTAATGTGCAAATAGTTATTTTAATCTGTTAAATATCCTTGCAAATGCAGTCAGCCAAGGCTTTCGTATAGTTGCAAGAAGGGTTTCACACATGTACCTACATCTAAGTCCATTGATAAATGAAAAAGAAAAATAAATCATTAATCTATCCATATTGCATTATATCATTATCTATATTTTATTTAAAATCTTCGAAATAGCCGTTATTAAAGAAACAGAAGCCGAATGTTCAGTTTTTAGACTTTTTGTCTGTCTATCTGACTGTGAGGGCATAACGAGAAAATCACTTGACGATAGTTTGATATCCGTATTAACATATAGAATATTTTTACTGAAGGAAAATGTGACATCTTTAATAAATCTATTATAACCATTAAAACATACTCGTATCTAGAAAGGGGACAATCCCGAGCGGATGCCGAGGCTGAGTCACTAGTTTTGAATAAAACATGTCAAACGAATATATAATATTATATATAATAATAGTTACCTCTTTCTCTAAATTTTTATTACATAATATCTTAAAATAATTACATCTGGTATAATATCTTTCAACGTTGCTCGTTTGTTACAGTAAGGTAGCAGCTGGTTAGTCTCGACTTGTTTTCTATATTAAGTTACAGAATATATAAACGCTCCCTAATTGTTGATAGTGAAACATAATTTACGAGACAAACGACACTACACGCGGTTACCGGTACATTATGTATAAATTGAATAATAATTAATACAATGCTTTATGTACTCATTTAATAATGACGCCCTATATTATTAAGTCGTGTCTATTTCATAATGAAATTATTATATTTCATATGAAATACGCTGATAGTATTTTTTTAGAATAGTGGTGTTTTGTTTGAATATAAGAATAGTGGACGTAAAACGATTTGTGTGCACTTCGAAAACTGACAAAAAACAAATGTAACACGATAACAAAAACGAACGAGTTTCTATGTATAAAAAAGAAAAAAAAACATCACAGCTTAGACACCATAATACCTACATACTAAATAATACCTATAAATTATAGAGAATTTGATCATAAAGTATTAAAATTATGGAGGTCTGAGTATTTTTGTGTAATAAGCTGAAAAAAATAGCCAAACTTGGAAGATGGCCTATACCTTTGTCAAAAATATTTAACATTAGGTAATTGAAGGATTTTTTCAGATAGTGAATTCTTAAGCGCGTGGGATGTGTTTTAATCAAAGAGGTATTTAAAAAACATGTGATAAATGCTTTTGAAAAACGTTTTTATTTATCTAACATAAAAGAAGATATGTAAATTAAAATATTATTTAATTATCTTATGTGATACGGAAAACTTATTGCTCGACTATATGCTTTTGCAATATAGTTTCTTTTAATATTATTTGCACTATTTACACAAGACAATTTTTGAAACAAATTCGTTAGTTCAATGGAATTTAAAGGTTGTTATTAAATACCCTTATGCTAGAAACTTACAATTACTTAGATATGGGTCAGTTTAAAGTAATAGTTTCGTTCAAAATGCTTCTCAAAAATACAATAGGTAGCAGACGATAAATGAGAGTTAAGTTATATTAAATAGATAATTGGCATTGTTCCAAGTATACTGATAAAATTTGAAAAGTGGAGAATGGTAAATATCCCAACATATTAAGTATTTGTTTCTGTACAAATGCTCCTGCTATTAATTAAGTTTATAAAAAGGTGATAACCATCTATAAAATTATAAATCTAACAGAACAGATAGAGCCTTGAATTAAAAGTATCATAAAGAATCGAATTATATAGTATTGAAATTTTAATGATGACAATTCTTCCAAGTAACATCCCTTTTATATTTATAAGCACACAATTCAGAAAAACGAAAAAGGCTCATTTATCTCAATTCTGGATAACCATATGAACAAGGTCCTTAGAGTGACTGTAAACTAAAAGGCGTTTTTTATTAATATAAATATGTCCTTAGTTTGCTATGTAACAAATATTTGTAGTAGTAGTAGTTGTAGTAAAAATAAATGAATGAGTAAAAATGAATGAAATATAATAATGAAGGAAAATTATAATATGGTATTCAAATAATTGTAATGCTAATTAGAAAATGTTTTGTAAGTGCTTCAGTGTCATTTCTAATTATTGCGAACATTGCCTATGTTTGTAATTATTTTTTACGATAATGCAAACAAAACACCAAAATAAGGAAAGAAAGTAAAATAAAACGGAAAAGAACTCGGTTGACTGTTAAAAGTTCACACTTTTGGTTTTTATGACTTACAAAGGAAGAAGTAATAAATGCGAAAAAAAACTTTGTTTGTTTGAAGTGTTTCTACGACATTTGTTTCAAATTAAGTTAGCGTTTATACGTCCCCGCTTCATTCAATTTAATTTTCATTATTTGTTCGAATTCTTCCTTAAAGAGTGAAATATAAATAATAAATATTTTATTTAAAATATATTATTTCTATAAAATATAATTATTTATTTATTGTTATCACCTATCATTTGATCATCTTAAATAAAACTTCGAAGGTAGTATTTTCGTAATTCGTTGTCTGACCAATTTGTATCTGTATAACATTAAGTAAATTTATTTTTCATTAAGAACCTACTCATATTTTGCTGCTGATAAGTTTCAGATTTTTTTTAATTTTCCAACCAAACGACGGACAATTTCGCTCGTATCATATAAATGAATAGGTATTTCTCGTATTTATAATGTGTGTATTTTGAAAATGGCTCAAATGTTTCGTTAACGTTTTAATTTTATACAAATAGATGATTTTTTCTGAAAACCCAATTTTATTACAAAAATGTGAGGCGGATGAAGTAAAATGAGTACCTATAGGAAAAATACTTAATTATATTATGAAGATAATATATTTAGATTGTCTTAATATCTTATTGTATTAATATACAAAACAACTAATTATGACTTGAAATTTGTAGTTTAGAAAAAACTCGAACTAGTGAATTATCTTTTTTGTTACAAGTATTTTTTACTTAGGTATACTTTATTATATATTATATAAATATGTTTAAAGAATTATTTGTACATAGTTTCCCATGGAAATATATAAATAGTTATAATTAAAACATTAAATTAACAGTCACACTCAACTTTTTTATGTCGTACTAATGGGAACGGGCCTCTTTCGCGTTGCAGATTGTCGTTGGAATCTGCTTATAGTTCACCACGCTGGTCAGGTTGGAGCTAGCTTGCTTAACATGTCTTTCAAAAACGAACTAGGTTCTTTACCATATGTACTTTCCTATATTATTCATAAATAAAATAGTAATTTTTTAATGATAGTTTTCGTATCGCTCTAGGTCTCCGGCTCGGAACACCGCTGTGCACTCAGCACAGGTGCCCGTGTGGAAAAGAGGTCGACTTTAATGGACTCCATGGACTCTCTTGCCGAAGAAGTTCAGGTAGACTTTTTCGTCACGGTTCCCTAAATGATACCATCAAAAGGGCTCTTGCCACCATTGACATTCCTGCTCTCATTGAGCCTTCTGGAATAAGTCGAGATGATGGCAAGAGACCTGATGGTCTGTCGCTGGTTCCTTGGGAAAGGGGACGGGCGTTAATGTGGGACGCTACATGTGTTGACACATTGGCCCCGTCCCATGTCAAGGAGACGGCGTCTAAAGTGGGGGCTGCGGCGGAGAAGGCTGAGCTTCTCAAGATACGTAAATATACCTCCCTTATTCAAAATTATATTTTTGTACCCTTTGCTGTAGAAACCCTTGGCCCATGGAGTCAAAGTGCTAAGCACTTTTTAAAAGACATAACACCTCGTCTTATCGCCTCCACTGGTGACAGGAGAGCTGGCTCATTTTTCGCCCAAAGAATCGGCATTGCCATTCAACGGGGGAATGCAGCTAGCATTCTTGCCACTATTCCACGCGGACACGACTTGTACAGTAATAATTAAGTGTACATTTGCTTTGTATATATAGTTAAGTTTACTTGTAATTTCCTTTACTGTAAATAAATTAATAGGTATGTCTTTTACATATTAAGATTTATATATATATATATATATATATATATATATATATATATATATATATATATATATATATATATATATATATATATATATATATATATATATATATATATATATATATATATATATATATATATATATATATATATATATATTACTCATAAATAAAATAGTAATTTTATTTCTTGGCTAAAC
This sequence comes from Boloria euphrosyne, assembly GCA_951802675.2. NCBI lineage: Eukaryota > Metazoa > Arthropoda > Insecta > Lepidoptera > Nymphalidae > Boloria > Boloria euphrosyne. The sequence continues at coordinate 6,644,059 of OX637886.1, forward strand.
ATTTAGGATACCTTTTGAAAAAAACTTTTATTAGGTAACGCAATAACTTTGTACCGAGTTGTTCTTAAAAAAATTGACTAACGCTGGCTTAACCTTTAGAGATACATCAAAACAATTTACTAAAAAAATATAGACCATAAAAAGGTCAACAGAGAATTATAATAAACTGCAATCATATAATAAATCGATCCCCTAAGATACATTCCTAATACTTATTTCCATATTAGGTATACGAAAAAAGAAAAAAACATTGACGTAGTTTAACCCTTTTCACATTGTCTCACCAATAATAGCATAATATAAATTGTTGTGTTTATGTGTGTTCTATTAAAGTACTAGTAAATATTTATTACATACGTATGTAAGTATTGTAGCAAATTATACACCAAAATATACACAGATGTTAATGTCGAGAAACTGATCAAGCTAAACTTAGGCAATGCGCTTTCAGTTTACGAGTATGTACGGAAAGCTGAGGTTGTGGCCAATTTACGATGTAAATATTTACCGATGTCGATACTGATTTACGATACATCAAGTATATTATAATTTTGCTCGCGCTAAAGGAACACAGAATAATGAACAGTTAGTTAGTCATAGGTATTTTTTGCGCTCATTTTTATTTACGGAAAAAATAACATATCACAAAAATATGGTCATTTTGTGAAAACTATAAAATATCATAGCGCATCTAAAAAAGTCAGAGAGTTCTCGTTTCTACGTGCTTAATACCATCTTTCTGTAGATTTACTCCAAATAAACATCTTCTAAATATATAGATTCAATCCCTAAATCAAATAACATTTATACCTTCTTTGTTTTACATTATTTATGGCCCCGCGAAACTTGTAGTCGAAAACTACTAAAGTTATTGCCAAAGTCATTTTTTATTAAGTTTCAAAGGCAGATTTACAAATGATATTTATATCTTAGGGTTAGATAAATTGTGTAACGGTTATTGTTGATAGGTTTTTTATAATTGAAATCAAATCAAATATTCTTTATTCATTATTGCACACCACAAATTCAAATAAAATATTTATTAATTTAAGTAGAAATAGCACAATAGGCGTTATAATTGCGAAGAGAACGATCTTTTCCACGCAACTTTTGGATAGAGAGAAAGAATAAAAAGATATAGGGGAAGGGTGTAATACAAAGTTTTACGAGTATAGAGTATATTTATATAAATAAAAATAATATATTACATACATACATACATACACTACACACTTGACCTTATATTAGTTTCCTCTCCTGTTCATGTTTCATGTCATGGCCAATTTCCTGCCGATGCGTTCTCATTTATCATGACTTTGTGGCATAAAATCCGCCCACCTAAAGCTAAACCGACAATTGTAATACGCCGCAGCTTTTAAAAATTAACAATATTGAGTTTATGATGGACCTCAGCAACATTGACTAGCAGTCGATATTTAATGCTGACAATATTAATGATAAATTGGTTATTTTTAAGTCCATCAAAAATGACCTCTATGATATGCATGCTCCTCTTCGGCCTATCAAATTAAAACATTTACCAGCCCCATGGTTAACGCAGGATATTAGAGCTTTAATGAGTAAATGTAATGCAGCTAAGTCGAGATATAGATTAAGGCTCACCGATGAAAATTTGTTGAAATACAGACGAATCCGTAATCAATGCAGATTGAGAATTGAGAATAAGCCTGGTAATCCCTGGAAATCCTTAAGAAATCTAGGTATAGGTCGTCAGTCAGAGAACGTTCCTCTTAACATTGATCTCGATGTTCTGAATCGGTTTTTCGCGGACGTAGCGCCTATGAACTTTGAGGAAAAAATCAACAATAAATCGACTGCGTTTTACGCTTCCTTATAATCGACCTCCTTTTACTTTTACTACACTTTAAGAAGCATTTCTATCGATTATGATTGAGAGTTCCAAGCTGCTTAGCAAAGTTCTGTGGAAAATTTCTTTACATGTCCCCCTGACTGCAATTTTCCCATTCAACACTGAAGTCATTATTTTAACTTATTTTTTTTCCTTTTTAGTTAATTTTTAAACATCGCAGGCGTGCTTTTTATTATTTTTATTATTTGTTTTTATTTAATTTTAGTGATAAGAATTAAACGTAATACTATGTGGTCTAGGAAGGTTTTTAATATTATATACTACTGTTATAAATATTTGTAATTTACTCAAAGAGTTCTAGACAATGGTTATATACGTATTATTCGATATACGTAATCGAATTTACAAAAAAAAATGTACTTTGGTGTTTTCTTATGAATCATAGCTACCCTGTTTTATACAAAGAACACAAGGATTCTAACGATACCATGTACATCGAAATCGGCTTAGGCATTTAAAAGTTATGGTGGAATAAAAAAACTCACAAACATACATACATGTACTACTCGTAAATGAACTTTAAAACATAGCAATCCTTTTTTGGGCAGTCGTGTAAGAATTATGAAAGCGGATACGTTATCGGCGTCTATATAAGGAACTATAAAATCAAGTAATCACATTTGGAGATATGTTAAGAGGAACCAAAGTAGCCAGTAGAATATCAAAATCAACAGTATTAAAAGCGTTCTAAAATCCAGAAAATCCAGTGTTAAAAGTGTAACTTGTGATTTTCTATTCCTAGTCTGATGTCATCCGTTATTTTAACGAGTGCAGGAGTCGTGCTATGACCATGACGAAACCCGGATTGCATAGGATGTGGTAGGTTATGATGTGAAAGGTAATGAAAATATTTATTGCTTTGAACATTGCTTAAAGAGCAGTTATTAAAAAGTTCTCGAAGCTTATTACGAAAGTATTTTAAGGAGCAATCGTTAATATTCATTTGAAATATATAAGGTTTATGTAATTGAAGGAAAAAAGAAATTTAATGAATTATTTGTTGTTTTCCTTACTTATGTGAGTTAAATTAGTTTAACTTTTTTTTCTAATAGTCTTACATTATTTGATTTAATTTGAAATATTTGTAGGTGTTCTTGTTTGATACATTTTTTACTATAACTCTTTTCTCTTCTTCTCTCTTTTTTTTATTTTTTTTATGGGACAAAGGGGGCAAACGGGCAGGAGGCTCACCTGATGGTAAGTGATTACCTCCGTCCATGGACATCTGCAACATCACACAGCTTACAGATGCGTTGCCGGCCTTTTAGGAAAGGGAGAGAGGGAGGAGGGAGAAGGACGGGAAGAGGGATGGGGAGTGGGCCTCCCGGACTCTCACTTACCGGACGAAACGCGACAGCATAGCTGCCACTTCACGCCGGTCTCCTGTGAGAGAGTGGTACTATACGGGGCGTGCCGCGTGCCGGCCCATTCGGCTGCTACCCGAAGGTAACAAGCATGGCACTTCCACTTTAAATACTTATTAATAAGTACTTAAGTTTTTTTTTTAAGTTTTTCTACAAATATTCAACATCATTTCAATACCTACCTTCTTATTTTACTAATAACAAAAAATAGCATTGTATTAGAATTTTACTTAAATAAAGAACCATGTAACATATTTCCTTTATTAATAATTAATTCAAGAATTCTAGCTAGACTAGGCTAGCCATTATGTCACTTGCTGCAAAAACAGAGGTTAGTTACGCCAAAATACTACTCAAAGGCAGAATTTCTGACATAAAGCTATGAAGTATAACTCTGTTTACACTAGTTCCTGCATATGAAATTGGCGTTTTGTCGAACTGACAACTTTGATCTGAAACATCTGGCGCTTGGTTAGGAATTCGAAATTCAAAATATAGAACTTAGGCTTGTGTGTTTGTGTTTCAGATTTAGTGATTAATTTATTTTTTGCGCCACAGTATTACAAACAATTCCCTACAAGTAGCTTATACATCTCATTTCTCATAGTACATCTCAATCCCAAAAGCGCGGGAAGACAAAAGCATATCCGCGTCTTTTTTTTTTTTTTTAAACATACCTATTTTCTTATATATCTACAAATAAATGCTTTATGTATTACAAGTTAATCAAAATATATATTACTAATATGCTCATATAGAAAAATTTGCACTTTACACCAAATTGTAATGCTCATAACTTTGTACAAAGTACGACTAAATAAGGCAAGGTATCAAGACGCCATATTATGCACTTACTATAGAAATAGCCTAAAAGATTCATTACCACTTCGTATCGTTTATATAAAAATTGAAAATAAAATAGGTGTATAATTTTTATGAATGGTTACTATTTTCTGTTAAATAATTTAGTTTTTTATAAAAGGAATAAATATTGAATAATAATTAAATTTATAATTTAGGTTTTATTTAAGTCTTTACCATACTTTCGAATACTTAGCGGCAATCATGGTCAGATGAAGGTTTTGACGTCTTAAAAGTTTGTACTATATTATAGTAATTAGATACTGTGAGTTGCGCGGAAGACCCTATGCGGCACGGTCGTGTTTTTTGCAAGTAATATTTAATACTGCGAAGCGTCGAGATAAGAAACCGGTTTGCCCGCTAGCCGTGTGCATTCTGCACTAGCGGGCATTCAATAGACACTTTGCGTTTAAAAATATTATGTTTTATATTTATTATGGACAACGCCGCTAACAGTACGTCGTCTGTGCAAGATGGCATGGATAATGGGAGTGAAGTAGAACAATATATTGAGAACGAAGAATTATTTCGAGTGGAGGAGACTGAAGAAAATTCAAACCTATATACAAAAAAAAGATATCGAGAGGAGGATGACAGGGAGATGTGGACCTTAGTGTCTAGAAATAGCAAAAAAAAATATCGTAGAAATTTATCGGAAAAAAGTATAGAAGAAATGGATGATAAAATAGAAGTCTGTATTACTAGTAAAGAGAAAATTCCAAAACGGATAGAATTAGCGAGGTTTTTGAAAGAACATAATATATTAAATATAACAAGAGTTAAATATGCAACACCGTTTAAAATTTTTGTTTTATTTGAAGAAGAAGTCGATGCTGAAAAACTCATAACTGCTACAGCGTTGCAGGAAAAAGGCTGGAAATGTTACAAAACAAGCGAAGTTGGATTTTCCTATGGTATTATCAGAGATATTGATTTAGATCAACCCGAAAAAGATATACAAATGAGTATTTCATCGGATTTAGAGATAATATCCGTTAAAAGATTATTTCGTAGAAATGATGAAACCGCTGGTTGGACTGAAAGTGAAACAATACGCCTTTGTTTCAAAGGTTCCTCCTTACCACCATATATTTTTATATATGGCTTAAAGGTGAAGGTTGAACCTTACGTATTTCCGGTGACGCAATGTTCCAAATGTTGGAGATTTGGCCATACCCATAAATTTTGTCCTTCAAAAAATATAATATGTCCCAAGTGCACAAAAAACCATAGTAATTGCGAAACAGACCAATTTAAATGCATTAACTGTGGTGGGCAGCATATGTCGTTGGTACGCACTTGTCCAGTATTCCTTAAAGAAAAAAGGATCCGGCAGTTAATGGCAGAGTTTAATTGTACTTTTAGAAGAGCGACTATGATGTATGTTCCTCCTTCTCTTCTACCAGAGAATGATATTAATCTGGACATAAATGAAAACTTTCCAGCGCTTAGTTCATATCAGGAGCCTACCCCAGCTCCGAATCAAGCAAAAAGTTATTCAGAAATAGTAAAGTCCGCTAAGAAAATAAGTACCGACGAAAATCGAAAGAAACGTAAAAAACATAAGAAGAAATCACGTAACACTACGGACTGTGACATATCAACGAATTCGGAAACAAATATTGAGGTGACATCAAATGGTTCAAAGGAAGGACATAAGAATAGCGGTGACCACACGACATTCAAACAACTTTTAGAAAAATTACAAGATGTTATATTTTTACGTAGAATATCGTTGAAAGAAAAAATAACAGAAGCTTTAACTATTATATGGGAGTGGCTAATTTCTTTATGCAAGACCAAAGTTTTAGAGTTACCAATATTCAAAAATATATTTGAATCTGTACATGGATAATTTATTGTTCAGAAGCTATAGTAAATTAAATATTTTACAGTGGAATGCACAAAGTTTTAAACCTAAATTGAGTGACTTTGGACTACTATTAAATAGGGAAAAAATTCACATTGCAGTGATTAGTGAAACGTGGTTGAGTGAAGGAGATGATATAAGGATCTCTGGTTATAATATTTACCGCCGTGATAGATCGGATAGTTATGGAGGTGTCACTATTATTACTCATTACTCTGTTAGGACGGAGGTTTGTCAATTTAATATAGGAAACTCTGATATTGAACTTTTACATGTCAAAATTCATAATTGTAATAATCTAGAAAATATTTATGCTATATACTGCCCTCCATGTGTACAAACCACACAAAATAATTGGGACGAAGTTTTTTCGCGAGTCACACAAAAATCTATTATATTAGGCGATTTTAATGGCCATCATCTTAGTTGGTCAAATAAAACAGACAGAAGAGGAACCCAGATTTTTGATTCGCTTGTAGATAGTAGATACGTAATTCTTAATAACAATCGTGTATCAACCCGTGTTAAATTGGTTAATAATAGTTTGCAAAAATCCTCTCCTGATTTATCTTTAGTATCATCAGACATTGCCCTCAATTTTGAATGGTTTGTAACAAACGAGTCCCTAGGAAGTGATCACCTAATAATTAAGTTAATTCTGAATTATAATGTACCTCATAATCACTTTATAAAAAAGAGAAACCTCAAATTAGGTAATTGGGATATGTACCGTTCTGAAATAGACTCTTCAATGCGTGATCTAGCTTTTCCTGTATCAGCGCAATTAAGTTATGATATGATGCTTCAATGTATAAACCGTGCTGCAGACAAAAATATTCCTTTTATAAAATTAAGCCTAAGTCCTAGTAACAATTTTAAACCTAAACCATTTTGGAATATGATTGTATCAAAATCTATAGCTGAACGACGATTAGCACTTGCTGCATTTAGAGATAACCCTACTCCAAATAATTTTGATATTTTACAAAGTAAAGTAGCTACAGCTCAAAAAATATTACGGCAGTCTAAATCAAAATCATGGCAAAAATTTTGTAATGGTATATGTGAAGTATCTTCAGTAAATGAAATGTGGTCTCGAATGAAATGGATAAAAGGTAGATACTCTAAAAAATCTTTTATTAGTGATGATAGCGCTAGAGATCTCCTTAAGAGTCTGGCTCCTGATTTTGTCGTAAATAATCGCCCTAACTTTGGATCAAGTAATCACCTTTTAGAATCAGCTATTTCTAGAAAGGAATTAGAAACGTCCATTAAACCTAAAGATACTGCTCCTGGAATCGATATGGTTTCATTCTCAATGATAAAAAACCTACCTGAAAGCGGTAAAGATTGGCTTTTGCGTCTTTTCAATACATTTCTCGAATATGGAATAGTTCCAAAACAATGGCGAGAAATAGCTATTATTCCTTTTCTGAAACCTGGACGTGATCCACACTCGATATCGTCGTTTAGACCTATATCTTTAATGTCCTGTTTATGTAAAGTTTTTCATTCAATTATAAACAAAAGACTCGAATGGTATTTTGAAAAATCAAGCACATTCTCTGAGGACACTACAGGTTTCAGGAAAGCTCATTCTTGTTTAGACAACTTAAGTAAGCTAATTTTATGTATACAACATGGATTTGGTCTAGGCAATTCTACCTCTTGTTGTTTTATTGACATCGATGGAGCATATAATAATATAGATATTCCCAAACTTTTGATTCTGATGGATAATTATGGTGTTGGATCAAAAATATGTAATTACTTATGGAATTTTCTTAATTATAGATATCTAAATATTAATTCGGATACGGTATCAATGACTAGATGTTGTAGCCAGGGCTTGGCTCAAGGAGATCCGTTATCGCCTTTACTATTTAATATAGCAACTGCTCACATATGCCAGTCTATCAAACATGTTTTTATCTCACAATATGCAGATGACTTTGTTTTGTATACATCAAACAAGAACTTGACTATCGCTACCAATGACTTACAATTAGCTTTGAGAACTTTCACTTCATTACTTGATGAATTAGGTCTACGAATCTCTGCTTCCAAAAGTAAAGTATGCATATTTAACAGAGCCCATATTAGTAAATCTATTAATCTTCAAATAGATGGCGTTTCTATAGAGATAGTAGAAAATTTTAAATATCTAGGGTTGTGGTTGAATCGAAAATTAAAATGGGGAACTCATGTGAGTAGCCTCAAGGATAAAGTTTTCAAGTTTTTAAATTTATTCAAAGTTTTGGCAGGTACCGGTTGGGGTATCCATCCAAAGTATTTAAAGAAGTTATACATTTCGATTTTAAGAAGCAGAATCGAATACGCTAGTTTTTTGTTCGATGACGGCCCGCGCACACATTTATCTAAATTAGATCAAATTCAAAATCAATGCATGAGAATTATCGGTGGGTTTGTAAGAACAACTCCAATACATGTGATGGAGAGTGAATTAGGTTTACCTCCTTTAACGATTCGTAGACGCTACTTGGGTGGAAAATATCTGTTAAAAGCAAAATCTTTAGCAAATAACAGTATAATTTCTCTACTTAGTAACTACGCACCTCAATTCGAAAACTCATATTGGGACAGAAGGAAAAAGCCTTTATTAATTATATTATTTAATGAAATTCAATATGTATCAGTCCATAGAAGTATGCAACTGGAAATGTTTAATTTGAGTGTATGGACTTCAAAAATTGATTTGAATCCACATATTAAGATTGATATTCCCCTTATAAATAAAGCTAAATGCTCTTATAATTCTCTCGATATTAGAATGAAATGCTTAACTTATTTAAATACACAATATCCTAACTATTATAAATTATTTACTGATGCATCTTTAGATAACAATGTAGCAGGAATAGCCTTTTATGATCCCCAAACCGAAACTAACATAAGATTTAAAAATAATTACAAAATTTCTATAATGTACGCTGAACTTATCGCCTTGGCAGAAGTATTATCCTATATTGAGACAGTAAATTTTAATAAATTTCTTATTCTAACAGACTCAAAAAGTTCATTACAACATTTGGCTCGTTGCACCTCGACTTTTCGAGGTGCAACGAGCCAATACTATCATTAAACAGATTATTAATATGAAGTCTTTCGAAAAGTTAATTGTTTTGCAGTGGATTCCTTCCCATATAGACATTAATGGAAACGAGAAGGTCGATCAGTTTGCTAAACAGGCCTGCACTGATGGGGATACAATTCATGTGTTACCTTTCTATACAGACTGTCTCTATTTTATTAAGGAAAAATGTATTAAAGCTTGGAAAGATTATTTTGATAGGAGATCTAAAGAAAAAGGCATATGGTACAAAACAATTCAACCACAACCCTGTTATAATTCATGGGTAGATATATGTAAATTAAATCGCGAAGACATTGTGATGGCTTTGAGACTGCGCTCCGGACACATTCCATTAAATAAGTTTGGATATTTAATGAAGAAAGTTAATTCTCCTAATTGTCCCGATTGTGGAGTTGTAGAGGATGTCTACCACATTTTGATGGAATGTGCTCGTAGCGAACCTCTACTATCACAATTAATAGATAGATCTCTTGGAATATGTAATATATATCTTGCAAACCCTACTTCACATTTAGCTAAAAATATGTATAAATTAGGGAAATATAATATAAGTAAGCGAAATTAGTTTAACATTATAATTTAAGTATAGATAAGTATAATTGTATAACCTACCAGAGCAACATAGTCACACCTGTGACTCAGCTCTTTAAATGAGAATAAAAAAAAAAAAAAAAATTAGATACTGTGACTGCCTACCTGCAAAATTAAGTCACGATTCGATCCGCGAATTATTTTAAATTTCCGTGCCATTTCAAACCCTTTTTTGCTATATTAGGGCTCGTTTTCACCATAAATACACCTGAGGCACTTAAAGCAGAATTAGGAATATAACATTTTTCACATAAAGGCTTTTAGCGTTAACAACCTTTTATAAGTAACGAAATTTTCAACGAATAATGACTTGATTCATTGTACTCGAACAATCAACTCATCGACTTAATGTCTTAACAACATTTTAACATGGATAAGGATATTCTTATCTAAAAATAATAATTCTGTTAGTTAATTTTTTAACATCGTAAAAGATAAAATAAATTACCCTTTTGTTTAAAATGTGGAGAATAAAATCACATTCAAGCATGTTCGCAGGAAGCCGTAATACTATCATAACTACAAAAATATCAAAATATGTAGGTGCATAAACTATTAAAAGAAAAACTGATAAAAACTAATCATCGAGAAAATAAAAATATGACACTTATTTTTGCTTCGTAAATTCTATACTTTTAGAAGACAGTATTAGATTGAAAATAATAAGGTTTATTTTGTTTCGTGAAATACCAAAGAAATATTTAATATTCCTATTCTAAAAAATATCATAGATAGATAAGTATAAATGTTGGATATCAAATCAAAGCAGAAACTTCACCCTCAAATTATAAGAGAACTTATGAATAAATGGACGGATTTTGTTTTTTACTGCTTATTCACTTGAAGATTTATTTTAAAACTAAATTTTCTGAGTGGAATAATCATTATCGTTCATAAAAAGTAGTAAAACCTACGAGAATGACGCATAAATTGATACAACGTATTAAACAGTAGTTGACTCAAAGACACGATGAAGATGTTTGGGTTTCAAAAATCCTAATTAAATGGAAAAGAACTTGTTTGTCGTTGCCAACTTGTTGCGCATGATAAAAATGGATATGGATAAAAACACTCAAATAAATATAGCGAGATAGTGCGTAAGTGCTTTTCAAAGTATTGATTTATATATGAGAAGTATAATAGTCATAATTTTAAAAAAAGATTCACCAGTTTTTTTATTTTTAAATTAATTTTATTATACTATAGTTTAAAAGTAGTATTATCTTAGTATATAAATCTTTTTAAGGTCCAAATACTTTCATTGTTTTTAGTGATTATTAGAATAAGCAAAACTAAGAGCACGATAAAACTAATATAGCATTTTGAATGCGATGCGTTTTGATGTTCTAAAATTTTATAAATATAATAAATGTTAAAGTTTGTAATGAACGCAGTGATAGATTTTACAGTCAGAAGGGACATACCCTTGACTGTGTAGTGTGTATTATTTGGGCTCGCTTCGCGTTAGGCATCGCTTCGCTCGCTCTAACACACACACCCTGAGCATTTATGTGGTACACTTTACTGAAAAACTATTACGCCTATAGATTTGTGCTTTAACAATATAATAATTTAACTTCATATTTTTCAACTCGGCACGAAGCGCTACCGGTTAAAATTTACCACATAGTCCATAAATTCGTAAATATTTATTTTTCTGCTAAATTTTGTGTCACGCCGCTTAAGGTACCTTTCGAAAAACGTGTGATGGTCGGAAATCTTAAATAAGCAGCCAGTGTACGCGCGGCGTTCAGCCACAACAGCCTTTTAAGGTTCGTACGGGTATTTTATACCCAGTTGCGTATTTACATTTTTATTAGTCTACAATCTACATTTACTTTTTTGTTGTTTTCGTTATCAATATACCTTATTTTCTTAACGATGGACAAGAAGAAGATTGAGATACATTTTCTGAAATTGAAGACAATGAAGATTATAATTCAGAGCAAGGTGGAGACGGCATATGGTCATCCTCAGCTATGTCAATATCTAGTGAAGAGGATATAGTACCTCAATCTCAAATAATTGTACCATATGTCACCATATCATACCATATGGGTACCATAACTAAATGTTTTACACAAAAGGTGGAAAATTTACCTGAAGAGATAAAACTACACCCCCACAGAATATTCGAACACGATCACACAATATCACACTTACCCGGTCCAATTCATGAAGGTGAAACCTGCGCTATTATTACAGAGGCTTTTAGTCTATTTTTAATTGATTAAATTTTACGAAAAATGATTGATTACACTAATATACATTATATAAAAAGTTTGAGATCAAATACGATTAAAGAAATTAGAGCTCTTTTGAGATTACTATATTATTGCGGAAGACTTCGAAGCGGACACCTCATCGCTAAAGACCTAAGTCTACAGACGCCACTAGTTGCGATATCTGTTGGGCAGCAATGTCACGAAAGCAGTTTCATTTCCTATTGAGGTGCTTGCGTTTTAATAATATATGTAGGCGTGATGAAAGGAGACAAGGAGACAAACTCGCAGCATTTGTTTTTTTTTCAAAAAAATGCAAAATGTACAAATTTTACAATTATTATTATAAGTAAGGATATGTTATGTTCATATAATATTGAGCTGGTTTTTTATTTTTTTTAATGTGCTTATAGTCTAATCTTTGTTTTTTTGTAAGCCATGCCTAAAAACTCTTAATTGTAGGTTATGATTCAGTAAAAAAAATATTAATTACATTATTAGATATATATATATATATTTTTTCACACATTGTTTTGTTAAAAATATATTAAAATATAACATAAAAATCTGTTTCATCCAAATACCTATAAGAAACCGCCAATTTTACAAGAAGTCCAATGAGGTACTTTTTACACTTTTTGGTAGCGACAGTTCGTGTTGCATTATGGGGTTCGCCTCCCGCCGAGTTAACAATGCGTTATGTTACGAGGCTTAAATACAGATAGTACAGATTGTTTAAATATATGCAATCTATTCTGAATACGTGTAGCTTATTTTAATATAAAATTATATAAAACTGATATAAAATATTTAAAAGTAAATATTTTGTACTAAATAAGTAACTATACTATATATTTTTGGCGCTTTTTCGCGTTACTGTTTTACGATAATATGGAAAAGACTTATTTTACTAAAAGGAAAATCATTTAACAAATATAACACCGAGAAACGTCCGGATTTGACCCTCCCTAAGTTGTAGCCCTGGATGACCCTATTTCCTTCATTACTTTCTCCCTAAAAGCCAGCGATATTAATCTAACAAATAAATAGCGTTCCTTGGTTGTTAGTAATAGTTATCGCATAACAACATGTATAATATAAAATAACAAAATTTACAACAGTTTTAGTGCGAAGCCAATGCTCTGAATAAATACATTTGAATAAACAATGATTAAGTGTAAAAATTTTTCAGCTTTTGTTAATTTTAGTGACATCATCACAGCTGTTGACGAGTGCTATTTAAACAATTTAAGTATTTAACATATTGTTTGATTATTAACTTTGCACTACGTTCCAAGTTTTAACCCACTACCAAACAGTTAACCACTTTTACCGCTATCTCCTAAAACTGGAAATTAATTGAAATTGAGCTACGAATTTTAATATCATCAATATTCATTAATGTTCGACGCCAATTAATACTAGTATGATTATTATTAATGAAAGGAATTTACAAAGTGAACTTAAACTAGATTTTTCTCATTCGCTTATACGTTTATTTAGTTATTAAAAGTCTTAGTATTTTTAGTTGACTTGGCTCTAACTTCAATTAAATAAAATGCGTAGTTTACTTAAGTATAATCATTAAAACTTATAATCTTGTAACTACTTTCTTATCCTATTATGATTTAATCTCATTTATTTATATAATTTGTAGCAATAATTGGTATACCTAATTATGAAACGCTAGCTTAATACAACTTATAAAGTGATATATTGATAAAAGCTAAAAAATTATATCTGTATAATAATATAATCCCTAAGTAGAGATACCTTTATACTAAATAAAATCCATCTCATAGTATAACGTATCATGAGGACACGTCAAGTATATTTTTTTTTTTTTTTTTATGGGACAAAGGGGGCAAACGGGCAGGAGGCTCACCTGATGGTAAGTGATCACCTCCGCCCATGGACAACTGCAACACCACAGGGCTTGCAGTTGCGTTGCCGGCCTTTCAAGAAAGAATACGCTCTCTTCTTAAAGGTTGCCAGGTCGTAACGGTTCGGAAAGACCGCAGGCGACAGCTGGTTCCACAGAGTGGTTGTGCGGGGCAAAAAATGTCTTAGAAATCGCACTGTTGTGGAACGCTGGACATCGAGGTGGTGAGGATGGAATTTTCGGTTTTGGCGCGATGTCCGATGATGAAATTCTGCGGCCGGGATCAGTCCGAACAATTCCTCAGAACACTCTCCGTGATAAATGCGGTAGAAGATGCAGAGTGATCCAACATCTCTACGCAAAGCTAAAGGATCAAGCCGATCGGAAAGAGCTTGGTCGTTGATAATTCGAACCGCCCTATGTTGAATGCGGTCAAATGGAAGTAGCTGGTACTGGGGAGCTCCCGCCCAGAGATGAGAACAGTATTCCATGTGGGGTCGGATTTGCGCCTTATAAAGATTAAGACGCTGACCCGACGTGAAGTACTGTCTCGCCTTACTGAGCACACCAAGCTTCTTAGAGGCCAATTTGGCCTTACCTTCCAAGTGACCACGAAACTGGACGTTGCTCGAAATATCGACGCCAAGTATCCCGATACTGGCTGTGGCAGACAGGGGAGTGCCCGCAAATTGAGGAGTTACGACAAACGGCGACTTTTTAGCGGTCAACGCGCAAACTTGTGTCTTTTTGGGGTTAAATTGGACTAAGTTTAGTCGACCCCAAATCGAGACTTTGGTTAACAAGGTTTCGACTTCAGACACAAGTTTGTTCCGGCACTCGTCGACGTACTCCCGAGAAATATTAGCGCGGCCAGTGTACAGTGCATCTACAGTGCTATCATCTGCATAGCAATGAATGTTGCTGATTTGCAGCATGTCATTGATATGCAGAAGGAACAGAGTAGGAGACAGTACACAGCCTTGTGGAACACCAGCGTTGACATATTTAGGATCAGAGCAGGCACCGTCGACAACGACCTTGATGCTCCGATCTGCCAAAAAGCTGGTGATCCAGTTGCACAATTTCTCGGGAAGCCCATAGGAAGGCAGCTTCGAAAGAAGCGCTTTGTGCCATACCCGATCAAAGGCCTTCGCTATGTCCAGACTGGCCGCAAGCGCCTCCCCCTTGGTCTCAACTGCTTCTGCCCATCTATGTGTCAGGTAAACTAGAAGATCACCGGCTGAGCGACCTCGACGAAAGCCGTACTGGCGGTCACTAATCAGCCGGTGCTCCTCTAGGTACCGCAGGAGCTGGCAGTTGATAATGGACTCCATTATCTTGGAGAACAAGGAGGTAATTGCTATAGGCCTGTAATTGGACGGATCCGAGCGGTTGCCTTTTTTTGGGATCGGGTGCACTAAAGCGGCCTTCCAGGATTTCGGGACTACGCCTGATGAATAGGAGTGCCGGAAAAGACGCGTTAAGACCGGTGCCAACTCCGGAGCACATGTCTTCAACACGATCGGAGGGATGCCATCGGGCCCATTCGACTTATGAATGTCCAAGGAAAGGAGTGCTTTGCGAACTGCACTTTGCCGGAACTGAACTTCCGGCATCGTAGTATCACACCGCGGGATTGACGGTGGTGAGTTTCCTTGGTCATCCAGAGTCGAATTGGACGCGAAAAGAGAGCCCAGTAGATCGGCTTTCTCTTTCGCGGCATGGGCCAGCGAGTCACCCTCCGTGTGTAGAGGTGGAAAAGAAGGCTGACAGAAATTCCCTAAGACAGCCTTGGCGAGAGACCAAAACGCACGTGTTCCTGAAGGGAGACGCGCTAATCGCTCGCCAATTCTGCCAATGTGCTTCGACTTCGCATCAGCAATAACTCTTTTGAAGGATCTGCGATATGCGATGTTATTAAAGAAGTGTACTAAAGTCATTACACTTTTGAAGCAATAACTCTTTTGAAGGATCTGCGATATGCGATGTTATTAAAGAAGTGTACTAAAGTCATTGAGCTTGACCCTTTTAGAGTAAAAATAGAATAATAAGAAGCTAAAAACTTTCTTACTAGGAAATTCAAAAAGACATATATTCACTTCTTCAATGAATAGTTTCATCAAACGTTATGATTTTTATTCAATAATTATAGTGCATTTTATATATTTACTAGCAATTCAGCAATTCTCCGCCAGCGTTCTAATCACTATAAAAGAATATGGATTTTTGGTAGAAAGATGAAAATTTAGGGATTTCTTAATGTCAAAAAATGAAAAAGTGAAAAATAAAAATTTGGTCTTAAAATAAAAATTAAGAAATTTCTGGAGAGGGGAATAAATGTTAGCTTACGACCTATTCCCAGACCTACCAAATATACACTAAAAAACATAAAAATCAGTCAAGCCTTTTCGGAGGAGTTCAATAACAAACACTGCGACACGAGATTTTTATATATTAGAAGATTATAATAAACTATACTGCTGGTTTTATCTTCAATTAATTGCTTAGCAGCAAGTGAGTGATTATGCTCCAACGTCTCAATATTCCTATTTTCAATATTTAGAAAAGGAGCTCTTATAATACTTCGAATTCGTCGAATATTTCTGAACGTGTCTACTGAAGTATCGTAGAACTTTAAATTTAGTTTCGCTATATCATATTGTGGAAGATGAACAGGAAAGAGGATGTCGGAGTGGGGAGAAAACTATATTAGTCGATGCATAAACGGCATCGGGGGGTAGATGTGTATTGACACTTATCGTGGTAGCATTGTTAGGGCGTTACTCTGTTGGTTTATTTTTTTAAATATCAATGTTGGTAGCTCAGTTGTCTTTTTGGTTATTTTGATTGTGTTTTAGCGTTTTCAGATTCTTAAAATAAGTTGGGGTTGATTTAGTAAGCTTGTTATTTTTAAAAAAAAAGCTCACTTCTGGTCTAAATTCACAAGAATATCTATTTTAATAGAATAATTAAATAATTTTTTCGATAAAATATAAAGTTAACGCACATTGTTAATAACATGTATTTATTAGGAAATAATTACTTTTAAATTAAAGCTATAAAAACAAAATAACATATGTTACTTAAATAAATATAAGTTTATCCTTCTACGTACAAGGAGATCGAGGGTTATTAGTAATAATATTATAATAACAGTCATTAGTTACTTAATAAAATGTTACTTACAAAGATTTGCTTAAATGTTTTTCAAATATTCCCAAAACAATTTTATTTTTAATGATATTCAATGTTATGTTGTTGTTACCATTTATTTTTGCCATTCTTTTTTATATTTAGAAAGCTTTATTAAAAGCTCCTCTTACGTCACATTACTTTATCACAAAATAAATTGTAGGAAAATCTCGTTCGAATAAAATAAGATGTATATTGAAATTAAACCTTAATTGATGTTTGTTACAATATTCTTTAGACATATTTTGCGGACGATATGTGCATTAGAATATTTATATACAATAATATCTATATATAATAACGTTTATTTCAGCAGAAGTGAAAGTTTTGTATCTACAAGTAGAAAAAATCTAGAGGTAGCCCAGTAGCAATGCCGTTGCTTGTGAAACTGAATCAAGCTGGCTCAAGAGAACATCATTGAGAACAGGAATGTTCTCAATCGTCTAATATTTTCATGTAAGAATAATTTTAATACAATTACAATTTGCCTTACGGCCAAGTAATATATAGTGAGGGTTTTCGAAAGATACTTGAAGTCCACTAACTTGCTTTTGGCCTGGAGCGTGGTGGGCCTGATATACCTATAGTTTTGAATTGGGACATTAAAAGGGGCTACATAATGTAAAAATACGTGCAATATATTTAATTGGACATCATTCGAGAACTCTATTATTAGTATCATCACTTTCAATGGAATTTTTAGTAAAAGTTTTGAAAATGCGACGAAAGTATCTCGTGAAGCTAGAGCACTGTACCATCAAACATAAAATTTGTTTTACTAAAAACGGCAAAGCCACTGCTAAGGTGTTTATTTTTCGCGGTCTTGTATTAAGTTTTAAAGAGACGCTTTGGTGGGTGGTGTCTTATGTTCTTATATATTAAAAAATATGATATATTAAATACAATTTAAATTTAATAAAAATTTGACTTCGAATTTAAACAACAATGATAGTATTTATAATCATAATAATATATTCATAAGTCAGCTACGTTTATTATGTCAACTGTCTTGCCACTGGAGTAACATGTCAGTTAAACCAACTAAGTAAGCTTTCCCTTAAATAAACATGACATTTATATCTTAAATTATTACTAAATGTAAATTTTGCAGAATGAATTACGTTGCTATTAAAGATAAAATAATCACACACGACTGCTATTATAAATGGGATTCTCATTATTATTTTTGCTATTTTTAGCCGACTTCATAATTATTAATTTTAAGTTCTCCAGTAATTTTCTGTTTAAAATTATCTACAATTTTTTACTGCACCACTTAGATATTATTAAATATTGTCGATAAGATTTATTTAGAGTTAAGACTATATCTTCTGATAATACTTTCTTAGATTTACGCAAATATTCGACATTATAAATGAAACTATCTTTTCGGATTTTGTTGCGGATTTATTTTGATTTTTAGTTCCCGACGTTTCGAATGCTTTACAGCAATCATGGTGACCCGTGACCATGATTGCTGTAAAGCATTCGAAACGTCGGGAACTAAAAATCAAAATAAATCCGCGACAAAATCCGAAAAGGTAGTTTCATTTATATATCTTCTGATGTTATATATAATATATAAATATTTTGTGGTGCATAAAAATATAAGGTTTTTTGGAATTTAAAAGTAGAATATAATAATATGTACTTATATATATATTTATACTATTTATTCATTGGTCATACAATAAAAAACTGTAAAAAAAAATATCCGACATTGAAAAACTTATCTACGTTAAGCATAAAATATCACCTATCCTTTTCTGTAAAGGTCGAGACGATCAAGTCTTTTCCAGACGCTCCAGCGAACTCGTATGTACTCGTAAGTTAAAATCTAATTTATTGTTCCGCAGACTAGCACAAACAGGCAAAAATTTCCGAAATTCTTCGTTTAATTTTAATTTTAAGTTTTTTATCATAAATATTACAGAAACTGTAGGTAAGTTTTTTGCTATTGATGTCGGTATCCGATTTATTTCAAGTCAAATTTTCCTGGTACGAATATGTATAAAAAATATAAAGTATAAGAAGTTACTTTATTTATCAATGTATGACTGTCATTCAGTAATTAGTATATTTAAATAGGACCTTATCAAGTTTATAAATCTGTAGAAAAACCGTATATAATTTTAAATACTTTGTATAAACATCTCTTGATCAACTCTATTATATTAATATTTTAAGATGATATCTGGTAAAATACAAATATAGAATCAAACAAAGATAATGAGTTTGACCGTATGTATGTATGACCTAAAATTCTCCTCATTTACGTCTCCTTAAAAAAAATATAAAAATTTTAACCGATTTTAACAATTCATACATCGCGCGGTAGTTTTGGTAACGCGAGCGTCATTCAATATGTCTTTTAATAAACCTATTCTAGCAAATAACAAACAAATCAATAAACCAGTCGGGTTTTCGTTCAATACGAACTAAAAATAACAAGTTGACGAAATTATGCAGTGTGATACATACATTTTTCTAATTACACCATCAATTCTTTCTTTTTTCTTTTTCGTTCTCACTTATCATTCTTTTTTCAGAATACAAAAATAAGTATAAGGCGCTAACTCATATATTATATAGGTGTATACACTATACATATTGTAACTAAGCGTTATGTATCTGTTTCGGATAATTTGGCTAAAATTACTATTCCAACCTACTTACATTTTATCTACTCGTGTTTGAAGACAATTATACTTATTACTTAAATGAATTAAAATTGGTATTTTGTATAGCGTTTTGTTTCAGTGCACAAACAAAGGCGTTTTGAAAATAATATTGACTGCGTATGACGAAACATGGGGAGCGCAGGCAACAATACCACATTATATGATGGCGATATTCTTTATCCAAACGAGTTCATTCTACCAAGAGAATTTAGCGATATAACGAATACGGATACATGGCCCATAGAGAAATGTTTTGAAGAACATTTAATAAACAGCACGTTAAGTTCTGATCTAACTAACCACATTTTCGCTGTCAATGGCACTCAAATCGTATGCTTGGAACATGCACCAATTTTAACTAGAAATACCATTATTAGAGCAAGTATTTTATCGGTTATGGCACTGTTGTCTTTTGTTGGGAATTTCGCAACTATGATAAGTGTGCAAAAAGGAAAACGATGTCGCAGGCGCGCGAGACCATCATGGACAGCGATATATAGTCTTATTTTTCAACTTAGCATAGCAGATCTACTTGTTACTTTATTTTGTATACTGGGAGAAGCTGGATGGTCTTTTACAGTACAATGGTACGCGGGAAATATCGGATGCAAATTGTTTAAGTTCCTACAAATGTTTGCTTTATACCTAAGCACATTTATATTAGTATTAATTGGCGTAGACCGGTGGCTAGCAGTGAAATATCCGATGAAGAGTATGGCCACTGCTACAAGAAATGTCAAACTAGTAACCATTGCTTGGATTTTAAGCTTCGTTTTAAGCATACCACAGGTTAGTCTATATATAAAACTCTTTTTTAAATATTTTTTAAGTTCCTTGTTACACGTTCTGCTTGAGAACTTATTTTTGCTAGATAACTCATTTATGATAATATGATAATGTAAGTTTTTACAAACAATAGACTTTGTAATAACGTAGATGCAGTTTAGAAAACTACGAGTACATCTACGTTATTAAAGTAAAATATTTTTGAACTAGATCTGTAGTTTCGGACTTTGCATTCAACATCTAAACACGAATAGAGTTTACCTCCTTATAGTATTGTCCGATACTTGATATCCTCTCCTTTATCGAATTTCGGCACGTCTAACAGCTCACTAAGATTAGCCGTTACGTGCTCTCCGAGGCAAAGGGGTGTTATATATCTAGCTGCGTACATTCGGTTACCCATAGATTTTGGCAGAAGGAAAAATCTACACGGGGCATTAGGTAATTAGATATCAAACAAATATTTTGGAGCATTAACATAGCGCCATCCATTGTATGCTACGAGGTTTCTCAGATACATATATACTATACATAATATACTAACTTAAAACAGTACGAACTAAATAACTTTAAATACAAATAAACAATATCAATATAAGCACCTATGACTAGAAAACACACTTTTGTCTTTGTCACATGAATGATTAAAGCTACCGGCGGGACTCAAACACACGACCGCTGGCACATCACTAAAAACTGAACCAAACTAATCGTCAATTTGTCTGCAATGTAATCAAACAACTGCAATGTAAATGAAAAAAATATATATTAATAATTACTGTCCATTTTATAATTTATAAGCAACACAGGTCACATAAAAAATGTATATTTTTAAAATATATAAGTTTAACTTTTCCTTACATAAATTTAAACCTTAAAAATAATAAAAGTGCAGAATATATAATTTACTCATAGACCAAATGTTAAACCTTTAGATTCCTATATTCTTCAGTTGCTTTCCATTGGGAAATCTGACGGCTGTTGAACTTATTTCTTTTCTTATATTTCACAATGTAGTGAAGTTATTTATGTATTTTTTGTATGCACGAATTTATTTCATTGTTTAACATCCTTAATATATTATGTTTAATGTATGTATATAAGTATATAAAAGATATAATAAAAGTATCATAAATATTTATCTCTAACCACAAAAAGTTATTTAAAATGTAAAACGGAACATAAATTAAATTAGATATTTTATTAAATGTTTATGCTACGATAATATATTAAGAAGTATTCATATATATTTTTTTATATACTGTAAATGTTGATTTCTATGTACTAAAGAATTTCCTTTATTTTCAGGTAATAGTCTTTCGATTGGCAAAAGGGCCATTTTTTGAGGACTTCTACCAGTGCGTGACCCATGGATTTTATACTGAAAGATGGCAGGAACAAGCATATACCACACTATCCCTTATTTTCATGTTCATTCTTCCGTTGGTTATTTTAATCTCTACGTATGTATCGACCGTGCGAACCATTGCAAGTGAGTATGTTAATATTTTTTAAGAAATAAGAATTCGCTAGTCATGTACTGTTTGGGCGTGCTTAGTAGCATTTGACAATACGGCTGGGCGTGAAGCCAAGAAACGGTGGTGGCCCACTTCGGGGGTGTGTCATGCGGGTTGTTCCAGGTACATCTCTAATAGGTGAGCTAACTATGAAGCAACTCCTTGGTTTTGGTCTACTTAGGCAGACCTGCCGTCGGGCCTCGTGATTGAATGCGTAAGCGATCCTACGTCACCCCATTAAGACAGAGGCAGGTTGGCCGGTGAGGCCCACAAAACCACTTGGTGGTGCGTAAATGCATTTCCTAATATTAAAAAAAGTGGTCTGCTTAGCGGTCGACTAGCAATACTAGAGATAGAAATAAGTTATAAACCTTAATTCCATAGTTGTTATTACACTTCCTTTTTATAATGGTCAATTTTCAAACTGTGTGGGCAATTTTTATAATGGTCTATTAATTACTTGGTCCATGACATTTGATGTACCCATGTACTGTAGATATGTGGCCCATTTCAAGACGAAAAAATATGTATGGTGAGCTTTTTCTATTTTAAGCGTCGTTAAAACTATTTAACCATCACGGGTGTAGAATATAAAGGTTTAACTTTTGTTTTCTTACAACTTACACAACAAAAGAAATAATACCTCATTTCTATTTACACCAGTGAGCCGACTCTACAAGATATCGTTTTATTTCCCGAATTACATTACCTGAAGTTTAGAACTGGGAAATAATGTATATTTTGAAATAAATTACATAAAAAAAGAATTTCCTTTTTTATGCCTATGGTTGTATTTAATATTAAAAACTTCGAATTAATTGAATTATAATTCATATTATAACAAAAAAAGTATATTTGAAAATCATGACAATTATGATCGTGATCAAAATACGTATGATATTTATAATCCTGTTTTTTTATATCATGCCGAAATTGCACTTTAAATTATGAGGAGGATTATTATATATTCTTTATTGCACTTTAAAAATATAATATACAGTGATGAAAATACAAAAATAGTTTGCAAAGGTGGCGGTGTATACTGAGCACCTTCATTATTATATTAATGAAGGTGTGCTCAGTATAAGAAATCGGGATTGTGAACATTAGAAAACCAACAGCTGTAAATTTTTCATCTTTATAAGCCATCCACGCAGTTATAGGTACAATACAATAACATTTTCAAAGATTCAAAATATTTTTTTTTAATATACTTTATCATTTAATCAAAAATGTACAACTAACATTCAAAAATTTGCAAGCTTTCGTTTTAATTGTAGTTTAAATTTTCATTTTACTGAACTATAACACTATCCAAAAAAATCGTGTTGACTGCACGTAAAACAACTAACTGAATGCAATTAAAGATCACTTTAAAATTCAATCAACATTGCTATGAACTTAGAAAGTTGAGTAAATCGTTGAATATAAAGTAAAAGTTTCATGGTTTTAAATTAGAATTATATTTTTAGTTATGGAAGAAAAGTAATTTAAACATTATAGAATTATTACATCTATCATTACTATCGAATTCAGATATCTATACATTATAAAAAAAGCTGACAGAGTTGAAAATATTATATTATGTACAGATGTGGTATGTAATATATAAAAGGCTTTCTTGTTCCTCAATAATAACATCTTCTGTAACTATTAATTACAGAAAGAATATTTAAAAACAAAATATATTATTATTACTTGGGTTGTACCCAATATTTATTTGGGACCAAGCAAATAAAATTCATGGCATATATAATATAAAAGTGTAAAGTAAAACCATATTGTTTGAATTGCATAGTATATTTTTATTTTTAAGAATCTTTTGCTATTGCTATTGTATAGCGTTTAAATAAATTTAACCTACATACAATTTTTTATTACTACGAGTAAGTCTACATTTTAGTGAAATACTTATTTTAACAATCTGAAATAAATTCGAATCGTGTATTTGCATAAACCTTGATTTCAATGAGGGCTTTATATATTTGCTGTTTTTCGTGAATTTCATTAAATTTTACAAAGCCTCATTTCATTTCAAATATCATAGACACAACATGATTATTAGATTTAGTACTTTGAAATGAAAAACAATTTCTTATAGAGCAAGTACATTTTTTGAAGTTGTTCGTTATTCATGTTACAGATACAGTTTTTTTTAAGAATACATACTGGTATTAAGTTTAAACTAATATGAAATGTGTGTTAACCCATCAATGGGCGCGGGGACAATATAGATTTATAACAATTGAAAATCTATTGTGTCTCGTATGTTCGCGTTGACGGGTTAATGTTTCGATGAAAGTTAATAGAACTTTATTTCTTTAATTTACTTTATTCAGAATTGTTGTCAGATACAGCTCTGTTACGATGTACACCTTGTCGTAGTGGGAGTTCATTAGGGTCCGGTCATCTAACAGAGTGGACTGAAGAAGTACCCCCCTGTTTATTGTGGTCTACTTTGGTAGACCAGCAGTGAGAGCGTCATTGTTGAGGTCTTAAATAATCCTACGGAGATCCATTAATATTAATTAATTCAATAGATTTAAGTTGGTAGTACTAGTTATTTAATTATTCAATAGGTAATATTTAATATTCTAATTAAAGTAAAATATTATAATTCAATTTATTATAGTTTATTTTTCTATAGTCATAGTTTGTTAACACATATTGAAATAGATTTGCTCAGCTTTGAATCAGCTGGACGAACTTTGAAAATATTTATAAGGTACGAATAGTCGTATTATGATAGCATAATATTATAGTACCTAAATGAAAATCTTCGTTCAGTTATTTTGTACCATTTAGTGTCTGGAATTTGGTTTTATTAGGTGGGCACATATTACATTTTCGTATTTCAATTTTTAGTGTAGACGTAATATATAAGAAGATATTTTTTACCAACTTTGTTTAGTTATTTAAGCTGCTAAATTTTATATGGAGTCTAATAAACTAAAGCGGAGGATAAAAACATACACACATACATTTCACTCTCTAAACTAACAGACGATTTGTTTGATTCCGCTTTACTCGTTAGAATTTGACCTACGATGAAGTTTACTGGAAATACGAACATAGGAAATTAAAAAAAAATATTAAGACCATGTTAAGTAAGCTACTAAAAAAATATGTTTGCTTGTTATAATGCCATTAAAAGCTATTCAACATTTACGTTCTGCGTAAAAATGTAGTATAACTGTAGTAAAAAATGTCGCTCCCGTCGTCTAACAGTCTGACTCTATTAAAAAAAAAGTAAAATATCCGTTAAATTTTTCTTTTATTTTAACATTATACTCGATAATGTATTATACTGCTTGCTTTAAAATTCAAACATTATTTACAGAAAGTGAGAAAGTATTTCAACCAGAAGTTACAAGACAAGAAAAATACCTAACTCCTGATGTGAACCGACGTAGACTTATAGATAGAGCTAAAATGAAGTCTTTAAGGATGTCTGTGGTAATCGTTACCGCGTTTATTATTTGGTGGACGCCTTATTACGTGATGATGATTATTTTCACGTTTTCAAATCCTGATAAAAACGTAAGTAAAATTTATGGTACAATTGTATATAATAATTGTTTAGAGAGGCTAAAATAAATTAAGAAACTACCTTTTCGGATTTTGTCGCGCATTTATTTTGATTAGTTCCCGACGTTTTGAATGCTTTACAGCAAACATGGTCTCGGGAGAGACTTGAAGAAGAAGAAAAAGAATAGAAGGTTCATTTACAATGTCGAATATTCACGTAAACCTAAGAAAGTATTATAAATTAAGAAATATGTCTACTTTCTTCTTTTGTTCAGCTCTTTGTACTGTGAATTGAGTGGAAGTTGTACGATTCGATACGATTGTTTCCGTTTTTATATTCACTTTAGTAAACTATTACTGTCTATTTTAGCAAAGCGAGGATCTACTATCAGGAATATTTTTCTTCGGAATGTCAAATAGTCTCGTCAATCCCGTGATATATGGCGCCTTTCATTTGTGGCCAAAGAAAAAACGATCAAGGAACAGTGACAGGTAAAATAAATATTACTGTTACATATATTTTATCTCAATTGTACTTCCAACATTTTGTTGGTTTAAAATTAATTTTCACGGTTTAGTTTTTTTTTTAATTTTAACGTTTTTCATACCTAAAATACACTAAATACTTATTTATTTCTTATCTGAGTTCTACTTTTCGATTCATGACGATCTCCTCATTTATCATTTCATTGAAATAAATAGTAATGATAGGTGTTAAGTACATAAATAAAACTAATATTTTATAAAAAAAAGAAAAAATAATATGTTCCAACATAAATAGACAAGATACACATGACAAATTTATCAATACTATTTTTTAACTCAGTCACGTTGCTGGGTGACGTGCTCCAGTAATAGCATTTCGCGAATTGAAACACAATACCGTCAATAATCATATAATGCGAGTAGCTTCGTTTCGTCGGTATTAACCAATGTTATATTTTAACGCACGCAAAAGTTATTATACATTATATATATTTTCGAAATCGGAAAAATGTTGGTAGTATAAAAATATTTTTTATACCTATATTGCAAAGTACATAAAAATCGTAAATATGCACATATGCTTATAATACTCTTTTACAACATATTTGCTCAGTGACCGTAGTGATAACGATCTCTATACCTTTGACAGCGGGTTCTTGTCCGGGGCATTCATTTGTGTGAAGAACTAGAATATTTGTATCATGAGTGATCTCCATTTATCATGGGTGTTCTTATATTTCATAATATTATGTGTATAATATTTTAAAAAGTTAAGTTAAGATCTGGCATCCATTACATAAGCCGTAGCTTACCAAAGAACTATTCATTTATTTATATTGATGACACGTTTGGCTCCGCTGGTAGAGACCCTACTTTCTGCGCCAGCGGTCGCGGGTTCAAGTCCCGCTGGGGGCATTCGTTTGTTGAGCACGAATGTTTGTACTCCAGACATGGGTGCTTATATTTATAATATGTATGTATTTAAAATTTATATGTGTAGTATATCCACTGGTAGCCGTAACACAAGCCTCGTAGCTTACCACGGAACTAGATGACGCTGTTGTAATAAAGTCCTAACATATTATTTATTTATTTATATTACAGAGAATCTGGTGGTCGCCATGCTTCTTTACTACGACGTGGTGACCAAACATCCTCAGTGAGGTTGACCACAATACGATCGTTGAGATCATCATCAAAATATTCTAATGGTCAAAACGTGAGCTTATTATAACCTATCTATAACTTCGGATTGAATCATCAAAACAACGAAAAAACAAAATGGAAGTGAAAAACTTTTTACACAGTGATATTAAACTAGTCATTAATTATGTGAGTGTTTTTTAAGACCTAGTATTAGCTTACGAGCAATTAAAAGACTTTTAACCAAACATAATTTTATTCTATAAAAATTATATTTTATTTAGTATTAATTATATTAATTTAATATGTTATAATGTATAAAAATGTAAATAAAGGTATTTTTAAATTAAATACAATCTTTAATTTTGTAACACATTTAAATTATAAATGTTAGAATGACAGTTAAATCAATTTTTATCTTTATATCTTTGATTATATACATGTCTAGATAGAGTGCAATTGCAACAAAAATAACAGGGCCAGATTTGAAACACTTGTGTGCGTTACGCACACAAGTAAACGTAGTATACGTGCGCGCATCACTGGTGACTGGAGTGATACCAGCCCTTGAATATTTTTAATAAAAGGAAGGAAAAAATATTGTTTTGATTATGAGAGTTTATATTTTCAAGAATTTTATTCGATATTCTGTACTTTTATAAAATAATTTTAAATAAATTAAAAAATATTTTAATTCTCATTATAACCTCACCTAAATACCTGTTTAACCAAGGAAAGTAATCGTCATCATACTTAGCGTCGACGCAGTATCGTAAATGGTTCGTACTCGTATATGCAAATATCAGATATGCGAGATTTGAAAATGCATTAATCGGTTTCCTAAGCAAGCTTGTTACTACTGAGCTACCACTGCATTTGCTTTTTTGCAGTTAATAAATAAAAAAAAATTGTAACATAAATTAATGTTTTGTCAACTTCTATTCATTAAAATTTAAATTTTCCAAGCAATCACAACTTTCCTAACGAGACAGCTCTTGAACTGTGAAATTGACTTATTTGTTAACAAATTAACATCGAAGTCATTTTAGGCTTATCATTATGTACTTTATTCACAAATTCAATTTCCGCTCAAATAGAAACTTCGATCATTCGAATTTAATCTGAGTATTTTTTCTATAATATGAATATACTTAGTACAGATTGTAAAAAATAAAAAGAAACTGAAATAATGATAATTATTTCAAATGGAGAAGTAAATGACTGTACAATAAGGGAACAAAAAGGACAAGAAAACGACGAAACATAGTTTTATGAAGTCGAAGACACCGACGCAGTATTAAAGAACTTGTATATACACATGTAAAATTTGCTTCAGTAACTTTTTTTATTTTATTTATGAAAGTCCTTTATTTTTTGAGCTACAAACTGAAATTTGGCAGGGAGGTAGTTAGTAGTAAACAGACGTTTGCAAACTACGGACTTTACAACAGGACCAGATAAAGAGGTCATACGCCTCTAGCAATTACCAAGAATGGACTTTATGAAATTCTACCCACAAAGCATTGCTAGGGCGTTAAAAAAACACTGATTTGAATAATAACATATTATCTTTAGTATAAAGATAATTATTAATAATAATGTCCATTTAAAAACATGTCCTCGTGTGTACTTTGATATTGTTTTTATTACGTATGTTAAGCTAGCAAGGTCAAGTGGGCAGAACCACATAACACACTTGCAGTAATTAAGTGCTCATTTAGTGCTAATTAATGCTGAAAAAAGGCTTTATGATATTACTTATAATGTTACATTTATAAGTAATATCAATTATCAAAAGCCTAGAAGCTAGCTAGCTAGCTAGCATATATATTATTAATAAATAATAATATAATATATAAATCAATTGCTATTTCGAAAAATCAGGCGCTAAATTAAATTTGCAAAACTATAAAATTTTATATTTGTCTTCATGAATGGCCAGCACTAATTAGGCACTAAATTAATAGTAGTTTGATTTGATGCTGTGCTATGCGGTTAGCGTTGTAAGAGGCAGACACTGCTAACTTAATATAAAGCTGGCAGCTTCCTAATTTTTGATCAATCTACTGCAGCGTAAAATTTACTTTTTGCAGCATTAATTAGCACTAAATGAGCACTTAATTCCTGCAAGTGTGATATGTGGTTCTGCCCACTTGACCTTGCTAGCTTAACATACGTGTTTTTATTTAAAATTGGTGCCTAGGAAACGATTTATATATTCTGGTCAAACACATAATATTCTATTCCGTAGTCAACTAAAAATATGGTCAGATCCATTCTGTCTTAGAATCTTTTTCAAGATCTGTGCAATTATGTTAAACATTTATTTGCATCATAGCTACTAAAACTTTAAAAAGAGCTGCTTTTATGGATCATTCAGCAACTCTTTTTTAGAAACTTAAGTTGAGAAAAGTTCTTCTTCGATAGGATATCTAGAAATCTATTTCGGCGTTCGACTTCCGCAATAAAATGGCACTACACTTTTGTTAAGTGTTGACCAGAAGTTTTATCTTTTATAGTTTTTCCGCGCAGCTTCGGTCGTGTGTTAAGTGGAGCGAGGATCAAAGGTAGCCTTTGCCCGCGCCAGGTTGTACATTATGTTCCTGCCAAATTTTATTGAAAACTGTTTAGTGATTTAAGCGTGAAATCGTGACATGCATAGGTGCAAAGTTCCTTTAGAATTTTAAATATTAAAAGGCATTTATATGAATATTTACATTTAATAAAAACCAATGATATTTTAACTATAGATATGTTATGAGCGCGCAATCGTGAAAACTCGAAAACATCCTAATTAGGACGTATTGCCTTTAGTCTGTGTCACCGCATGGCGACGAGTGGTACGCTGCTACAAAATTTAAAAAATGCCATCCTGTGTATTTAGGAAATGCACCAATTATGATACCAAAGTTAATAAAACACAAGGGATCTCATACCACATGTAAGAACGCAGAATACTTCGATTTATTAATATATTTCAATTATTTGCCTAATATTCTGATATGTCATCGGTCGCTAGACTAATGTTTGTTTACATTGACGCGCAATTGACAACATTAGCTGTCTCTTTTTTTCTTATTGATTTTATCGACTATCCCCTTTCTATCATTTTGACATGTACTTTGAATGAAAAGTGTGTATGTGTGCAGCGCGGAACACTTTTTTCGGTTGTTTAGTGAGCGTATAACATATCTATAGTTAAAATATCATTGATAAAAACATTCTTTTTGGCATACACTATTAAATCGTAAATCGAAAATTTACTTTTGTCTTATTGTTCACTTCTCATGTTCATAATGAGGATATTATAAAATATATTAAATATAATATTATACAAAATATTATGAAAATTATTTATTTATTTAAATTTTAGCTGGCATGGCTATTTCTCTCCGTTCTTAATATTATGCATTGGATAAACATGTCCAAACTCAGACTTAACCCAACTCAAATAAATGAAACGCCCACGCCGTTGTAGCAGTAGAAATGCGTAGCACTGTAACAATGTGAAACGTGAAATATTACAAGTTTAAAACTATATGACTATTTCAATAAGATTTTCAATATACAGATTCGACTAAGTTATTTTTTATATTTTTTTTCTGGTATTCTGTAATGAAAATTTAAAGCACAGTGTTAGAAAAATATAGCCAAAACGAAGCAACGAATTCTTTATTTTATTTGCTTTCTGTAAGATACATTACAATATGTATACACAAATAAATAGCAAAATGGCTATATTTCAGATTTCAGAAAACTAGTCACGCTACTTTGTATGTAATTTGAAGAAGGAACAAAATACTCGTAAGTATTCACACTATCACTCCGTCCTCACTTCCAAAATAAAATGCTCTCGTAGAAGTTTTGGCGTCACGTTTTTATAAATAGATGTCAAATATGAAAATGTCTTTTAGCTTTCAGCACTATAATTCATCATTATATACACGTGATACAGTTGTAAGCTATTTTAGAGAAATTACTATAAATGTGTGACGTACATGATAAACTATAATTCGTAAAATCAAAATTTAAAAACTAAACTTTTAACGCAAGAAGTTCTTTTTTATTAAAAAAGTTTACTTGACTAAAGCTTATCATATCATTTTTTTCATAAATTTCAGTGTCATTCTAAACGTACTTGTACATAATAATACCTGAAAAGTATGATAACCTAACTTCTTTTTAAGAACATTTTTTTTAAATAAGTTAGTAGTATTATATTTTTCATTGTATGTCGAGTTTCCGAGTTTCATGAAAAAATATACAAAAGTTCCTTGAAAGTATATTATCTCAAATAAAGTAATCTACTAACTAGGTTACGTCTAGCATCAAAACCGCGACTTCAGCAGTGAGGCATAATCCATACTAATCCATACTAATATTATAAATGCGAAAGTAACTCTGTCTTTCTGTCTGTCTGTCTGTCTGTCTGTTACCTTTTCACGCCTAAACCACCCAACCGATTTTGCTGAAATTTGGTATGTAGATAGTTTGCACTTATGAGAAGGACATAGGCATATTATTTTTTGGAAATTCAACCCCTAAAAGGGTTAAAAGGGGTGGCAAAGTTTGTATGAGAAAAATATTTTTATTGCACATTTTTGCATGAAACTTTGAATTAATGCTTTTTAGTACAAATGATGAAACACGTATTTTAGGGTTTTTCGAAATTCACCCCCATTGGGGGTTAAAGGGGGTGGCTAAGTTTGTATGGGAAATTTAATTCTATTGAAATATTTTGCGTGACACTGAAATAATGCTCTGCAATACAAATTATGAAATACATATCTAAGCGTTTTTTGAAAATCAACCCCTATGGGGGTTAACGGGGGTGGCACAATTTGCGTAGGAAAAATATTTAACAGCAATTTTTACCATAAGTCCATAACAATGAACCACGTGAACACACAAAAAATTATGATACACAATGATAGTAGCAAAATTGGTTAAAAATAGGAAATAAGTTTTAGAAAGCGCAGCAGTGGCGGCACGGCAGGATGCTACACATTATAAGTAACAGTATATAAGCAAAAATGTTTATTTTATTCACTCTTAGCGCGAGCGAAGCCGCGGGCACCGCTAGTAGGTAATATAGGATAATATTTAACCTGCCAAGTCATTTCAATAAACCTATCGAATATATGAAAAGTTGTTTTTCTTTTTAATCTAACGGAAATAGTCATTATTGTCAATGCAAAGGTCGAATGCCAAATGGAAAAAAATGACTAGCCAGATTTTGATGAAATAATAATACATTTTAATAAAAATTGTATGATGCTATCATCATTATCCGATATAGGATACTTTTTACTGCGGGAAAATATCTATTTTCTGAGATGTCTGTTCTATTTTAAGCAATTAGACTATCTAAGGACGGAGCGAGGGTGATTGTGTAATAGATGAATAACATTTAAAGGTGTTTTAGTAGTAGGTAATAACCATTTAAAGAAAGCTTTTAATAGAAACCTCTGCACAGGATCAACTTTCTGTGGTTCAATAAAAGCCTTAGTTATCTTTATATATATAATTCATCTGTGAGTGTGTATGTCACTGAACTTCTCTCAATCGACTGGACCGATTTTGATGAAATTTTTTGTGTGTGTTCAAGGGGATCTGGGAATGGCTTAGATTCACAATTTTGTCCGCTGGACAATGTTTTTTTAATTAATTTTTAATTTATTAATAGTTGTTGATTTTGGAATGTTTTACATTGGATCCGACAGACGGCGCTACCATCGCAGTGTCAAATTTTAAATAATACTAGCGACTCACTCTCACTTCGCTCGGGTTCGTCCCTAGATTCAGCGCGAGCGAAGCCGCGGGTTCCGCTAGTATATAATAAGTTGTTAGTTTCTTAGTAGGTAATATAGTAAAAGAATTATTTAGTTTTGCAAATAAATAAGTTAGCTTTGACTTAAAATTTCTATTTTGTGTAACATGTATTTTGAACCTACTATTTCTCACGGTAATTGTATATTTCTCCGGGATGAAAATAGCCTACATGCTTAACCAGATTATAACCTATCTCTGTGCCAAAATCCAGATCCGTTCAGCCGTTTTGGCTTAATTAACAAACATTCATCCGCACTACAATTCATTATAGTGAATTCTACAGATACAAATAATTGATGACTCTTTTTACCAACTTTTGATTAAAAGTAACTAACAAATTAATAAGCATATTTACATTAGCAAATTATAAATATTAAATTAAGTTCAGAATGCTTATGAATTTACTAAGAAGCCGTTAATTACTTTGAAATTTTCCCGAATTTTTATTAATTTAGAGTATTAATTATGAAAGTAGGTCTCGATTTAAAATACCAGAAGCAATGTACTTCTGAGAACGAAAAACTGGAAATTAATATGGCACACCTTCACACCTACATCCTTTTGAAAATTCCATTTAACTTGAATAATGCAAACGCCTATCTATCTTTCCGGTACAAAATTAGTAATTAATATTCCTTTGGTGATAATACTATATTAAATATTAATATTAGATAGTCTTTATACCCAGCCGTTTCATTTCATTTGGTTCATTGTTAAGTTATTTTATGCGGAGTAAAGAATCGATGTGATTTTGTATAATGATAATTTTGTAGAAATATTGTACATAAAACAAGCACATTATAATATATACATTATACACCTACATACTCGTACGTTACTTTATCCTATGCTTTATATACCAATATTACATGGTCTTTGTGGGATTGTCGATATTTTCCAACCGATTTTGGGAAACAATTCATTAACATAATTTTTATTTATGAATTATGATAATTAATAAATGAATTAATTACAGTTCATGATTAACGGAGAAATATTGAGACATGGCTTGAAGTTAGAAATTGAGCGAACTTTTCAATGAATCAGCATCCTTAGAACATTGTAAAATATGTATACTTTTATATTGCTAGAGAAATATTTGTTAATTTTATTCCCTAAATCAAATTCTAAATATAGGCTGTTATTACTAAAGACATTCATATTTATGATTTAGAATTTCCACGCATATATGCGGGTTATTTTGATTATAAATAGCTTGAGATAGTAATCTCGTCTGTTTGTGAGAGCATCGTAAACAAATTTAATTAAGCCTTTTCACATATCCAAAGCGAACAAAGTACAAGTCGGTGACGATGTAATTCGTTCACAAAAATACATTCAGAGTTAGTAAAAAAGCAATAAATAAGATTCGTTGGATTTTTTGTTGTTATAATATACTTAAAACGAAATGATCAATTAAAAATAATAAAAAAAGGCTTATGATACTGTCCTAACAAATTACTTTTCTTATGAAGAAGTTAAGAAAATTATTTATTTTTATCATATTATTTGCAGTTCTTTATACGTTTTACAACAAAAAAGTTGGCATATATTTGGCACGAGATGATGCAGCTCAATATGCACTATGAATCATCGCTTAGGTTATATATGGCATCAGATAATGATGTGAACTATACACTATATAGTTCGAGTATCATATCATATTAAACTAATATGTAATTAATGGATATAAATAAGAATAATTCCCCTACTTATAAACTGTTTTATATGTAGGTATATTCCGATTTAATAATTTGTCGTGATATTCGATTCAAATATTTGTTTGAATCCGCGGAGACCTTAAAAAGTTCTTATTTTTAAAGATTTTCTTAGATGCTAAGGAAATCTTTGAAACGTAGTCAATACGCCCTATGTAACTTAATGTATAAACTTTATGTAATTCAGGCCAAGATCGTTTGGGTCATAACCACAATATTTTGTAGTTTGCGTCTTGGGCATGCCGGTCTTGTATCTTTCCCTGTACGAATTTACCCTTAATACGGGCCTATCTTTTTGCTATATTCTCTTTAGTGGACTTAGCTTCTCCACCCTATTCATAATTTTCTTCTAAGTGCCTCGTCCCATTAATGTTATTTGCTTATTAAAATTTGTTATATTATTATACTGTATAATTTTTTATGTATTGCTAAATTTTATAAACATTTTTTGTAAGTCCAAAGGTTCATATTTAGAATATACTTTCCTTAATATTATAATTTAATATGGTTTGAAAATTGTATAGAAATCCTCATTTTATGTGATTGGGGAAGTCATGTGTGCTCATCGAGGCTTGAAGCCATTATTAAGAACAAAAAATAGAAAGAAGTTGTATAAAAGAAGGATGAAATTTTTGATTTTTGAAGATGTCTAAAAGCCGGGTCCCACGGCCCGTTTTCTCACAGATCAGTCCGCGCCGCGCCGGACCGACGGGCCGTGGGAACCGATGCATCCGATGAAGCCCGTGGTGGCCACCACGATTTTGTCGTCCGTCCGATCCATCGGGAGTCGGTAAGCTCAAAGGCGCGGCGCGGCGCGGCGCGTCGGCGCCCGTCGCGGCCTGTGTGGGCGCGTCTACGTTGCTTGTTAACCCTTAACTAACATAGTGAAGTAAATTAATACCCCAGTCGTATATTTTTGATTATATTTCCTTAACCTTTTGTATTAGACTTCCGCGGCCAGGTATTCTCAGTCGAGCACATGCGCTAGGAACAGGAACAGGTGGATACGCAGCACGCAACGTTGGATGGTTCGTGCTATTAGCCTTTGGGTTAAGTTTTTACCCCACTAAGTTATTAGTGTAATATATTTTTTTTCGAACAAGTTCTTGTTTTTTTAATATTTTTAACATATTTTTGCCACAAAATGTTAAAATATTTAAATGAAGAACAAATAATGACCATGTTCAATGATTCAGAGGAAGATGAGCTTACAAATCTGCCACTAAATCAATTTGAGAGTGATTATGAAGATGGCGTAACTGCTGAAAGTGATCATGACGCAGAAAGTGAGATGGAAATTGAAAGCGATGCAGAAGCATCATCAGATGAATATTTCAACAGTAATCAGTTTTCATATTCAGAGTTTGCAAACTTGAATCAAAAATGAAACGGCGAATCTTCATCAAAGATCTTGGTCCTTCTTTGATTAAACTTCATGTTAAAAAGAGAAAACATGATGCTTTCAGGTATCCGAAAGAGCTAAGAGAACAAATTTATATTTTTCTTGGATGTTGATTAACGATAGCGAACCACCAGCAAAAAGAGTGAAATCTGGACACTGTTACCTCTGTACGTTAAGATGATCGAAAGTGAACAAAAACGAATAAGTAACATTTAGTCCTAAAAAAAAACTAAAACCAAAGTCAAAGTAAAATTGTCCTTTTTTGTATATATTTAAATAAAAATGATGAAATTAACTACAAAAAGTTATCAAGCAATGATATGAATATTATTTTGTAATATATATAGCTCTGAAATTGGGGTGGATTTTTACCCCACGATGTTGGTTATGTAACAAAAAGTCACTATGTTAGTTAGGGGTTAATCGTTCATTTCGCCTGCGGCGGCGCATGCGCGTACACGCACTTGATGGAGTGGAGAATGTCAGACAACAGACCGCACCAGGCGGGCACGGGCCGTGGGAACGCTCAAAACGGGCCGCGACGGGCGTACACGGACGGAGCAACGCCTGGCGCGGCCCGTCGCCCGGCGCGCCGTGGGACCGCACCGTTAGATACATATTTTGACTAAGGAAAAGATTGGGGAATAATATATTTTTTTTTATATATTATACTATTCCCTCCGTTGCTTTCGCTAATCGTTATGGTTAATTTTGAATGGTGTAACGATTGGTTGCAGCGCTTTTGTTATGAGTTATTATAGTGTAATAACAACGCTAAAAATCTTAAGAATAAAAACTATTGTAAAAAGCTTAAAGATGAAAAAACTTAAAATGCAGATTTACACGAAGAAAGAAACGTTATCATTTTTATATTTATAGATTTAAATTTTTAGTCTATGTAACCCATTCGGGTAACAGCCGAATGGGCCGGCACGCTCCGTATAGTACCACTCTCTCACAGAAGACCGGCGTGAAGTGGCAGCTATGCTGTCGCGTTTCGTCCGGTAAGTGAGAGTCCGGGAGGCCCACTCCCCATCCCTACTCCCCCCCTCCCTTTCCTGAAAGGCCGGCAACGCATCTGCAAGCCCTGTGGTGTTGCAGATGTCCATGGGCGGAGGTGATCACTTACCGTCAGGTGAGCCTCCTGCCCGTTTGCCCCCTTTGTACCATAAAAAAAAACAAGCTTCTATATTGTTACGTAGCATTTTGAGTGTTTTTCATAACGTTCCACTGTTTGGCGGTCTAAAGAGATAGTCATCATTTACTTTATTATGTAACAAATATAAATGAAAAGTAGTAAATCTAAAGGGTCTAACCACCGCACTCATAGTCACTTAATGAACTGTTAAGTTGTTCTTTAGTATAGAGATTCTCAATTTAATGGTTCATTAAGTACTATGAGTGCGGCGGTAAGTGCCAATTTTAATTTTTCGAGATATAAAAAAAATGGCTTGGCCCCTTCATAACTTCAACTTTATGTGTTTGGGTAAAATTATAAAAGAACCTTTTTCTTTTTTCACATTTTTCATTATAGGGCTCGTCACTTAGATTGTATTTTTAAAAATAATGCTTTTCGATTTTTTGGCACTTTTTAGATTTACAATCCTTCAAATAGATATATACTAAAAATCATGCAAAAATCTCATTATGTTAACTTACAATATAACTCTTCTAGCTACGTAATACGTTTTGAAAGTAATCATTATTATAAATCCAATATTAAAGGAGAGGTAATCCAACAAAATGAGTACAGAGCACGCACTAACAAACAGAGCTAAGATAATATTAGAGGGTAATGCTTATTTGTTTGACATTAGTACAAGGAATAGTTACATTTGTTTGAAACAGTAGTTCAACTGTTATATAAATATGAACCCTTTTACTTTTGTAAATATGGGTGTATTCGTTACTCTGTGATACAGAAACGCCTGGACGGATTTCAGTCGTTTATAGCTAATCTATAAATATAAATAAAATTGAAGTGTCTGTAAGTAAGTAGTGTAAGTGTGATTTCAAATTAACAGATTTTCACTTAATGTATATTAATACTTTTTTCTCTTAATGTTTATATACGATGCTTACATCAAAAACTTCTATTCTTCTATCTGACTTTCTATCTGTCTGTCTGTTTGTTTCAGCTAATCCCTGAAATGGCTGGACAGCTTTTGACGGGACTATTATTATATAAGGAGTAACATAGGCTACTTTTATTTTGGAAATTTTGTTTATAATAATTTGCTTATAATAATATTATAGAAACATTTAATATTATATAAAATTAGTACATACTTTTGTATTTGCTATATTCTAAAATTATGTTCTATCTAGAGCAGATATTTTTTTAAAGTTTAATAAATCTACAAAGGTTCCATAAACAAATTCAACGGATATTAAATCTATATTTATACTTCAAAAAGAGCTATTCGGGTTATAATTTAAAACGTAAGCGCTCGGGAACTTTTTAGGAAAATAGGTAACTTACGTTTGCTTCGCAATATAATGTGTATTATAATAATACTAGCGATTCCCGCGGCTCCGCCATTGTTCTAATCTTATTAAAAAGATAAAAATTTAGGATTATAAGTATTTTTTGAAGCCAAATTATTCAAAACTAAAAAATTAATAGGAGGGCCCTTAATATCTAAGGGAATAAAAAATAGCCTACGACCTATTCTCAGACCTACCAAATATACACAAGAAAAAAACATAAAAATCGGTTAAATCGGACACGAGATTTATATATATATATATATATATATATATATATACATTATGTTAATCTGACAAAGAAGGATTAGTTGCTATATTTTAGGATACAATGACAAACACCAAATGAATACTAGAAATAAGGATAACTCTCGCCACCATAAAGTGAATTCATAGCTCATATTGAGTTGTAAATGTTTTAAATCTAAAATTAATTATATAATATTAAAAATGTAGATTTACTATATAAATTATGTAACATAATACTCTAACAGGAAATATTTTGTAGATGTCAATGTATTTTTGTTCCCAAAGTTTTGAACCATTTCGGAAAAAATGTTTTTTTTTAATATTTTCGTATTTCAAAAAGTATCTAATATA
Organism: Boloria euphrosyne; assembly: GCA_951802675.2. Classification (NCBI taxonomy): domain Eukaryota; kingdom Metazoa; phylum Arthropoda; class Insecta; order Lepidoptera; family Nymphalidae; genus Boloria; species Boloria euphrosyne. The sequence continues at coordinate 6,683,227 of OX637886.1, forward strand.
ATATTGATAAAACATCACTAAAACATAGAATACTTGGTTGTGTATAACATAACAATTTCGCTCATAGTAAAGTTATTTCTAGATTGCCAGATACGCTGCTTTGTTTCATCAAATACAAAATGTACACTACATGCGGTGCGTTTCTTCAACCTAAATATAGTTAGTAGACGTAAACAAAACAAACAAATATTTATATGAAAATTCAAGACAGTGGTAGCCCAGTTGTTAAACGCTTGCTTGGATAACCAAGTGATGGGGGTTCTAATCCGGGTTGTGCACTTCTGACATTTTCATGTGAGAATCATTTCTAGCTTGATTACCATTTATCTTAGTGAGAAGGAAAAGATCGAAGAATGTAGCAAGTTTTTGAAAGACTTGTCAAGTCCGTCAAGCTGCACTTGGCCAGCGTGATGGACTATGGCATAATCCACCTCGTATTGATCCGTGCCTGCTGGGACGTTAAAAAGGGCTAAGTATATTACAATGGAAATACACAATAAGATAATTTCAGGCTCTACACTAATTTGATTTGAAAGATGCTCAATAATATGGAACGTATAATATCTGTATATTTAATAAGTAAGTACACATTGTTGTAACCTTGCACATATTATTAGGTACTCAGACTTTTTTAAGGCATTTGTTAAGAATCAAAGCTGTCTGATTTAAAAATTACATTGATTGAAGATCTGACGATAAAATCTAGTACCTATCAAACAAAGGCGACAGGGAGTCTGATGTTTAGATATAATTATTCAAAGTACTTTGTGCGAGTAGTTAGTATAGCTGTAGCTATTACTTTATAAATGGGTTTCCTTTAAATGCGAAGTTATAAGTTATGATCCACCTAAGTAGCCAAATGCGGGTTGGTAAATTTCACGTCTTGCCAAAACTTATAAGATTATCTGAGACTTATAGATCTCCAAACAACGATTTCCACAATAATAAAAGTTGCAATAAAGAAGCTGTAAAAAATATTCGCACATAAAATATCAGAAAAGATGATAATTTCTCAAGCGAGTGCGTTACCAGTGGGCTGCCAATGCCATTTACTACTATTATATTTTATATATTATAGTATAGCTTAATATAATGCAATTAATAATTACGACCAATCAAAAGTAAGAGTAATATACTTTGTAAATATAAAAATATAATTTTTTTTTCAAAAGAAATTAAAAGAAAGATAAAATATAGTATTAGAAAAGCAATATTTATTATGAGTTCAGTAAAATATTCCAAATCATTACAGATACTAGGAGGAAGCATTAATAAAATGGCGACACTTTAGGTTCAGTTTGTCTTTTATAGAAACAGTTGGTATTTGTCCTGTGTTTAAAACCATAATTGATCCAATTGTGACAAAATTCTGATGAATTATGTATGTATAGAGGTCCTAAACCATTCAAGAGCACGAAGCGAGAACTGAGGGTGATTTGCGTATTATTCATATTACAATTTAATAGAATTTTTATCATATAAAATTATTAATAATAACAATATAAAATAAAAAAATATAGTTATTATAATTTTTATCTGTTATTTTCTGACACGATGTACTCGTTTCTATTCTATTTAGTCAATTGTGATTTGTGGCTATTGATATCATTGTAATAATAATAGACTTGTGTACTACTAGTCGAATACAACCATGTGTAGATATAATATCAATGCATAACAACACAATATAAAGCCGCTTTAAATTTTTGGCCACACAAGTACTATACATTTTCTTTATTTCATGCTTACTTTTGTTTTTCCATGGTCTATAATAAGTAGTTTCGTATGGGACATATTTTATAGCGTACTAACTGCCTCGTTGGCTTAGAAGCTAGCAAGTACGGCCACTCATCGAGAGGTCCTGGGTTCGAGTTCAGGGTCGGGCCAAGTTTAGTTATTGAGTCTTGCTGTTTAGTGAGCCTTAGTAACAGCCCGGAGTTGGGAAGTTGGTGGTGTGTCACCCCCGTGCCTCGGAGAGCACGTAAAGCCATCGGTCCTGCGACTTAATTGAGAATTGAGAGTGATAGGAACAGAGAGTGCACTTGGTGTCTGCGTGTACATTTGTGCACTATAATATCTCTTGCGCAGTTGGCTTGTCTCATTGAGATTGGACGCCATGGCCGAAGTCGGTCGGAGAACATTATTATTATTATTATTATTTTATATCGTAAATGTGGCTGTATAAATGTTACATATTTATTTTGTATAGTAATACACACTCGAATCTTTTAATAGAAATTTGATACACAAGTTACATTTAAATCATTGTTTTGATCAAAATTGCATTAATGTGATGATTTTATGACTATTATTTATAAAATGACAAAAATATCCATTAGAAACATTAATATTTATGAATATTTCTTTTTAAGTACAACTTTCTTTTATTTCTTTAAAATATATAATATTAAGCTCATGTTAGTCGTTCTTGAAATAATTTCATGCCTTTTTAAGAAATTACATAATATATTAAGAAAAATATATATTGGCTTGGAAATGGCAAAATGGAATTTCAATTCAGTTACAGGAAATGATTGATATTTATAAATGATATGACTAGGGACTTGGTAAATTTAAAGGCGTGTATGGAACTTTTGTTTTGTATATTTTATTTTATTTTAAACTCTTGTAACTTTTATATAATGACAGCTATAAAGTACATCCATTAAGATTAAAAATTATAACATTGTAAAATGTTTAATGGAATCGGATTACGATAAGATTGAAATGCACTTTACACTTGAACATTAGATATGCAATAATCTATCATAATACATTATACTAGATAGGATGTAACATTAGAAGGGATTAATTTAAATGAAATTTTTAATAATTTAATTTTTAGTTAAGCAGAGTGGACTGTGGAGCAACCTCTTGGCTATGTGGTCTGCTTCGGCAGACCTGCCGGGTCGTCGGGGCGTCGTGATTCGTCATCGTCGTGCTCAAACGATCCAGTGACGTCCCATTAAGACGAGAGATGGTTGCTTGGATTTTGTTTGTGGATGTGTGGAACGGCCAGAAACCAGCCAATATGGGTAGAGCCACTCATAACCATCTGTTTGCTTGTTTTACAGGTGGTATGCGCTAATGCATTTTGCAAGGATAAAAAATTATTGACATATGGAATACTTTTAATGCGACAAAAGATATCATTTCAGAGAAATCTATAACTTCTTACTGTCAAGAGAATGTTAAGAATAATAAATTCAATAGATAAATAAGTTTATAGTAAAATAAGAGCTTAAAAAGGGTTAAATTTAAACAAAAAGATTTAAAAATTACTTTTAACATTGATGAAGTTTGATAATTACTCGTAAAGCTTTTCTTTGTATTTACATTCGATATATCGCATACGATCCCAAAACTTCTTGCAAGTTTTCGTATTACGAGTATTATGTAAAGAATATAACAGTCAAAAACTGTAATATAATATCACCGTCGCACTCCATCGCTCGACTCGGGTTCGTCCCTAGTGAATTTAGCTTTAGCTAGCCCTAGTTAAAGGTGCTCGTAAAGCGTTCACAGACAGACAGACAAAATTTCTATAAATAACTCTAATTCTCTAGAAAAATTATAGATTCGGCCTCTGGAAATTGATATCAAAAATTTCTCAATAGGTTTTTCCAAAAAAAAATTCAATATATGTACGTTATACATATTTGAATTAGTTAAAACTTTATCATATTATGTTAAAGATGATAATGCATTGTTTTCATCATTAGTAATATTTTTTAAATTGCATTTACTTAAATAGGATGTCCAAGTAAAATTTTATATATTTTTAATTATTTATGTATACTCTAAAATAATTTTAAAATTTCATTTCATATTTGCACAAAACCTCAAATCGACATCAAGTAAAATGGAAGTTGACTGACTGTTATACATCTCGAGTCATGTGGTTTCCGTAAAATAAAAAAAGAATCTGTACTATAATATATTTTAGAAAATATATTGTGAAAAAAATGTATATTACGCCTATAACTCAACGATGGAACTTCTTATTAATTTCTAAAAGGTAGATAAAATACCTATGTTTAGGCTTGCGTGGTAACAAAAGAAAACCACGAAACAACTTTATCAAACAATCCTTTATCTAGATTTTTATTGTGGTCTACACTATTGTTTCTCTTAATTTTAAAGAACTAAGTCTAAATTGCAATAAAATTATATTAAAATAAATCTTAAAAAAATAAATAATTTTTTTATTATATATTATCCATATATTATATAACATATATTACATAACATATATTACATAACATATATTACATAACATGTATTACGTAATAAATTGGTTTGATTTAATTTAGTCATTTTACTAAATTTTAACTATAATCCCCATGGGGTGGAATGGTAGGCCCGTGCCCAGTAGTGGGACGTTAAAAATATTATGAATAAATAGACATACATGTATATAATTTGAAAATTGGATAGAAGGATATGAATGTTACAATATCTTTCATAATATTTTTAATTTTCAAGCACGAAATACAAATTTACATTAGCATTATGAATGCTTGAAAACCCGACGAAGCTCTACATGTGACAAGGGTTAGATGTTATTTTTAATTTCTTTTCTAAGTCGACAACACAAAGAACATTACAACACGACATTACAAGCATACTCGTATATATAACAGGTTTAATAAAAATGTCTTAGTAAAATATTGCGTAGAAACATGCTTAACCTGAGACTTAAAACAAAAATTCACGTTTTGATATGTACTAGTATAGTAACACCGCTAGTACATACTTCTATTAAGTCTTTTTACCAATATTTACTCACCAATTCTTTTTATATTAACTCTCCGAACAGTGTCAGAAAATATATAGCGTAATAAAAGGATAGAGCTTCAATAGTAAAAGAAGTTTGTTCTTATGTCTACAGAAGAAAATAAAGTATAATACGACTTACAAAGTCTCAGGGACAGTAAGATTTCCTTTTTACTTTTCTTTTTGCTTAATTAAATTCAAACAATGCCTAACAGAATGTTGTAAAAAATTGCTTAATTATTTCAGTTTCCAGCAGCATCCAATTGGCTTATGCGCATAAAAACATGCATAAAAAATCGTTTTGTATAATATACCTGAAATAGTTTTAGCCTGAATAAACCTGATTCGACTGAGCGGAAAAATATGTACATACTACTTCTATGTTCTATGTGAAAAGTAGTGCGTATATAACTGCTCAAGTATACACGTAGATAATACTTAATTATAGTCTCTATTTCATTTAAACTAAAAATTCGATGGGATGATACTTCGACCAAAATTGGTGAGACCGAGAGAGAAGCAGCACAAAACCGACAGCTTTACTTGCTCTAAGACCCATGTGGGTGAAACACCGCGAACTGCCCAACTCCGGGCAGATACTGAGAAATCTTGACTGAAATACTGAATAACTGAACTTGGCCCGCTCTGATACTTAAACCCATGATCTCAGGATGTGTGTAGCCAATAGAAAAGGTAACTACGCAGATGATAAGCGTTTTTGCTACACTAAAAAAAGAAACAAGAAGTGCCTAAAAGCGACTTTTATTTAAAATAACTAATAAATCACAATTTACGCGTAATTTTTTTATATACGATATTTCTACAGAGAATCAGAATTATTATATCGAAATATAATATCATGACTTGCACATTATTTTTATTTGCTTCATACAAAATCAGGATCACAAAGGAATGGCCAATTCATAAATAACTTCTAATATGTTAGAACTTACAAGAAATTCTCAAAACGATGTTAATTTATATATCAACTACAAAGAAATATTTATGTTACCTTAACATAAAGTGAAACTTCTGGTTTAGTAACTTCCATAAATAAAAAAATATTGTTTCCGTAATAAGAAGAAGTAACAAAAAGGAACGTGAAATAAGAAAGCTATATTAATATTCTCAGAAGCTATTTATTTCAATTTATAAATGTATACTTTATTGCCTTTAAAAAACATGCCTAAGTCCCAATTAGACTCGTCAATGCAAATTCGATAAGTCCAAGTTCCTATGGTTACTAGCGATAAGCAAATTTTACCAAGTACTTTTACTTGAATAAACATATTATTGTATTATATGCACCTTACATAAAAGCTCATTCAATTTTCTCCTTGAAAAGCAATAACTTTATTTTTTTTAAACTGACAATTCCAACAAATATGTTGGAACATTGTTACAACAGCGCGATCTAGTTCCGTGGTAAGCTACGTTACGTGCTTGTGTTACGGATTCCAGATAGTTGATATACTACACATTAAATTTTAAATACATACATATTATAAATATAAATAATTACAAACATTCGTGCTCAACAACTAAATGTCCCCAGCGGGACTCGAATCCGCGACCGCTGGCGCAGAAAGTAGGGTCACTACCAACTGAGCCAAACGTGTCGTCAAAAATTCCAACAGTAGTATCACATTGTCAATAATTATTTTTATTAGGTACTCACCCATGCTCCTCTCGGGTTCGTTCGTACGTTTTAACAGTTAGTATAGATGTCTGAGATATAAAATATCGCAGTAAAATATTATGGTTACGAGTATATGTTTACTTTTCACCTTATGCGTTCCCAGACAGACAGGCAGACTGGCGATAATTCTAAAAACCGTTCTCTGACCTGACCCATTTAAAAATTAAAAATTTATTTATAAAATTTATTTATAACATAGGAACCATATTTTGTTAGTAAACCTTAGATACTACAACGTATACACTAGGGTTAGTAACAAATACAAACAAAACATAACAAAAACAAAACAAAAATAATTTAGTGCGTCATGCACTTACGAGGCATTTCATGCGGACAATGATTCCGCCTGAGATGCCTCAGCACAGGAGCTCTCGGGTCCTCAGTCACGACTTTCAGGATGCTATTTTTACTCCCCCGAATCCTTGTCACAAGCGAAGCCACCTTTTTTCTGATGATAGTATGGAAACCATCTGTACGGGATTGGGTTAACATCCCAGAGACACTACAGAAACGAGGGAGTTTCAACATCATCCTGAAAATATTATTGTATTGGACGCGCAGTGCATTTAGCGCCCCCCGCGAACAACTGAACCACAAACTTCCCGTGTACAGGCCTTGACAGTACGCTTTAAACTAGATTATTTTGACCTCATCGGTACAACGATAAAATCTGCGTGCCAGCATGTTCCCGCGGACAGTCCTGCGCGCCCTGCGCTCCCTCTCTACGTCATCATCATCTTTAAGGTCGTCGACAAGTATATGTCTCAGATATTTAAACTTAGTCACCTGCTTTATATTAGCGCCGTTCAGAGTAATTGATGGAATGGTGTCTGGGTACTTGCAGGCGGCCTTGAAGATCATGAACTCGGTTTTCCTTACATTATAGATAAGGCCATGTGGTGCAGCATATTTTTCACAGACCTTCAGCATCTCTCGGATTGACCTCGCAGTCGGCCCCAATAACACCATGTCGTCTGCGTAGCTGATGTTGTTTACACAAACACCCCCCACCCGGCAACCGACACGCATGCCGCTGAGCTCGACTATGAGGTCATTTACATACAAGTTAAACAGCTTTGTAGAGGACAACCCTCCCTATCTCACTCCGCACTCCAAACTGTATGTATCCGAGAGACAGTTAGACCACCTAACACAATTAGTCTGATTCGAGTACCAGTATTGAAATATTTTCAACAGTTCCGCCGGCATTCCCCTGTCCCCCATCTTTCTCCAAAGTACTTCATACGAAACGAGATGACGAAGGCTTTGGACAGATCCAAAAAACAGGCATATACCGGAGTCTTCCGTTCAGTTTAGTATTGTACAGTGTGCCAGAACCAGAATCGCGCTTTCAGTTGACAGTCTTAAACCCGAACTGTGCGTCGTTCATATTGTTTCTGATCAAAGTACATATAACCTCAACAGATACCGTTACTCCTATTTTAATTGAAGAAGGAAGTGTCACAGTATCGATATATTTTTTCGATATAATTCTTACATGGAAGAGTTTGCGAAAAGGCTATTATTATATTATAAAAGGCCGTTTAGCTCTTTCGCTTTGAAGCCTCTGAAATGAGCTTTTTCGTTTGATATCGTGTTATTATTCAATAAGTATATTTATTTGGATGATTTTATCAAGCCAGCTTAACGTAGCGAACAAAATAATGTAAAAATTTAAATTTCATAAAACTACTGTACTGTATTTTACCTGTGTACTTTCATATTTATAATAGTCGTCTGTAAAACCATCTGACTACGAGTATTATTATCTTAGTATTATTATCAATTTATTATCCGAGATACCTACCTAGATGTATCTGTAAAGCCTTCCAATATTATAAACCAAAAGACATAATATGCAGTGATAAGTGGCAATCTAAAGACTGTGGGTAGAATCTGAGCAGGTCCCACATTAATTCACACAATTCATACCTGAGGAGCATCTTTAAGAATCTTGCTCATAAATTGACATTTTAGGATATTATAATCTTAATAATTATGTCTATACTTCATCATTTCATTTATAACTTAACAAATATAGGATAATTAAAAAAAACAATATTATATTTTTTTTCCTTAAAATCGATTAAAAAAGAAAAATGATTATTAATACTACACACTCTGTCTATCTTCTGATTTCAAAAGTATTTTAACAAAGAATAAGATAGAAAGAAAATTTATTCTAATATTTTATCAAAATTATATAACTTATTACTGAGAAATCACACCATCTAGTTTCCTGGTAAGCTACGAGGCTTGTGTTACGGATACCAGATAGTGATACACTATTATACATATGTAACTTTAAATATATACATATTATAAGTATAAACACCCACGACTCGAGTACAAGCATTCGTGCACAACAAATACATGCCCCCAGCGGGACTCGAACCCGCGACCGCCGTAGCATGTAGGGTCACTACAAACTGAGCCAAACGTGTCGTCAAGGGTGTGGGAGTACGATTTGCGTATTCCGTTTGTTATAAGCTCAAGATAATTTATGAAAGAATAACACAAGATTTAACGTGAAAAAAAAAATTAAACCGACTTCAAAAAATCTGCACTAAAAAGAGAAAAATCTAAACTAAAAAGTAGAAAATAATACTTTTAAGAACTTTGTTAATTTTGGAGTCGGTGCGAGCCAAAGCAAAATAACCCTAAATAGATACATATTCGATTAATCTATCAATTTGTAAACATATTCAAAATACCTGGCTGGCACCGACTCCAAAATTAACAAAGTTCTTAAAAGTATTATTTTCTACTTTTTAGTTTAGATTTTTCTCTTTTTAGTGCAGATTTTTTGAAGTCGGTTTAATTTTTTTTTAAAAATAACTTATTTTTCCATTTTTAGTGTGCCTTTTATTTAGCTGATTTAATTATAGTGACTTACTATATGTCACTAATTTAAAATCTGTTTAAGCTTTATATTAAACAACGATCATATACCTATTAACGTATGTAACGTAATAGTAATTAATTATCGGGTCTACCGAAAGGGGGGGGGGGGGTGTCCAAAGAGTACTCGATCTACGACTACTGTAGCTGTAACTAAACTACGATGTCATCTTTATGTTTACATTCCCCATACGAAATAGTTTGAATAAACCACGTCCATTATTCCACCTAACTCCTAGAGGTTAATGAGATTTACCTTCTATTATCATATTAACGCAATAGCCTGGAAGAAAACAACTATCAGTCTATATGTATGTATAATTTTAAAGGAATTTCCTTTCAACTCCTAGCCGTTGAGGAGTTGTACCTTCCATCATCAGCTTATCCACATGAGATGGTAATTATCCGATGCAAATCCTTAAAAAACTTTAGAAAATATATGAAAAATGTACTAAGTGCCTGTAAAATTTAAGAGTTGCCATCGATTTCCCTAGGATCCCATTATCAGATCCTAACTTGGTGACAATGGGAACATCTTGGAAGTATACCCTACCAAACAAAAAATAAATTTTTGAAATCGGCCCACAATTGACGCATAAATCTGTGAACACAGATAAACAATAACATTTGAAGAATTCTACCTTCCATCATCAGCTCATCACATGAGATTACGATTTTCAGATGCAAATGCTTGAACAGCTTTAGAAAATATATAAAAAACATAATAGGTGCCTATAAATTTTGAAAGTTGCCCTGGATTTCCCTGGGATCCCATCATCAGATCCTGATTTTGTGATAATGGGACCCCCTCAGAACTATACCCTACCGAACAAAAGAAAAATTTTTGAAATCGGCCCACAGTTGACGGAGAAATCGGTGAACATACATAAAAAAAAAATACATACATCGGAACATATAACCTCCTCCTTTTTTGAAGTCGGTTAAAAAGAAGGCAATATGGCAATCTTACGAATCGATAGAGCGTAAAAACCATATTATATTTCAGTTTTACATCTGTACCAGTTCTATTAAGACCTTTATTTCAGTATTTTTCGTATATAAAAGACAATAAATATTTTTCTTTCGGTAGTATACAGAGGATTTTTACAAATACACAATATTAAAATCTGTCGGTCACCATCGATCCGGAGTACATGAACTTGAACTATGCGTCACCTATCCTTTACAATTGTTCGATTGTAGAGAATGATGGTACGTTTGACGAAATTCTCAATAGACAGCCGTTTATTCATGTGTAGACGACAAAAGATGTCGGGACACACGTTTTTTATTGGACTTCTATTATTTAGGATATTATCTTATCGGTAATCAAAATCATAAAAGCAATGCATTATGCTATTTATAAGAACCGAAAATCTATTAAGCAATAAGGAAAGTTATTGTGTATTTTATCTTGGAAGACTTATACTAGTATGAACTCTGCGGGTATTTTTATAACGTTCATTTTTCTAGTACATTGGTTCCATATCTTTTGAAGTTTAGCCCGTCTGAGCCGTAATAATAGAATAATCGTCGTACTTATAGAAAAGTAGCCTTTTGTATTAGTTTCATAGAACTAGAGAAACAGAAGAAGTAGTATTAAAATTATTTGTCATACCAAACTAGTTACATATTTAAATCTAATGTTATTGAAACTAGTAAAAGTAGTTTTTTACTATACAGTCGCAGGTTATGATAAAAGAAGTACCTATTGATTAAATATACAATAATTTTCTTCCTTGTTATGCCTTTCTTTTTTTTAACTTACTGAAGAGTAATTTCTTTTACAAAATGATATCTTTTGTAGGTCTAATGGATAAAGCTTCAGAATTTTAAATTGTATGTTAAAAATCATGAATCGACAACGATAATCGATATTTTTTGTAAATTAGAGTTGTAAATTATTTTATTTTAAAAAACTGCGTTACTAAATTAATAACCCGGTACTAAAGGAATTTATAAAGTGCGAGAGTAAAACATTTAGGTACGAGTACGTTTGTTAATTGACGAACCCTTTGTAGTTACCAGTCTAGTTACTATATCTTTGGTTTAATTATACATTTACTAAGTTAACCCATTTAAAATAGCACCTACTTCTAATTTACTTTACAAACTGTTACTTCAGTCGATTAAAACGTTACGAACTTTGAAGCTTACTTTTTAATAAAAAATACATTTTGATTTATATTAAATAAGTGCATTAGTTCAATAAATGTAAATTTCAATGCACTTAGCAAATTAAATTTAAAATGATATGCATATCTTCTACGATTATAATAATATATATTATTAGGCATTGAATAAGAAGACAATCTGATATACTTTGTAGTGATATACTTTTCTAAATTCAAATTTGTTTACAGATAGATAAGATTATAAACACACTTCAGTCTGTTCATGGGTTTATTATGCTGAATATTCAGCACATTCTTAAGAACAATTTGAATATCTGCTACTTCCATAGGTTACACTTGAGTTTGTTCTATACTATTCACGTTGAATCTATTTTTGAGTCTATAATATATACTATAGGTATATAATATAATAGTATACAATTCCCAAAAATTATTTATACTGTCGTTGCTATATGTGACTTTATGATTGAAAAAAAAGCTCTTAGGAGTGTCATCGCGACTTTTACCAGCATATTGTGATGCGAGGCAGTGTTAGTAGTTGGCATTCATAGGTTAAGTTGGCTGGTCCGATATATTTGCAAGCTAGCTAGCTATTGATATTTTATCGTTAAAAATGAATTAACTTGAAAATATAGAAATAGAAGACATATTTGTTTATATTTAAAAAAATAATAAATATGATCCATCATATAATCATTAAGATCTTATATTATGCAGTACGATGGAAATAAGTATCATATTATTTATGTTTTCTATTACTTTTGTGTGATAAAACTGGCATTAAACACCACATAGCCCAATATTTGCAAGATCCATACAGACATTCGTCTCATTTGGGATATGAGCAAATTGCAAATACCACGTTATTTATTAAGAAATTTTAATTTTAGTATTGTTTTTCAATTTAAAAGTTGAATAACTGTTTATGATATATTTTAAATTACATTCTCGTCAAAAAGATTTATTTTGCTACCAGATGGTTAACATTGTTACTTTATTTTCACCAATTAGCAAGATCAGTAAGTATGTACTTATAAGTACTTCAATAAAATATTATGAGAACACTTATAAGTTAGAATTATCTCAAATTAGTTATCTTAATAATTATAATGGGTATTGAGATGTTCTTACATTTTTTGTAATTGTATTAATACTAAAATAAAAAAAAATAACTCGCTATTTTTGTACATCAATTCTCATTTAGGCGATGTCATTCTTATTCCCGTTATTAAATGGACACATTTCTCATTTATATCATCCGAAACCATTTCAACTAAGTAATTTGACTATTTTGACATATTTTTATCTCAAAATTGCCAATAACAAATACCTAAACGCAGGAAAAAACAACATTTAATCTGTTTCCTCTTTCTTTATACGTTGATAGTTTTATTATTAATTTGCAGCGGCGTTGACACCTTACGATGAAAACAAGAATTTTAAATAAAAGAACGTTTAAATATAGATTATCGACCGTAACTCCACCAGTTTATTAAACGGTTGCTGAGCATTTAATACATTCACTACATTAGGTGGAATATATGTAGCATTTATGTATTTGAATATTCGTTAATGAAATTGCTGGTTTATAGTTCGGAACAAACAAACGTTCCGTTATTTATCACTACATATCTAATATAAAACTAAGTCCTCCACCGCGTCTGTCTATTCGCTATAAACTCAAAAACTTCTGCGCCGATTTTCATGCTACTTTCACTAATGGATATAGTGGTTCTTGGGGACGGTTTTAGTATATAACTATTGCGGAAATAATGCTAAATCAAGGGACGAACACGAGCAAAGCGAGGTGAGTCGCTAGTTAATTTATAATCAAAACAAAGAACTTAAGCAAACTATTAATAAAAATAGAAATAAATAAGTTTAACTAATATGTACCTTAAAACATAACTACAATGTAATTGAAAGCTGTATTCTTTTAATGAAAATCGAGTATAAGAAAGAAAAGCTCCCATTAAAAGTTATAAGACCTCACTTTTTTAAACTTTACATTCAAAATGAGAACTTGAACGTTGAATGGAAGAAAGGAAAAATTATATTGTAGTGCACGCAAACGCTTTAAGAAAGTCTGTTTTAGTTTATTTTATTTTATTCGAAAGTGCACTAATGCATGTATTATACAATAAAATATAAAACATGTGCTCTAGTTGTCCGCTACGATCGAATTGAGACCACACAATGAGAAAAAGAGCTGGTGAAAATTGAAATATTTTTGGTGGAAGCATAATAATCAAGTTAACGAATTTTGATAACTATTTATGTTTCAAAAATTAACGAATCTCATTGAGCCTACAAGTGTAATTATTTTAAATAGAAGAATACTCATGAAAAAGATCTAATAGATATAATAGTGAGGTGTATATTAGATATATAAGTACACTTAAATTTTACATATTCTCAAACTGTTTCTTAAACATCGTTTTTGTATTTTCAATCAAAATTTTGGCCTTAAAGTACAAACAAAATTAGAATCGTGACCTGAAGCGAAATGTATAGATGTACTGGAGCGCAAGTTCACGCATCATATACTTCATAAAGACGATTAATATTAGACGATTTTCCTTATATTTCGGTAAGCACAGCAGTGTTATACGATTTAATAATGCTTATTATCAAGGTAGATTTTAATATCTCAAGCCTCAGCAAAATATGTCGTGTGAAAGGATGTATTATAGTACTCTTTTTGATGAAGCTTTTATCATAGAAGAGTATTGCCAGTGCTATAAAAAATATTGGGACGTGTTTTATAGTATTTCTGTAAGAAACAAAACAAATGAGCAGTTCTCGTTATGTACCAAATACGGTATTAATAAATTTAATAAATTTTTCAGTTCTCTTTTTCGTTTTTCTGGTATTAGCCCAAAAATTTGCAAAATATATAACATAAAACTAAGTTTTAGTACTTACCATGAGACTATTTTGCTTTCGCATCACATAAAACAACAAAGTATTTTTTGTGTAATTAACGCATTCTTTGTATTTAGTCCGTCCGTCCGTCCGTTTTTAACATACATCTTTCAAATGATAGTTTCTGCGTATTTGCAAGACATTATTTCACTATTTGTGTACTTCACGTTCGCGTTTATTTCAATTTAATGTTAAAATGTTTTCTTGCTTGTCGACCTAGATATTGAACAACTTAACGGATAATCGTATTATGATAAAATTTGAATTCATTTACCTTGTCTATTTACCTAAAGCGTTAAGTTTATTTTTCTATTGAATACTTTTTCGCTTTCTTCCATTAAAAACAAATCTTACATTCAGTCCTAACGATTTATGTGTTTTCGAATGATGTGGAAACTTACGTAACACGTTATCGTTGTAGTTGATCGCTTTAAATAGATATAAAATGAGACATTTTTATTTTCTTACTGGCAATTTTTTTTAATTGAATTTTGTTGCAATTCAGAAAACATAATTTTTATTTTTTAATCTATACATATCATAAAATTTTGTACTTGAAAAATGTTATTTAGATAATCATTGTTATAAATAAAGGCCGAATCTGTTTTTTTTCTTCTGTCTGTGTGAAATGTTATCTACTAATTTTTGCTTTGGCACATTCATTTACATTTTTGAAGTAAAGCCATATTAATATTAACATATAACGAAAAATAACTCTCGCCGAAATGTATGTCGTGGAAAAAGTGCCATGCTTGCTACCTTCGGGTAGCAGCCGAATGGGCCGGCACGCCCCGTATAGTACCACACTCTCACAGAAGACCGGCGTGAAGTGGCAGCTATGCTGTCGCGTTTCGTCCGGTAAGTGAGAGTCCGGGAGGCCCACTCCCCATCCCTACTCCCGTCCTTTTCCCTCCTCCCTCCCTCCCTTTCCTGAAAGGCCGGCAACGCATCTGCAAGCCCTGTGGTGTTGCTGATGTCCATGGGCGGAGGTGATCACTTACCATCAGGTGAGCCTCCTGCCCGTTTGCCCCCTGTGTCCCATAAAAAAAAAAAAGAGTTTTTATTAATAATTTAAAAACAAAATATAAAAGCGAAAGGTCACACACTCACTAACTTATTACGTAATTTTGACGTTTTCTATTTGACTCGCTAGTAAATATATAAGATTATTATTAATAATTTCATAACAATTGTTATATTTATATTTGTTTTATTGTGAAGTGCCACACGCACAGTTACCCTAATATTTTTCGTAGGATCATATCTTCTGATTACACACCTTGGTGTAATCAGTGCTTCCTGCCAGGAAGACTCGTTTCAAAAATTAAATTTACACAGTGCGCTATGACAAAGGCTAATGAGATCTCAACTCTCCTTCAGAGGAAAAATTCGAAACAAGCTCAAACGTAATGATGTTGTAGATATAGCTCAAAAAGTTGAGTTATACCAAAATTTGCACATAAATCAAGTCGAAATATATTTTTTGTGAAATATAGACTTTTACATCTAATTGTAAATTAATGGTATATTTTAAATTTAATTTAAATATTACTATAATATTAAGCCTGAGAGGGATCTACCACCGAAAGGCACTTCTGCTGAGAAGAGTCGGTGAGAAACTAAGCAGATAGTCCATTTTACGTGGGTCCTGTCTTACGTGGGTATTAACTAATAGTAATTATATACATCTGCAAAGTATTGATACTAACTTTGACTCAACTTACGTTTGAGAATAAAGTGGAATAAATGAAAGCCAAAATACCGTGTGGTCTATAATATTTGTACATGGACATCGAAAATATTTCTGTATCGCACAGATACTACAAAAAAGTTAATAGTAAAGTTAACTTAACAGCCGCTAAATTTAAAAACATGCAAAAAATACCCGATATATCATAAACTGATTAACATATTTCGTATATATTAATAACCTAATGGATATATTACAGTTAGAAGTAATAAACAAATTTTAAGGTTTAAAATGTATACAAACACAGATGAGTTTATCCTAATAACCAATAAATATTCATAAAAATGTATATTATGAATATAGAAGGATCGTAATATGTTAATATTTATTCATTAGACGTGATCAAATGTGTGAATCACAATAATATGGAAATTCGCCTTATATTATCATTAATATTGTAACTTACCGCAATTTAAAATCTATAAGTTATATCACTGTTTTTTAGACATTGATCAATTATTATAATATTAGATCATAATATAAATAATAATTCATTTGGAACTTCACCCACGGGTATACAGTATACACTACATACACACACTTACATATTATAAAAACGCTTCAAAACCACAGATTTAAATCAAATTCTGGAAAATAATGTATTTGATCGCAAATAAGTCTTTTTTAGATACTAGCATCCAAACAGCTAAGAAAAATCCCGCATAAATAGGCTTACAACTAAAAAATACTTCTCACTCGTTGCTCTCTTTCTTAAATATTTATAAAATTCTGAAAATATTTTTAAGATCTTTCTTTAGTAATGACTTTAAATCTCATTTTAGGTGAAAAAAATACAATACGTAATTAATAGGCTAGTTGACAAAATTTGGAAATTCGTTTAAAACTATAGTTTAGTATTTATTTTACCCCAAATATATATTATTTTTAGTAAAATAGGCCTTTTTCATAAGTATTTTGCTTTTTTAGAAATAAACTTAAAATTGACTTTGGAAAGGCTGTCATGGCGTCTTGAATGACGTCACTCCTCGCGAAACAATCGAGTTTGTTGATGTCAGTGACGAGATCGTTATAATAAATAATGAATCCCTCTTATTATAAATACTGTATAGTGCCCCAATGTACAAGCACAACGATAAAAACGCCAAACAAATTATTTATATACGTTCCAAACAATAAACAAATACGAAGAAAGTGGTTAGAAATGGCAAGGAGGCAAGGTGCTCATAGTTTATCAACTAATTCGACAATTTATTTTTGTGAAGATCATTTTGATGTAAGTATTAAAAACAACTTGATGTGTCTATTTGTTAATCTTCCATAAAAAAGTAAACATAACCTGTACAATGCTTGACATGAATAGGTTTATGTCTTTTATTTTAGGAGTTAAAATATTATTTTTATTTTTGGCCTTTAAAATGTAATAATTCATAATTTTTTTAAATATTTTAGTTGCCGAACGATATGATTAATTATACCGAGTATCATATTATGGGAAAGGTATCACAAGTGCGCATGAGACCAGATTGTATACCAAAGAAGTTCGAATGCCAAGAAGATAGAAGGAAACGGACATGCAGTGATATGGAACGACCATATATCTTGAAAAAACAAAGGTTGTCAATAATCGCAGTGTTTGAATGAACCAGAACAAAGTAGTACACCAAGTTCGTCTGTCAAGGATACTTCCAATACAAGTTCAGGTATGTAACAAACAAAACAAATGGTTTGCAGTTTGAAACAAATTTTATAATGGCTAGCATTATTATATAAACATATTGTGTTTATTTTTCAGATTTTCAAATTGTTGGAGAAAATGTACCTGAAACTTTATGTAAATTGACAGCGGATAAATCTGTTCAAGCATCAATAACACACAGATTCAGAAGTAAAGCTGTCCAGACTAAAATAAAATTCTGTGTTTTGCGAGGCGTGACGTCACGCTTCTCTGATTGGTGTTTAATGTCACGTGATTAAATAAGTAATTTTGCCGATTTTAATTTTCAAAAATATTTGTAATCTTATATTATTTTAGTAAAAAAAGTTGTTTTTTTGTTTACTACATATCATGATTAATCATTAGAAACTCTAAGCCATCCGATTCATTCTTAGTGGAAACAAGCCTATTACAAGAATCCGTGTCTGTTGGACCTCTGATAAATATGACATAGGTTACATTATAATATGAAACTTCAATGCAATATGTAAAATGTCAAAACAAAGAAACACGAGTAACTATATTGCGTCGGTCGCATGGAAAACTTAAAGCTTATGCTATTCTCATATATTATTACGTAAAACATTCACCCTTCTATCACAACGGATATACCTTGTACAGTAATAAAGTTATTAGCATAAGCAAAATTTTAAATAGGATAAGTTCCTGAGATCAGCGCAAATAGACATACTAACAAACTGTGCTTCTTATTAGTAACAGTATAAATTTCCTTGTTTACAAAATTAAATATTAAATATTAGTAACGTAGAAAATAATTTTTTTTGGAAGTAAAAAAAAATAAGTATGTTCTAAATCAAATACAATTTTTCACGGCATAATTTACTTGTACAGTAATCATTAAGTTAAGCGTACATTTGGTTTGTGTAAATAAGTATGTATATTTGTAATTACAATAAACTTAAATTTGTGTATTTCATCACGAAATAGCTGTCTGTAAATTACTACCGCTATATAGATGAAACGACTTTAAAATTCTCCCATTTGCTAACGAACGAGTTTTGGAGAGCACCTATCACTTATTACATTGTGACGTTATTATATTAAAAATATTGTTCTATTTCAAAAAAAACTCCAAAATAAAATGTTTCATAACTTTCCTAGCAAGCATCTATCAGTCAGACGGAGTCATGTTCAGTAGATCAAAAAGTTAAAGTAAGTTTCATAGTATATTGGCATGAAATATCAGACGAGCGGTTGTACGGATTACTTTTTCTAAGTTTCTTACTTCTCTTCTTACCTTATTTTTATTTAAAATTAATCTCATTATATCAAAATTCTGCGCGCTATAACGTACCAAAAGAGGGATCAAGAGACATGAGGAAATACTTTTTTTTTCTGTATCCTGCTCATCACAACAATCTGTCATTTAGACATTTAGCTGCTCCTTTCTTTGAATTTATTCTGAGGAAATACTAATGTTTTTTATATTTAGGCAACGAAATGTCGAAAGACATAAATCCTTTTTCATTTAATGATGAAGCATACTGTAGGGAAAATATTATATAATTTAATCAGTATTACGGAAATGAGAAAGTATTTTTTTTTTGTTTATCGTAAATAATTTTTACTAACAATAATCCATTGTAATACATAAAATATTTGTCTAATTTATTAAATAATGACTATTACCATTATATTTATCCGTTACCGTATATATTAATACCGTTAAGGTATAGGCTATTTTATCGAAAACTGGTTTTCCGTTCGATTTTTCTGACATCGCTGACGAATAATGACAGTTCTAAAAGTCGGGACAAAGCAGGACACGAAGCTATTAAATTATAACTTTTCTTGACTTCGCCGCTCCCGGAGAATAAAATGATAACTGATATTACCATAGTTTTAGTGTTATCCCATATTTGAAATATACGGTTAATCTAATTTTTTTTCGTGAATTTCCAGTTATTATTTAAAAAGTTATAGAATAATGCAATAATATTCGTCACTCGATGCTTCATGAAAAAAATATGAAGTTGGTCAAACAGTTTCTTTATTAAAGATTCAATAAAAACTTTTGCAATAATATTCTCGGAAAACAAATCAGCAAAACAATTCTAAACGCTATATTGTCATTTTGTTCTTGTAAATTTTATCATAACATATTTTAAAGCATTATAAGAGTTAAAACATTAGCAATCATTGAGCTATTTTTCATCCCTCTACATCTATTCGTTAGCAAGTTAAAGTTAAAAATAGTTTTATTTTTCCTGAAAAATCGTGTTTTTGCAGTTATCATTTTATTTTCCGGCGACTTGTAAAGTCCAAACAAAGACAGAAAGTAACTTTTATTTTCACACCATATGCCTTTTTGTATATAAAATATGTATACATTATCATATTATGTAATAAAATGTTATGATAATTTGAAAACCCTTTAAGAAATGCGAATGCACTTCTCGTCTTTGTTCAGATAGTCATTCATTCATTTTCAAATGTATTATGACCAAAGGTAAAATAGCCTCCAGAGAGTTTTTCAAAACTTTTATAAGTATAAAGACTTAATTATATTAATTTAAGATTTCTTACAAGTAACTTTAATAACAACTCATAGTTCAACAACTTTATAGAAAAGTCTTATAGTGTTGACTTTTCAATATAAATATATCAGCGTTTACGCTGTAGCGTATAATAGAAAGGAAATAGAATAGAGCGATATGTGAAATTTATCGCTGATCCGTGAAGAGACTTAAGTACACATAGTAGAATTTAAGCATTGATAGTTTCTTATAACAGATAACGTTTATATATTTTTTACTTTTTTTTAAGGAATTTCTCCGGTCCTTTATAAAGTAGGTATTATTATTATTAAGATTACAGTTAGCTCATACTTTCCACAGCTGGGCAAAAGCGTTACTTCTACGTTTTCAAGTTTTTCTGTCTTCTAAAACAATTAATTATTATTTGTAGTTCATCTTGCCATCTACTCGTTTCTCGTAATCTCGCGGGCTAATCTCGCTGCCTTTCTGTTTCAGAGCTTCACTTTGTAGTAATTTTAGCATACAGTTATGCAGGCAAATGACAGACGTGGATTTATGTATGTATTTTAATATGTAAAAATATAGTCTTCTATCCTTACAAAAATATTTTAAGAACAGAACGTTTAATTTTTTTCATGGCAAAAAATACAACATTACTTTAAAAAAATCATATAACAATGTCTGTTATGAAAAGTCAACCAGTTTAAAAATTTAATAAAAAGTTAATTGTTGCAGCGAACAATCGGAGGGACTTTCCGGAGCTCCACGAGCATCACAATTTGGGAGCAAAAAATTACAATGAAATATTTACATCAAATATCCGGCTCATGTTATATTTTATATCATTAATAATGCTTCGAAACCAAGTATATGACGGTCGTTTATTTATTTTTTTATTATTTTTTTTCTAGCGACCCTCGCTTCGCTCGCATTACTTCCTAGGTACTTTAGGATAAAATGTTTACAAACTTTGAAGTCTTTTTTATTTATATCTAATCAAAAGCCCTTTTTTCGCCTTGATAAGCCTATGTACTTTTTCAGGCTCTAGACTATCTGTCTACCAGTTTTCATTTAAATCGGTTCAGTAGTTTTGCGTGAGTGCGACAAGAAAGAAAGTGCGATATATAGACAGACAGAGTTACTTTCGTATTTATAATTTTAATTAATAAGGATTAATATTCTATAAGCTTTAAAGTTTGGCCATACGGCTTTGGATTCAAGGATTGAACGGCTCAATAAAATTTACATACAAATAAACTATAGTCTGGAATGGCAAATAGGTTATTATTTATTCCGAAAAAATATACAGTTCCCGTAGGATACATTTGTTTTTGATAGACTATCTATTTTATGCTAACTGTTTATACGTATACTTACAGACGAACCCGAGGAAGGCGATGGTTAGTCGCTAGTACTATATGTTTAAATGCTTATTGGATCGTGACTAAAGCCTTCCTTTAATTGAGTATATATAATGTTCCGCATAATGAAAATAATTTTTCGATTACAATAAGCTACCAAAATTTTCAATAAATATAGCTTATTATAAAAATACTTTTAGTTTATGGAAACAAAGATGCACTCTGTACACTCTCATTTCCATTGTTCAATGCTTTTTGTAACCCGATACGAAGGGAAAAGTCACAACTGAGACCTTTATACCGAAGCTTAAGATGTAGTTAGCCTATTACTAGAAGGTATTTCTTACAGTAGATCTCGAGAGTACAAACTGCTTGAAGAGCATTATTCTGTTTACTACCCCGAAGATTCTTTAGATTTTGACCCCATTTTTGTTTGACCAACTTAAAGCTACCTTTGTCATATACCTTTTAATAAAGCCATCAAAATGGATCAATAAATATATAAATAAAGTTACAACTAAGATTTTTATAGACTATTTAATATAATAAATAATAATTATTATAGGCGTCACTTTGCATGACAAAACATGAAAATGATACCACATAAAGTGAAGGCAATTACTTACAGTGGAGTTAAAACTTACACCCACTTTGCTAATATTATGTTACCGCAGAACTGACGAATATTCTCAGAATATATAATATATTAAAACTTACTTACTTATTATGTGTTTGTTAATTATATATTATTTATATAGTATTCCAAGTGGTAGTGCCACGCTTGTTACCTTCGGGTAGCAGCCGAATGGGCCGGCACGCCCCGTATTGTACCACTCTCTCACAGGAGACCGGCGTGAAGTGGCAGCTATGCTGTCGCGTTTCGTCCGGTAAGTGAGAGTCCGGGAGGCCCACTCCCCATCCCTACTCCCGTCCTTCTCCCTCCTCCCTCCCTCCCTTTCCTGAAAGGCCGGCAACGCATCTGCAAGCCCTGTGGTGTTGCAGATGTCCATGGGCGGAGGTGATCACTTACCATCAGGTGAGCCTCCTGCCCGTTTGCCCCCTTTGTCCCATAAAAAAAAAAAACAAAAAATTGAATAAAATGACGTAATGAATATCTTCCTATATAAAACACTTGTTTGATTATTATTATTTTTTGGTTTTGTTAAGTGGTGCTATTTTCAAACGTCTTCTTTATCTTGAAATATAAAATAATATAAAACAAAAATGTTTTATTCGTTTAAATCACTTCTTTGAGGAAATCCAATCAAGATTATGAGTTAAAAAACCTTGAACAGTATACAGTTCTATATTTCAGCTCAGTACAGCAATTACTTGTGACAGTATTTTATATAACCAAGAAGCTCCTCAACGCTTAGAATATTATGAAAAATAGCAGCTTTATGCTACAATTTTGTTGGGTTAATCCAGAGCGACAATAACTTTTTGGAACTCTTTTAGAAAAAATAAAAAAAAGATTTTTTTTTGTTTTTATTAAGCCTGAATTACATGAATTCAGGTTTAAAAAAAAAGTAAAATTTCTGAAAAAATGTTATGATACACAATTAATACCTAATGTCGTAGGTATCTATTATTTACTAGTTATCACTCGCCTTCATTTTCTAGGCGTAACGGGTACGTAAATGTTGTCGTTTGGTCTTATGAGACCTTTATGCTGATTAAGGCTCTACGCTTATGAATTAAAATATGATTGATGATTTTGGCATGAAATATTAACCTCGCGAAGATTGGTTAAAGCCCCTTACCCGTACGTTTAGTATTATAATTTACATAAGATATATCTTTGTAGACTTTTTATTGTAGTTAACACAACCTATTGCTAACTCCAGCCTCTGCTTTTTCCGGAATTGAGGATATAGAAAGCAAAGTATATTAAATTAAAACCCTGTGTTCTTTGCATAATTATTTACTGTATTATTATAATTTTAATTATAATAAAACCTTTTGAAAAAATGTAATGTGATGATATCTAGCTTCTTACTAAATTATTCAACCAGCTTTTATAGCACAAAATAGCAATAACTCAAACATAAATACAAACTTTTTTATAATATTTTATTTATGCCTCAAGGGTTTTAAGGGTTTTAAATACAAAAATGTACTTAGATCATCGATAGAAATCAGATTTCTTCGATTTACTCATATATTTATTTATAATCAGTATAAAAGTATTTCTAAAAATATTTGCAATTTTTCTTGTAATTACTCGTAATATTATAAAACAAACCGTAATTGTTTTATGTTAAAAGCATATTATTTATTTAATCTTCCTTCACGTTTCATTTAAAATAAACGGCTGGCAAAAGGTATGTATTTATAAGCTCGTGTAGCGAAAGACAAAGAATGTAGGGAGGTAAAATAAAAAAATGCAAAGAAAGTATTTATTTCATATTATATGTTGTATGTTAAAATATTAATACTTCATGTCCTTCGCCTTCGGCAACGCTAAATTGTAATATATTATTATTACTTACTAGCGACTATATGTCGCTCGTCCCATGATAAATACGTGTCACCACTTGGTGCAGAATAGACAGAAAATAATATTATATATTACTACTATCAAAAATAGGGATGGGTGGTGGAAGGATGAAAATTTAGGGTTATAAGTATTTTATGAGCCAAATTATAAAACCATAAAAAATCTGGAGTGAGTCACCCTTATCACTAAGCGGAATAAAAATTACCCTACGAACTATTATAATATTAACTATAATTACTACGAAAAAAATTTCTATGTTTCTGAAAAATAATTTACTTTTCTCAATAAAATCTAGATTAAGTGAAAGGCATTAAAAATGTTTAGGATATTTTATTCTTTAAAAAGTTATATACAACAAAAAGTAAGAAACTGAGGCCAAAAAGTAGGATTTTTTTTTATTTCCACACATCACATTGTTTGAATCCGTAGATGTTGTACATTTTGAACCAAAGTATTTCAATTGTTATTTGTTGTTTGCTTATTTTATAAAAATAGAAAACAATAATTATTGTCTGGTTCCAAACAAATATAACTAAATTTATTTATAAGAGAATAATTTCTTCAAAAGAATAATTTCTTTTTTAAGAAATTCATCCGAATTTCAATTATTTACAAAAATGTATTATTCACGATAAGATTTAGAGAGATAAAAGTATTTTTATTTTAAAAAGTATCTGTTATATCACGTTAACCTCCTAAACTCAGAAAAAACGAGGTCTAATGCCTAAGGTATCTTTTTGAAATAGAAAAGTATTACTATTAAAAAAGTAATTACTGATGAGTACTTGCTTTAGTAATATTTAATACCTCCCTTTCAGGGTTTCACACACGTGTGTTTGTGCATATTGTTTTAAGCCACTACTCATCTTTATCCAGCTTTATAACGTATCTGTATCATGTTTTTCAAAATAGTTATTTTTTTGGATAAAGCATTCTTAGAATATATTTCAGTATCTGAATTATGCCTAGTAGCCTTTATATTTAAATAAGCAGCTATTATTTTTAAGACTTTATTTCTACATTATTTACTAATCTTGCCACAAACACTTGTTATATTAATAAAATTGTAATGTAATAAAATAACGTGTTTAATGTTTAGCTTTTTTCTTTTGAGAACATTAACATAGAAAATTATTTTAAAAAATGAGTTTATATGTTTGTATTCAGCTTTTCTTAACGTCACTCTGCTAGGCACAGGCCTCTCTTTAATGCGAGGGCGATCAGGCCATATTTCACCACGCTGGCCTAGTGAGGGTTGGTAGAATTCACATGTCTGCGAAAACAATCTAGGTTCTCTCAGACATGCAGGTTTCCTCACGATGTTTTCACCGTAAGTCATCATGTTAGAAATGATTCGCACATGAAAATATCAGAGGTGCGAGACCCGGATTTAAACCCGCATCATTAGATTAATTAGGCGAGCGCATTACCACTAGGCTACCAACTTTTTTTTGTTGTTATTATTCTTCTTATTAAACCTATGTATAAAAATATACTCGAGCATTTTTAGGAGTCCGCTTTATTACATTTAGAATTACCAGTACGTATGCGCATCATACGTACGGTACGTATTTTTAAGAAACCAAAGTACCTATTTGAGCACTCCAGAGTAAATTACAAGTTAAAAAGGGTAATCCACGGCAAAATAAGAAAAAAATTGAATATGTAAATTTACATATGTTTTATATAGTTTAGCATAAAAAATTATAAAGTGATTTAGTTTTTATTACAACTTAAACTATAACATAATTATTATTATCAGTTTAATATATATAGTTTTGCTGGAATCTTGTGCCTTCGTTCAAGCTTTTCAAGCACTACTAACGTCTGCTTAGTGAACATATATACTCATGCTTTGAGCTTTCAAATGAATTCGGAAACTTTCTGCAGATGGCGCTAGAATTTAACCAAGCGCCATCTGTTAGACACATTTTGAAGTATCTTATTCTAAAGCACTACTAACATCAAGTTTATGTTGAAATTCAACTGTTTTTAGATAGATGCCCCCAATTTCAAAACAAAAGTTGTTAAATTATACAAATATTTATGTTTTCAATGTTATAATCTATCATATTATGTTCCATTTGCTATGTAAATACAATGTTTTATTAGTTTATATTATATTAAAACTACTATAAACCATATGTACCATGTTTAAACGATGTGCTATCAAAAATCCTCACAAAATAGGTAAAAATTAAATAAAAATACAACTTTTTGCCCTTTATAACAATAAAGTAACAAAATGTAACTGCAGGATAGCTGTTACAGTGTGCCTTGCCCCCAACGTGCGTTCCCCACGTCGTAGTACGGGAGCTCAAGGATGTGGGTTATTCAGGTACTTCTTTGAGAGCAAAGATAACTGTGGAGTAGCCGTTATGATGTGGATGTAGCCTGCTACGGCAAACCTGTCGTCGGGACATCGTGGTTGAAAATAACCTACGCTATCCTATGACGCATCATTAAGACGGAGCAGGTTCTATTGGTAGAATTGTCTTCTGTTAAGTCGGAGAGCCACACATTACCATGCATGCATGCATAAATGCATTTCTTATATGACATAACCATTTCATGCAGATGCTTTTATAAAAGTTAACTTTCTATAAGCTTATAAAATTGTGAAATAAACTTACATTCTTAACTAAACTAAAATATTTAACTGAACAACTTAGCTCCGTAATTGAAGTTATTTTAACAGAGTACCAAACAATATTTCGAAGCTACACAAGACAATGAAAACGTCAAGAAGAGTTAGTACTCCATTTATAGGCTTTAATTTACTCCACAAATGAAACAACAAGAAGTAGTTCTTTGAATTGCGATTTGTAATTTTTAAGCTAATTAAATGATTTTTTATGAACTAATTATTATTATTAATTTGCTTATATTGTTTTATATAACTGTAGATAGTAGGTTTGATTTTACAGTATCTTTTTAAATAAGCTTTCTATCTACTATCTTTTATAATACCTTAAGTGCGAAACATATTTTATAGATATTACTTTCCGCAGCTCCGCTCACGCTCGAAGGATGAAAATTTAGGGTTATAAAAATTTTTTGATGCGAAATCATAGAAAAGTAAAAATAAAAATTTGGGCATAAAATAAAATATCTGGAGAGTTCCACCCTTATCACCTAGGGGAATAAATTTACCCTACAACCTTTTCTTTGACCTACCAAATATACAAAAAAAAAAACATAAAAATTGAGAGAGAGAGAGAGAAGAATTCGATAGCAAACACTGTGACATAAGATTTTTATATATTAGTAAGAAGATTATGTATAGAAGAAAGATCAACACTTAAAACAATAACAAGGATGTTAAGAGGGTCCTTGAATGAACTGTAGTAGTTCTGAAAATTGAAGTCAAATTAATCTAATAATATCCAAAATAGATTATTACTATCATTGAGTAGAGTTTTGAATAAGTTTGAATTTAAAAGAAAAAGAAAACATTATAGGTACTGAACATAGTATGAAATAGTTGGTAAACTAATTAAAGAACTTTTTAAAATCATACGGTAGTTATTTTTTGTGTTTGTTTTTATTATGTATTTGTAAAAAAAATGAAGTAGTAGACATAAATAAAGTTGAACATTATTAAAAGACTTCCACTTAGTAATTTTATCTAAAATAGGTGAAAGCATTTTTACCACCAATATTAATAATAATTATTATTAGCAATATAATCTAAAAAAAATATATTATATAAGCTCAATCCTAGAAACCCTAATCATTTAATTTGTACCTGCACGAAAATCAGTGGTTTTGCGAAAATCCTTTGCCACCTATAATTTACATAGTTTGCCTATAGAGTGAGTCTGTTGATAGATATTTACTTTGCGCACATTCTAAAGCGAGTCACGTGTAGGGATTGGTTGATACGTGACCGGGGACAGGCAACGTAGAATGATGTAGGAAAATGCTGTTTTTCCCTCGTAAAGCCGATTGGGACCTAGATATCTATGCCCTTGTGAATTCAAATAGATGGTAAATGAAAGAAAGGACATTTTAGATGATTTTTATTTTGTAACAGTTAATAGTTATTTAAGAGTACATTGATTACGTAAATGCGTACTTTTTTAAATATCAGAAAATTTATATTTATAGGCATATAAAAGTTATTAAAATTACTACTGTCTATGTTTATTTTTGTAATGAAACAAAAATTTGTAAATTGTACATACCTATTTTACTTCGTTTTATTAAACATTATATATAGATTATCATAATCATACAAAATGTATATAATAATATGTATTTTGTAATTGCTATTGTATGCTATGCTATGTTTTAGCTATTTCAACGAAACGAGTCGAAAAACTTATATTTTTTATATCGTTGTTCCAAGAGTATTCTGGTGTAGATTCTATACAATACTATTTTCTAAAAACCTTATTAAAATATTATTTTTTAAGGTCACAAAAGATTTTTTATACTCATAAAATCTAAAACTACTGAATAAATTTCGATAGGTATGAACATAGCTGGTTATCAAAGTGAACATATTTTTGTTTGGTACGAAGTTTGTCAAAAAAAAAATTTAGGTTGATTCGCCACTGTAAAAAATTTATTATACTCGTATATATTTAGAGAAATAATAATTTAGCGGTACTAAAGATTTTCTTTCGCAGCGCTATTTTATGCTGATAAGGTTTGTTTGTTTTGTTTTACTTCAGCTAAGAAATCCTACTTTTAGTGTTCCATGTTTAATTCCAGCTCGTGGATAAATCTACTTTAAAATAGTATGTGAGATAACAAAAGCGGAAGCGGTGGGTACTGTAACTTTTTTCCCAATCTCGATATTTTTTGGAGCTATATTTATTTATATTTCAGTGCTCTTATTTAAATTTTTAAATTATAAATCATAGATTCTTACAGTATCCAACTAATTATAATTATTAAAAATTATATACATATTAGGAAAATATATTGGTTTTTTGACAATTATTTTACGGCTCTAAAATTATTCTGTATCTGTCAGCAGCCGCGGATGATTCTGTAGACGTGTAGAGGAAGGCTTTAATGACAGATTTTGTTAAATAACGAAGATAAAAAATATTTTAATTTTTCTCTCAATATCGTTATTTTAATATTTTGCAGCTTAATCCATTGGATAACTTTCTTGTAGGAGCAAGAAATTTAAAAAAAAAATCAACTTTTTTATGGATAAACCTTCCGTAATAATTTCGTACGGAAAATAAGCTTATATTTATTCTCCCTCTTCCAGAGCTGAACGTAATTACGTCTTATACTTGATAATGTCCTCATGTTAACGAGTAGTTTCGAGGGTAGCTGGCGGGTATTTGGACCAAATACCAAATGGCTCGACAGCCAAATATATTTGTATATCGTGGTTTCAAGAAAATTGTAGTGATATACTAGAATATCCCTTGTAGTACATAGTTTATATTGTTTTATATTTAAATAACTCATTCTTTGATTCTATTATTAGCTTATATTACTGAATGTGCATTGAGACATTATTTTACTAGCTCATAATTAAAATATTTTTAACAGCCTTGTGTACCAAGTTTTTTTTAAAGTCTATTTCAATAAGTATATACTAGATTTGATTCAAAACTTCAAAATACTAAAAAGTAAATAAATACGGAGTGGAGTGGTAGTTTTCTTTTACTAGGTACTATAGATTGACCGACACTACAGAGACAGAATCGGTGTAAACCCATAATTACTTTAGGAAAAAAATACTTAAGCATCAATCGGCAGCGGCTAGAATGCACCTAGAAAATCGTAGAGGTATTTCGAGAATTTAATAAAATTTATTAAATTAAAATTTATAATTTTGCTATTCTCTTTGTAGCAGATAGCTTTTTATTTCATACTAGCGACTCACCCTTGCTTCGCTCGGGTTCGTCCCCAGGTGTAACCTCTTTAGTATAGTTTAAAAGATTTTCCCGCTTTTCTATTGAAATTTTTCCTGAATTTTCTTTGCTATAAACCTCACGGAGCCCGAGACCTTTCCAACGAATGCAAAACCGTGGAAATCGGTTTATTTTTTTACTTGACCGCCAGCTGTCACGTGCTGCTAAATGGCGAAAATGTCCGAGCATCTACGATCGCGAGCAAAAGCTTTTATGACCCCGGAGCTTGAAAAAATCATTTGCAACATGAAAAGTACGAGAGTAAGTTTAAAATAAACTATACCTTTGCTTAGGTTAGTTCATAGAGAATAAATAGTATGAAAATAGGCAAAAATATCTCTTGTACAATTTCAGGCCACTCCACATTTATTAACATAAATAAAATATAATATTTGATTGCAATTGAAAACGTGCTTTATTTATCCTTCTTGTATGCAGAAATGAAAATACTAACAAATTATTATAATTTAATAATTATAGAGATGGTTATAGGGCTGGAAAATAATATACTAACACAAAAAATCATTTGATTAGATTTCAATGTACGTATATTGCTTTTTATCGTATTTTTTTTGTTGCTACACTCGGGTTGGCTCTTACGTGTTCGATGTTAAATTTAAAGTTTTTAGCACAAAAATGAAGGATTTTCATAAAAACTTGCGAAAACCCTTACATCTTCTTATTATAGCCTTGTCATAAAGTTTAATCTACTAATTATAAACTACCAGACTGCAAAATTTTATCTTTATACGTGAAGTGTTTTTCGATATTATGTGATGAGTCGTCTTTCTTAAATATTTAGATGTTAAAAGCAATTCACACAGTTATTTGCATACATCTTATAATATTATAAGAGAATACTAATGCTAGTAATGAGCTATAAAAATTGATTTCAGTAAACAATGAGAATAAGGAATGAATATTAAAACAAATTAAATTAAAACTCTTTAAATAACAAGGATGTTAAACACAAATCTGAATAAAGGGCTTGTTTTATCTCTTTACTGGACGGTATAAATGCGAAACATTTATGCTACTTTGTTTTCAAGTTTTTATTTGTTTCCGGTTGGTTAAATATTTGCAATGTAACAAAGAACACAAAAACCTCGTTTGCGAAAACAATTTGCAGAGAAAAACAATGTTCGTATTTCAAAGTTCAATTATCGAAAACTTTACTTTCTCAAAATACTAAAAATATTATGGTTATTATGTGTTTATATTATTATAACTATATGAAGTATAATATTGTTATAATTGCTACGATTTAGTACTTAAATAAGCATGTTAAAAATATTAAACAGTAGTTAAAAATATCAAGCAACAGTTTTCTTCCCCATAAGTCTAGCCGCTAGCGGCTGGCCTTGCGGCTGCTGATTTGAAGGCACTGTGCTCGGATCCCTGGCGGCCGAGAATCATGGATGTTTCTAAAAAGAATATAGTCGTTCAATAGCAACCAGGAGTTAAGAATTTGTCGATATAACACATACTTGAAAACTTATAGGGACGTTTTCCTGGTTGAATCGTCATCCCTTCAGACAATGAAAGTCCACGCAGATTAATAATATAGACTGTACTTATTATTTACTAGATTGCCAAATAAATGGGTGATATATGTACCATACCATTTTGATAAAAGCTACAAAAATACAATTCAGTAAGGATTTTGTTTTTTTATCCTTTCGTAAGTGTTTTTAAAACAGTTAACATATTTGTACTTAACGACTTACCCTCGCTTCACTAGGTAGTAACTAGGCTTCTTTAGCTATCTACGCGCACTTCTCGTACAAATTCTTGTAGATAAATTAGTAGAACTTAGATTTACTATAATTTAAAAGAAATAATAATAATTTTTTAGGACATAATATTATGTAAATAAAAAGAAAAGTTCCTTTTATAAGACTTCAGACTCGGATTTTTAAATCCTCACTCCATATCTCTCATTTGCCTGAATAATGTCTGAAATGCTTAAAATTTATGAGCCATATAGACCACAAACTGATATCTTTTGTAAAAAGGACTAAAAATGAAGAGTGGAAAGTGAATTTATAGCTACAAAATATTTGAACCTTGACTCCGGTAATATAGTCTAACTGCCCTTAGAGTTTTCAAATTTCTTTTAATTTATTTCATATTCATGAAGTAATTTTTTGAACTTGCCAACTCCGTATTTCTGTTTTATTAACTTATAACCTGCCATACATTGGACTTTGGACGTATTTTTGTTTGTATTATAGGTTTTTAACTAACAACTAAAAAACTTGACTGTCATCATCGCAATATCAAACATGTTAAACTTCAATAAGCGCAGTCAGCTGAATAAGCTGCCTAAAGCGAAAAGAGTTATTTACCTTTACAATTTGAAATTGAATTTAAAATTACAGGTTAAAGTAGTCTGCTCGGTTAATTTTCGAATCAGTTTTTTTTTTATATTTTCTTAAATTAGCTATCAAACACAGTTTATATCAAAAGAATTTTAAACATCCATTGACTTTGAATGTAAAAGATATCTCATTAGGCTCCGCTTATGGTATGAAAAGGTTACTTTTGTTTGTCGTATAATATTTAGAACTAGATTAGTTTAATTAATATTGTGTTAACAATTTTTGTGGAGATATTTACTTATTTTAACTCTTACATTTATTTAAAAAAAAATATATCTGGCGTTGCTATGTTATGAATGCTAAGTTGATTCAACGGTCAATTGTTTATAGAGTGTTATTGTGGTTATTACATTTGTCGATTTGACTCCTTTACCGTCATATTCAGAGAGGTGTCTCGATCGTAACTTCGACGTAAAACTTCAAAGTGAAAAGATGGCCAATTAGTACATGAATTCTCGAGTCCTTCATTCAGCCTATCATTAAAAATCTAACAGTTTATCGTTGACTTCTTACGTTAACCTAGTATTGTATATTATTTTTACCGTAAGCTATCCAACTTAAAAGTTTAAAACCTACCTTTGTTACAAGGTACAAAATATTTCGAAATAAATAAAATAAGGCATATATTTGAAATGTTTTCTTTTCATTGTATCACTGAAAACATAAGTCAGGCTTAAAGCTAAAGCCTTTTTTAATTTAGCAAGTAAACATACGTAGAACAAACTGACACAAACAAATTTAAGTAGGGTTTGAGGAATATTATGATTACGAGGACAGCGATATGAAAGGGTTAATGAAATAAAAATAAACATTAATATGTAAGAGATTGCTATGACATGGAAAGTCTAATTGAATTATACTGAGTTTGAAACACTTTTTAATTAGTTCTTTTTTAATTTATATGAAACTAAAAGAAAACATTGAATATTTTACCACAAATTTACACACAGTTTAGTTTTTTTCCATATTATGTTTTGGTATAACGAAATAGTAGACTACAAAGGTCTCTAGTATTTTATTTGACCCCAAAAATCTAATGAGAGAGACACATGATACGGTGAATTGAGCGACCCGCTGGGATGATTACAAGGTACGGCATAAAGTCCTGGCCTTGTTACGTACCGGGTGGCAAGTTATTGTGGGACTTTTTATGATTTAGGTATACATCAGATAATAAAACGTGAGGAAAAAGAAAGCTACGGAAAGGAAGTCCTTCTTTTATTAGCTCTAATTTTTTCTTTCAAGGCGAAACGGAATGAATACTGATTAATAGATAATTCAACTAAATAAGATCCAATTAATATATTAATTTTATCGTTATACAAAAAATATTTATAAGTAAGCACGAATTTTGTTCATTTTTCTTTGTATTTTTTTTTGCTAGATCATGTCTGGAAAAAATAATTTATGGAGAAAACCTGATCCTTTTATAATAGTGAAAAGCATATAAATTACACTTTTATTAAGTTTACATACATTTCATTTTTTTAATTCAGACAAAAATTTTGTTTTATTGGAGAGTATATAATAATACTCTCACTGTCTGAGTCTTGGACTTACTGAAATAGGTAATAAGTTTCCCAATTATTTATCTACAATGATAAAAAAAATATTTATCTTCATATATTTTGAATATATGATAAGCTATGTTTGTGTATTTATACAAAATGAATACTTTTTTCATTTACGGTTGGTAAGTTATTGAACTTAATTAAAGGTTTCCAAGAGCGTGCCTGCTGTTCTTTAAGTTACTTTTCTTTGTTATAAAAAATGTCATATTTCTATAAATATGTATAAAAATATTTATATCAATATTTACATATTTTAGTATTCATTACTTTATACATTGTATCAAAATAAGTTTCTTAAATAAATAAAAAGTGCTTATATTGTACGAGTGAAAAGATTCCCTCAGGAGGTAAAGGATGGTAGAGTATTTGAACAAATATCAATCTACTGTATGTAGCTTTCTTCACGCATGTCCCTAGTGTAGTAAACAGAGAAAGCTAAAATTTACTATGATTATTCACTATTTTATTTTTCTACTCAAACACCCTGGATATTTTATTATATAAATGATAACTTGAATAACATAAAATATAATACCCCTCGCAAATAATTCTTTTGCAGGTATTTGACCTTTAGTTTCCAGCAGACGTGTAGAGTTACCGTCGCATAGAACTTTAAAATTAAAAAAGTTTAAATAGTACCCTTGTTTCTTTCTATAATAATTATAATGTTCTCCGACCGACTCCAGCCATGACGGCCAATCTCGTTGAGACTAGCAGACTACGCAGGATATATTATAGTGCACAATAATTGTACGCGCAGACACAAGTGCACTCTCTATTCCTAGTGCATCACCTCCCTGCCTTCGGAAAGCACCTAAACGGATCGATACTTTACCTTATTCTCACTGGTCGTATCGAGTAATATCCCACCGGAGTAAGAAAGTGACACGAATAGAGAGTGAACATGTGTCCGTGCACAATAATATCTCCTGCGCAGTTGGCTAATCTCGACGAGTTTAGCCACCGTGGCCGTATTCAGTCGGAGGACATAATTAAAAATTATACATTCTGTAACTGCATTGAAATGAAACAATATAGTTACAAACAATAATTCACTTAAGGATGTTTGTTTTATGACGTAAATAAATATTTGAACTCAATCCCTAGTTTAAAAAACATAAATAACTGCTACTTATACAGTACGCTACTTACTTCACTTTACTACCAGTGCTTAGTATACTAACATAAAAGTACACGTTGATTAAGAATAAACAGGCCAAAAGGCTGTTTTGAATTGTATTTCCTTGTTTTATTTTGCCTAAGTATACAATTTAAGTTAAAATTTCATAATTTCCGTTTCATGATGATCCTAGCAGGTGTGCCGGTTTTATTGCAGCATCGTCGTTGACTTTAATCTATAAAATTGAGTAACAAAATTCGTAATTACAGTATTCAAAGAGCCTTCATAAAATATTTTCGGAAATTGTTCGGTACACCTGACTTGGCAGCACAGTGTAGGCGGCAAAAACCGTCCGTCATTTTGTTAAAATATTTTCACGATAACTACTTGATAACGTATAAAAGCTTTATGGGTAAGTAATTCTTAATACGCATTTATCAATTATCTGTATCTATATAAATTTTTTCTTCTTTTATAAAATTTTAATTTTACATAATTTATATTAAAAATTGAAAATTGATAATTCAAAAAACTAAAAAACACTACGAGTATTTAATTATAAATCGAACTAAAAAGTTTAGAATATCTTTAGTTAAAATGTGATTAATGATAAAATAATGTAATTGTGAAAAAAACCGTGAGATGCTCGATATTAGTTGTAATATTTCTATGAATGTATGTTTTCAAGTAAAGATAAAATTAGTGTAAAAATATTGTTTAAAGTACCCCGTATACCCCGTAAGTATAAGTAGTATAGTGAGATCGAAAATTGATTTTCTATGAATTATTTTTGTTTTTTTTTCAAATACCAACACGATTTCCATATTTTGAAAATTTAACTAATCTAGGATATTCTTCACTAGACATAAGAAATAAAAGCGTTTTAACTCGAAGTTTCTTTCAATAAAAGCTTTCGGTGCTAAACGAACTCGTCGACGGAAAATTAGTTACTTGCATCGACTGATGCAAGTAAGTGCTTCATTGAGTTTAAACAAGCATGTTTTATTTTTAACTTTTTCTTTTTAGTCTTTCATTTTTTGACTTTGTTGATTTCCTTTAAAATTATAAATTAATATACCTTGAACCAGTTACTGACAAAAAGTTATAATTACATTATTGAATAAGGCCATAATTACACCATCACGGAATCTTCGAGGATGTCAATGTGTGGGATTAATGTTTTGTTGTGTCTCACATAGGATAAATAGATATGTATTATAAATATCATAAAGCAATAAATATTATATAAGATCAACTGTTGAGTTCCTCGCTGGCTCTTCTCAGAACATCAGCATTCCAAGTCGGTGATACTTACTCACAGATTTATCGACTGACATTTTAAAGAATATTTTGATTTGATTTGACAACGTAATTAAATTGGTGTTTTTCGAAACACCGTAAAAGGCATAAAAGTTTATATACTCGTATTTTGCTTAAAAAATAATATTTTGCATAAAAAAATATTTATTGCTCTTTTAGAAGCCGTTAAATAAGAAACAAATACAATTGTACAATTTAAATGAAAGTATATTTAATTATTTTTATTCTTCAATAGTGTCAATAGTTTCACTTAAGTGAATTATTTTTACCTCCTATTCCTAGCATAAACGGAGTACTTCCCTTATTTTTCTATTGAACTACAGAATACTCTGATGATTTATATACCTAACACTCAACAATTCAGTTGAAACGTTTAATAATAATTTAATGTATACACAAAATCACCTACTAATTTATTTTATCAATTCAATATAACAAAGGTGCGTGGACAAAGCTATAGGCAATCTATGGAACTGTAAGCTTATACATCCAGTATGTAACGTAAAGCTGTTGTTTGGACAATGCTCTGTTTGAGTCAAACACAACGGGGGTATTTGGTTAGACCCTCTCTATGGAATCAGCGGTGGAAGGCATTGGGGCTATGATTTAAAAGGCACTCAGCTGAACTATGTATGTGTAAGTTTCGGATACAACCAAGGCTGCGCACATAAAGTAAATACTACTGCGCACATAAAGTATACACAGTCTGGCCATAAATACTATTACAATTAAAAATAAGATAGATATTACATTTGAATTTGGAATCTGTCATTTTTATACGATTGCTCATTGTGTTTTCTAATTTTGGCGCCAATACATTTTATAATATTTTGCGATATTAAAATGGAGTGGGGTGATAAAGAGAACCGAATCGATGTAATTGCATTACACAAAGTTGGTATGGAGCCAAATGCAATTTTTAAAACTCTCCATACGCTTGGTATTAGGCAAATGTTTGTGTACCGGGCTATCAATAGGTACAATGATACCTCCTCTGTTTGTGACAGAAAAAGATCTGGCCGTCCAGTAGTGTTCGTACGAAAAAGGTGGTCGAAGCAGTAAGGGAAAGAATTCGCAGAAATCCTGTCCGAAAGCAAAAGATTTTATCTCGGGAGATGAAGATAGCACCCAGAACCATGTAGCGTATTTTAAAAGATGACTTAGGACTTGCAGCCTATAAGAGACGCACTGGTAATTTTTTAACTGATAATTTAAAAAAGAATAGGGTGGTAAAATCGAAAATAAAAGCGGTACGCAAAGAGAGGTCACAAAAAAATTTTGTTTACGGATGAGAAAATCTTTACAATTGAGCAACATTTTAACAAACAAAATGACCGTATTTATGCTAAAACCTCTAAGGAAGCTTCCCAATTAGTCTGCAGAGTGCAACGTGGGCATTACCCGACTTCAGTGATGGTTTGGTGGGGTGTCAGCTATAAAGGAGTGACTGAGCCATATTTTTGTGAAAAAGGTATCAAAACATCGGCACAAGTGTATCAAGATACCATTCTTGAGAAGCCCTTTAACTACACCATGTTCAATAACCAAGCATGGTC
Organism: Boloria euphrosyne; assembly: GCA_951802675.2. Lineage (NCBI taxonomy): Eukaryota > Metazoa > Arthropoda > Insecta > Lepidoptera > Nymphalidae > Boloria > Boloria euphrosyne. Next base: position 6,721,280 of record OX637886.1, read on the forward strand.
TTTCCAACAAGACTCGGCGCCGGGTCATAAAGCTCGGTCCACGCAGTCTTGGTTAGAAGCGAACGTTTCAGACTTCATCAGAGCTGAAGACTGGCCGTCGTCTAGTCCCGATCTTAATCCGCTGGATTATGATTTATGGTCAGTTTTAAAGAGTACGGCTTGCTCTAAACGCCATGATAATTTGGAGTCCCTAAAACAATCCATACGATTGGCAGTGAAGAATTTGCCTCAACGTTTAAAGGACTGTATTGCAGCCAATGGAGACCACTTCGAATAAGCTTTTTATATTTTAAATTGTTTTATATTTATGTATAAAACTAACACACTGTAAAAGTAATAAATATTATTTGCATTAAATTTTTTTTTTTCTTTTTGACAGTATTTATGGCAAGACTAGGTATAGTGTTTGAGATATTTTGTTTCTTCCAACAAAATACTTTCATCGATACGTATAAATATAATACATGTAATATATAATACATGTAATATATAATACATACATACACAAGATTATATAAATATAAACGAAATTGAAGTGTCTGTTTTTAATTTCAAATTAACAGCTTTTCACTAAATGCATATGAAAGTATATACGATACTAACAACAAAAAAACAATTTTTAAATTTTTTGTCTGTCTGTCTGTCTCTTTGTTCCGGATAATCTCTGAAACTGCTAGACCGATTTTGACAGGACGTTCACTGGCAGATAGCTAATGATGTAAGGAGTAACTTAGGCTACTTTTTAACCAACTTCAAAAAAAGAGGAGGTCATATTTAAGAAATTTTATTTATTTTAAATAGCGGAACCTGTGGCCTCGTTGACGTTAAATCACTCAAAGCTAGGGACGAACCCGAGCGAAGCGAGGGTGAATCGCTAGTTTATAAATAAAACATAATATGCTAGCTTTTTGTGCAGTTTAGTACAAAGCTGCTAAAGCTCTGAATATACGTGTGTTTTACACTTTTTATTTAAGGTAAAAGGGCAAAGAACTTTAAGCAGTTATTTTATTTGGCAGGTATCTAAATATGATACGCTATAATATCATACAAAATCAGAATATGGGGCGTTCCACGTGAAGCGGACAGGTAAAAAATGTCTATGTTTCCGATTTTAGTTATATTCGATTGAGGTAGGTATACCTACATTCGTCCTCGACTGAGATGTGAAATATTTTTGCGGTACAATGTAAAGTTAACGAGTTATAGGGCATTGAAATTTAGACTAACTTACAATTATGCTCTGCTTTTAACCCAAGTATCAAGTGTTTTCAAGTTATAATTAAATAAGCAAACTGACTAATATTTTTGGAGCAAAATTTCATATTAATATTTTTTCGAATTAATAAACCGCTATTTGTTTTTAATGCAATTTTATATTTTATTAATGATTAATAATTATAATAATGAGTGAAACCTTTATAAAGGAAGGAAGAGCTTTTTCCCATACATAAATAACCTTACAAGTTTACAATTTCTTTCTTAAGGAGGATCCTTCTGTGTTATTGCAGCAAACAATTAACAAATTAATTCAAAAGCTTGAACACGTGTTGTATAAATTAAACATTGTTAGATTTCGTATGTTAGAAATATGTTTTTTTTATTAAATAACCTTTCATCATGATTTAAAACAGAATGAATGTTAATAAGGTTTAACTACTTCTTGAGATCCTGATATGCTGGCATTATTACAAGCGTTATAACAGATTCACAAAAAAATAATAATAAGTAAACTTAATTTTTGAAATACTCGCGTTATTCCAAATATAGATGTTATGTCCTTTACAACGATTTCAGTTTAAATACTAGAAATAATCACATTCATAGATAGTATTATAGTTAACAAAATATATGCTAGTCGTGGTAAACAAATTACTACTCACATTCCTATAAAACGGCACTTCTATACTGGAGAGAGTGAAAGTAAAGGACAGTTAGCTATAAGTGCTCTTTGAATCATAATGTCATAACACCATGGATTTTATACTATTACTCGTAGTAGATTTTTTTACAACTTTTAACTTGTAACAATTTGGATTTTAATACATTTATACACAATTTGATTGAGAGTGTACAGTGATAAAAGAAATAGTGAAGTTCTAAAAACTCAGCATAATTTGTTTTTACTGATGTAGTGCTAACAGTTCTTTTTATAAATAAATAATAAATAAATATGTTGGGACATTATGGGTGGGAGCGTTACGTGCTTCTGTTACGGATACCAGATAGTTGATATACTACACATATAAATTTTAAATACATACCTACATATTATAAATATTAACACCCATGACTGGAGTACAAACTCGTACAAATCGTGCTCAACAAATGAATGCCCCCAGCGGGACTCGAACCCGTGACCGCTGGCGCAGAAAGTAGGGTCACTACCAACTGAGCCAAACGACTCGTCAATTTTTTTAAGTGAGAACTTTTTATTTTAACCGGAAAGATAAGATATAGAGATGTATTCAGTTCTTTTCAGCTTCCCACTGCTGGACTCTCGTACCTCGTAACGGTCTACTGGCCTTTCAATATTCTCGCAGTGCTTTGAAAGCTATAAACAGAAAAAAGATCGAAGCAGAAAAAATCTAAGAAATTAATTTAAATTAGTATTTTTTTAATACATTTTGATAAAGTTCATCACGCCTTCAGTATTATGTGGAAATCTATGTACAATTGAAAGCTCAGTTTCAATAAAAGTGATTTCTGCCACCAAAATAATTTATAATACAGACATGTGACACTAGAATTAGATGTCATGAGTTGTTAACGAAAATGGGAGTGAGCCCCTACTAAAATATTCGTCTTATTTAACCCTCAAGGGAGAAACATTAAGTTAAATAAATACAGAAATATTTCTATGTATACTTTGCAAATACAAAAGTTTTTTTTTGTCTTTATGTTTTATATTTTTATGAGAGTTATTATTTATCGGAGTTCTTAGAAAGCTGGTAAGTAAATATTATGTAGATTCCATCATCCTGAAAGAACATAGAAGCGAACAATTTAGTTGGTGATGTAAGTGCACGAACTGTACCTACTATATGGTTTTTAGTCTAATAACAAGATGCAATTCGAAGTCCGCTTAACGGATAAAAATTATTTACATTTAACTTTGTGTTTATTCAAAGATAGATGCATAAAATTATGCTGCAATAGAAAATTTTGTACAACATTCTACAATTCAACACTTTTTACGCCTTAGAAATACGTATCATTTGAATTAAGATTATCCATCACCTATGTAACAAGGAGGCCTTTATTACTTCTACCTACCACTATTTGGCCTTTGATTCTTAATTTTTATTGCATTAACCTTATAGTTGTATTTTCAAGTATCTAAGTTTAATAAAATTCTTGATATACTCGTACAAGGAGTACTAAAGAAGTTTGAACATTTGATGTTGATTAAGTTAGGATTAAGACGTTTTAAGTTGCTCTCATGTATACAACAATAAAATAACTTTACTCAAACAATGTTACCAATCTTCAACTTTAACGTATTTTATTAAGACAACGTTTTAATATATTTAACATGGTTAATAAAGAGGTCTTGTTTGAAGAGATAATGTTAATTCTTTTTTTTTCTCTTTATGATATCTAATAAAGTATCAATTTTCGGAACTTTGACAGAATTTCAATCTATTCTTATGATTGCTTAGAGTTTCGAATTTGAAAAGTGATAGTCATCTTGTATCTAAACATATTATATCTGGGTTCAATGTGTACCTTGAATATTTACTGAAAATTCTTACTGAAATATTGACAGTTATTATATTTTTTGTTATTTATATTATCTTAGATATAAGTAAGTACTTTATAAAATAATATTTTTATTTCTTACATTTTTCTTCGTACAGATAACAAGATCAATACTCTACAAAGAGTGAACTTCTGAACTCAAATGCCTTGTGTTATTACTAGAGATATCTGACAAAGTTTCACGTAGGTCCTAAGAGACTGAGAAACTTTGAGGATAATTAAATTAATCACAATGTTCATAGATAAATTAATATAACATAATCTTAAGACGTTCACTAAATACGAGTATAACAGTTTTTTTTTCATACATTAAGACAATTTTGAGTCGCTCAATTTTTTGATAAACCTTTTTAGACAACTCATGTAATTTTCTAGAGTTTATTTCTTTTTGGGGTAATAAATAATACAGAATACAGCAAAAGAAATACTTAGGTAAATATAATTTTATTTAGCCCCAATAAAAGACCACTGCTGGGCAGGAGTGTCCCTTCAATACAAAGGTGATTAGGCCATAGTCCCAACATTGATCACGTGTGTGCTGGTTTTTATGTACGAATATGTAGGTTTTCACACAATATTTTCTTTCACCATAAGTCACGTAGTAATTATGTTGACAATAATGGAAAATATCAAATAGTATCATAGGCTTCAAGGCAGAAATATCGACAAGCTTTCGTTCTTCGATATAGAATTAAAGCTGATGACTTGCAATAAGGATCTGCTGTTACATACACGAATACTCATAAAGATCACGTACAGTATTTGACATAGAACAAATTATAAATACATATTATCAATAACCGACAGTAAATCCTCCATAAGTCCACTATAAATCGGTTTTTGTTGTTCAATGATTTGTATTTTTTAATATTTTCTAGGATTAATGAATTTCATTGTAATTATTTCACCTTCTCCAATAACCATTGAAATTATTTTTACTATTTTTTATTATAATATCATAACAACTATAACTCTTACATTATGTTTGACACTCAATACCGCCTCGGTGTTAAGTGGCTAGCATGTACGGTCGCTCACCGGGAGGTCCTGGGTTCGAGTCCCGGATCGGGCTAAGTTTAATTATTGAGTCTTTCTATTTTAAAAGCCTCAGTAACAGCCCGAAGCTGGGAAGTTGGCGATGTATCACCCACGTGCCTCGGAGAGCACTTAAAGCTGTCTTGCGCCTTAGCTCTCACTGGTCGTATCGAGCGATCGTCCCACCGGAATATGATAGTGCATGTGTGTTTGCGCGTACACTTGTGCACTATAATATCTCCCGCGCCGTTGGCTAGTCTCAATGAGATTGGCCGCCGTGGCCGTAATCGGTCGGTCGGAGGCCGTAATGTCCACACATTATTATTTATTGTAAGTGAAATACCTCCCATGTAACTTGTTATATCATTAAAACCACAACTTTACAGCAGAGCGTTCCAAAAATCATATCTTCGTCGTCAACACCATAATATAAGTTTAAGTTTCAAATAAGATTCTAAATAATAAAAGTTTCGAATATTTTTTCATAACTTATTTTATTACAAAGTAACATCTTTTGTTGATAATAATTATCATTGATCTTGGTTCAATCGTGATACTGTGTACATAATGTAAAGAGGTTCATCATTTGCAACTAAGCAACAATATTTACATTCTGTTGTGAAAATTACTTGTATCAAAAGCATAAAAGTCAGAATCTATGAAAGTGCCTCGCAAGCTTCTTGTACGTGAGTCTGCTTTAACTTTATATGATTTTAGAATCAGCAAGATTTAGGCTATGAATATTTTTATACACCGTTTTCGTGCTTAAAGTTTACTGTTAAATATTGTATTCTTTGCTTTTCTTGTAAATATTACCTTATATTAAATAGGCAATAAAAATATAGCAAAAATAAGTAGTAATTACTCATTATAAATGAAACTACCTTTTCGGATTTTGTCGCGGATTTATTTTGATTTTTAGTTCCCGACGTTTCGAATGCTTTACAGCAATCATGGTGACCCGTGACCATGATTGCTGTAAAGCATTCGAAACGTCGGGAACTAAAAATCAAAACAAATCCGCGACAAAATCCGAAAAGGTAGTTTCATTTATAATGTCGAATATTCGCGTAAATCTAAGAAAGAATTAGTAATTACTCGATATCGACTAATGGAATGCTGCCTTTTACATAGTCATGAATAAATTCTTCGTTTAGCGAAAACTTATACTAGATATTTATGTTTTTTTTTCTTGATCTAAATTTATATCTGATATAAGTTATATAAGTAAACGGAATGCAGTTATATTACGAATAAAAATATTTCACTTAAAATAAGAAGGCAAAATCACGCCTACACCCTATAATATGTATTAACGTAGGTATAGAATATATCATATTATTAAATTAAAATTTAATGTTATTGAATATTATGATGAAGTAATAACTATGTATTGGTCATAGTAAAACACTGAATTGTTGTCAGTGATGATGCCTAAAAGATCGCTTTAGACACTATACAGTTTACACTCAATATATACATCGACTGTTTCTGTATAAGTGTGATTGCTCCAGTTGTGTTTATTGTGACACGATAATTAGTTCTATATCAGCAGTTGTGTAAAAAGTTGTGTCCAAATGTCTAGTGTGGTTGAAAAGACTCAACATTTTCAATACACCGCACCGCGTAGACGGTAGCACTTAAAAATCAATTTCTCGTAGAGCAAGAAGTGTTAACAGTTCATACACAATTATTTCCAAAAATTATACGGAAGGTCTGACATTTATGTCGCATTTTGTGTCGTGGTCTAAGCTTACTTTAATCCTCTATTCTATACGATGAAGAATATGCTGTACACTCTGCTTATTATTTTCCTTTTGTTTCTATATTTTTCCGAATTACCAAAAGATAGAATTCTAAACCTCAATATTTATATCAGTCTAAATGTATATTTCATTAAGTTCAAACACGTAGTTTGTTCCTTTTAGAGGATGTTTGTATATATTTGTTTAATTATATTCTATTATATTCGTATAATATTCTAAATAATAATTCATTAATTAAGTTCATATAAAAATTATTGCAAAGTAGAAACCTTATAAAATATACATTTTTCTTTTTCAGATCTAAAAGCGGGCTGTTTTTACATCCACAACCGAAGCTATCAATATTTTACTGCTATAGTAAGAACCTTCATTCCAAATCCTGGTATGACAAAAGTAAAAATTGATTTATTCATCCTTAACGCAGCAACAGAGCAACGGTTTGACATGGTTTTTACATACAGATCGTGTATAAGTAGAACCATGGAGGTTAGAGACCAGGAGAGCCATCGCTTCATACTAAATCATTACCCGTCTGTCTCTGAAAATTTGTAGAATCTATAACGCGCTGTCGTCGGTAAGTAGTATTTGTGAAGTAAGCTGTTAATGAGTATTGTCACTATTGTGACAACGTGAAGTTAGGCATTGAGACAACATAGCGATCGCAGCGCTTCCTTAGTTTGACAATATTTCTGAGACACTACATTCTAGGGCAATGGTCCTCCTGGTCTCTAATCTCCATGAGTAGAACATTATTGACTTTGATGTTACCAAGAAGTTTCACCAAATCTATACATATAATAAAATAAATAATACTTAAAAAAACTAAAAACACGTTTTTTATAGAAAACCAAACTAAAAAATAGAAAATAAATTTTAATGAATGTAAATTAATTATTTTATTTTAAAAAAAGCGTGGGGTGCATGGTGTCAATAGTTATAAATATTTTATTGACAGATATGAGTAGAGTGATTATCATTTTGATAATATCTTAAAAAGCACCCCACGCTTTTTTTAAATATTAAAATTTATTTTCTATTTTTTAGGTTGGTTTTCTATAAAAAGCGTGTTTTTAGTTTTTTTAAAGTATTATTTATTTTTTACTTTTTAGTTTGGTTTATTTATAAAAGCGTGTTTTTTTAGTTTTTTAAAACTATTATTTGTTATGTAGCAAAAATCATATTTTGCAAATTTTATCAAATTAGTGTATTGTCATCGGTCCTCGATAAATCTACAAAGTTTGAACGAAATCTTGCCGTTTAAAGTGGATCAAAATCGCGCCCAAAGAAGTCGGTTACAAACATACAGGTGAAGCTAATAAAAAGCGTGTAAAAATTCTAACTTAGTCGAATCTGTAAATTGAATAATTTTTGGAAATTCCTATTGGAATAGTAATTCTTATCGATACAGAGGCTTTTTACTGCTGGAAAATATATCTTTTCTGAGAAATCTCAATTAACCGTGAAAAACTGGCTGTAAAACCTCACATGGTATGTGAAATCTAAGAATTTAGTTTCTTTAAAACGCGCAGAGCCGTGGGAAATGCTAGTCAATAATATAACAGTAATTTGCGGGTATAAAAAATAAGAAAATACTAGTGGATCACTGACAGACACTTAAGTTCCCGTTAAAAGTATACTTGATATTTATAATTCATGCCTGAAGAATGCTTGATACGAAAAAAAGAATTCAAAGGAGATCAAAAGCCGAAACAGTTTGAAAATGTTTATTTAGCTTATTAATATTTTCTGTTTCTTTACATAAGAGTATATTCAACACCTATTCTAGTCATATAACCAATAATGAGTTTTTTTACAGAAATACTACTAGCCGCAGGTAGTTGCTGAAGTGAAGCGTTCCTTGAAAATTATTCAATTTTTTTTTTCTTTTGAATATGTTGCAAATATATGCATTAAATTTTATTCTTATTGCATACAGTACTTTATAGACGTCTATTGCGTTTTTTCCTGGTTTTATTTACGAGAAACCCAATAAAATGCATGCAATGGAAAATAGGTTAACGGATTTCATAAGAGAACGTTAACAACGGTGTTTTTTGCAAAGCAATAAAACACAGATATGGATTGAGTTTCAGATTTAATTTAATTGCTATTATTATATACAACAGTATAGCGTATTGCGAGTAGGCTTTCACTGGCGACCAATTATAATGAAATGTACGCACTCGAACTCTTTACGGTCAGAGTGAATGTTAGCTTTGTAATGTAACATTTTTATAACATTTATTATTGTGAGCTGTTCCGTGAACTAGTATTCTATTAAAGAATATCTAGAGGGTAAAATGCGTCAGTGGACAATACCTATTGAAGTGTGGACTGCCGCCCAATTTAGACATTTCAAAACCAAACACGACCTAGACAGTTTATATAATACAACTTATTATATTTTATATATTTACTTGTTTTTCTCATTGAAATTATTGATTCACGGTAAAAAAAGTATAATAAACAGATATGAATCGATAAGAAACGATATGAGATTCGTTGAATATTTTTGACTAAATAGTAAGTCACTAGTTATGGAATAAGATTGAGAAATACATTGATATTTATATGTAGATATTCGATATTAAAACTTAAAATTACTTTCAAAAATCGTTATTTAGTTGCTGTGTTTGCAAAAATATTAAATCAAATTTCATGTCAATGTTCACTGTAAGATGCAGTTAATAAATATAGTATTTAAAATATTATTTCCATTTTAAAGAAACAATGTCCTTTACAGAAGCTACTAAGTTAAAATGAATATGAATAATTTTAGTTATTTTAAAATTCTAATACTTAATAATTTTGGTTCAAAACTTTCTACTTTCAGGTTACTCTACAACTTCCTAAACACCATCTACTAAATTGCAAATTTCTAAGTGCATGTGTGTAGTCTATTTAAAAATTCATTTCTTAAGTGAATATGTAGTTATTTCACTCCAATAAAACTCATAAATAGGGCCCGGATTAATATGTAAATACATATTTTTAATTTACATGATTTTCGGTATCGAATGTGTTCTCTATATCGATTATCATATATAGATTGTGAAAAACTAATTTTTATTTTCCATATTTTTCCATATTTCATGGTTAAGTCCATATTTTACAAAAAAATGTTACAATCATCCATATTTTCGATTTTTATATCATAGAACATCAGTTAATTCACAATAATTGATATAATTTTACGTGTTTGCATTCTCGCCGCCACCACACGGCCTCACGTGTTTCATTTCTCTCGCGTATTATTCGACGTAATTTGATTTTTTATTCCTTAACTTCATCTATTTCACATTGTCTGCCTCCGTGCCGCGGTACAAGCGAGTAGCAGCAAGCGAGCGCGCGCGGCGTAATAGCGTAATTGGAAAAAAAGTTTTTGAAGCGGAAGGCCCTATTGCTGTAATAGCTAAACAAAAACTAAAGAATATTTTAGACAAAAATAAAGGATTTAATTGTCTAAAAACAATTAATAAACTTCTGTGCGTAAGTTTTGAGGGTACTGCAGACGTGCCTTACACAATTACGGAACTAAGCGTCTTTAAGTACGCTCCCATTTAATACATCATGTGACGTGGAAAGATCTTTGAGCCAATATAAGGCTATGTTTAGACCAAATCGACAGTTTTAATTTCGATAATAATTTAAAAAAGCTTGGGATTGTGTACTGCAATCAATTTAATAAGGCAGATTTAGTGGAAGTTGAATAAAACTTCATTTTTTAATATGTATTGGGTACCTAAACATTTCGCTATCTTTTTAATTTTTTTAATGGAACTGTTACTATAGTAATTTTTCACAATAAACAATATTTAATATGAAAGATATTCTTATTTTATACTCCATATTTTTTCCATATTTTACATTTTTTGATCCATATTACATGTACATATTTTGAATTTTTTAATACATATTTATCCGTGCCCTACTCATAAAGTAAGTTTTGTATCAAGTAAAAATAAAGAAAATTAGTGCATAGCGGCTAAAATGCTGCAAACAGAATAACCCAGAGAATTGCTATTTAAGAGATAAACTATTTGGAAGTTAAAGTTTTTCAATTTAGCGAAAAATATCTGAGAAGGAACTTTTCTTATCTAAACACTTTTTTTGTGTCCGTCTGAGTTTGCCTAGTGACCTTAAATTATCAGATTAAAGTCTTCCGTAATGTCGTTTTCTTTTGACCTAAGCAGTTTAATATGACACTTAAGCTTCCCTTTCATATTATATGACAACTCGTGACTCACCCTAACTTTGCTCGTGCCCCTAGGTGCGTTTTAACATTTAGTATGAAAAAGTTTTTATATCTTTTACTTGATATTATAATTATGATTTAAATACGCTTACGAACTTCCATCCTCCATTTCGCCCTATAAGCTCTGGTATCTGGAATTAAAAAAAACAACAGAAAAAAATTACTTTCAATGATCTCAAACTATCTTTATACCACTATTTGATCCAGATCAAACTTCCAAAAACAAATGATCTCGCTTTATAATAGTATATAAGTAAGGTAGTGGTATTCGATTGGTAACATCTCGCTTGGAAAATCGAGTGAAGCGGGTTCAAATCCGGGTATCGCACCTCTGTTATTTTCATGTGCGAATCATTTCAAACATGATTACTACTTGTCTTGGGGTAAAGGAAAATATCATGAGAAAACCTCATGCAGGTCTGAGAGAACCTAACAAGTTTTCGTAAGATATGTGATGTTCGCCAACCCGCACTTTTCCAACGTGGTGGACTGGACCACTTCGTATTGAAGGGAGGCCCGTGCCCAGCAGTGCGACACCAAAAAAGGGCTGAAAATATAATAGTAAATATAAACAGTTAAAGTAGATATTATAGAATTAAAAATAATATAGAATTTAATTCTTGATAATTATAATAAAATAAATAAATATGTTGGGACATTTTTACAACAGCGTCATCTAGTTCTGTAGTAAGCTACGTTACGTGCTTGTGTTACGGATACCAGATATTTGATATACTACACGTATAAATTTTAAATACATACATATTATAAATATAAACACCCATGACTGGAGTACAAACATTCTTGATTAGCAAATGAATGCCCTCAGCGGGACTCGAACCCGCGACCGCTGGCGCAGAAAGTAAGGTCACTACCAACTGAGCCAAACGAGTCGTCATAAAAATTTAGTTACGTTTTGTGCAATTGTTGATTCATTTTCATTCTCACAAACTACACTAAACGAAACCTTTTCGAGCCTAATGCAAAGGAAATTGGAAAAGCAAATCCAAACAGCTCGCGGTTAGGGATATTGCTGTACGGAAATGAAAAATAATATGGACGAATGTTTCAGAAAGAGAATTTCAGTCGTAGACAATATTTTTTACAGCAACTGTTCCAATAGGGTTAGTAATTATAAAGCAAAATATGAATATTAAAAAATAAAGTATATAATAAGTATATATTTATCACGCATTACGTCGTTATTTATTGTATAGAAGCAAATAGGGAACAACAGTTGGTCAATAGGTAGATATTATAGATTATATGTTATATATTATAGATTATATGTTATATTATTAATGTGCAATCTAGAACGATTTCATTAGCGTAGCCGTGCCCAAAAGCTAATTTAATAACATTTGATAATAGATTAATTACGATAAAATGGCAATATATGCTTAATATACCTAAGTATTGGGAAGACTCTCAAAATTTACGAATAATACTTTAATGGAAAATTATTACTATCTTACATTTAAATATTGATTAATTCTTGAATTAATTGTATAGCAAAATCAAAGACAGAAATCGTAAAACCAGTTATAAAATGAAAAGACAATTCGCACAACAAAATGAAACGAATGAAGCTTCCGCAGAAATAACAGCACGTATCAAGGCAGCTATAAAAATGTTTGAATAATGTATATACAAAGTGGCACCGTCACTGAAAATATATTCAGTGCCACTGTCACAGATTATTTCCTATTGCATTGTAATTTAGAGCAAAAAGCTATTGCATTTGATTTGTATCTGTAATACAATATGGAGCATCTGTAACTGCAAGATGAAAGGCAAAAGAAAAGTTTTTTACACTTTTTTATAAGCTTCACCTGTATTAGAGAAAATTAATATTATTGTGAATAAGCGTGGGGTGTTCGATATCAGTTGTTATAAATAAGAAAGAAAAAGATGAAAGAACGATTTTCTTGTTATTCACTTTGTTGTTATTCTGTAAATGATTTTTTATTTCTCAGTTCGGTTCATTATTAAGACAGGTACCTATTTAGTTTATTTTTTATTAATTTTGACTTCTGAAGACTTTAAGGAAATATTTCTTGCAAAAAGTCTATACAATAATAAAGACAAAAGTTTATTTTCTAAAAATATTTTTATGTAGATTTTAAAAAATAACACAGTTAATATAATATAAATAATACAGTTGTTAAGGAAAATTATTATAGTCTCTTAAATTATGATAACTTTAATTACTACACCTACAACATCGCTTATGACTGGGAATTAATAATAACTAGCGTCGTCCTGTGACGTGTTTTTGATTTACATTTTATTGCTTTATTTGAAAATGTAAATTTATGCAATTAAAATTATTTTTAATAGTAAACACATTTCGCTTAAATAAAGATTGTAAGTACTCGTAGTAGTGAAGCTTTCTACGAGAAGATGCTTAGTATCGGATCAGTAGTTTCAAACTTTATCACTGTATAATCATGTTATTGTAGCAAAATCGATTAAATAAATTTATATTTCGACTTGAATATCCCAGTTTTATTTACGTTGCTTCAATATCTAAATCATAAAAAGTCTCGCAATAACTTGCCACACGCTGCGTAAAACAAACCCGGGACTTTATGCCTTTGAGCCGTGTAATATCATCCCAGCGGGTCGCTCAGTTCACGCTGCCTTGTAAGACGTTGTCATTGGACTTTTTATGATGATTCCTTACATTATTGTGTATTACATATTGACATGAAAATAATAAAAATGCGTGATGTTACTACTTCTTTTGCTTTATTGACCAACTTCGAATAGGAGGAAGTACTCAATTCTGCTTTATTTTCGAGTATAAGTTACGTAATACGTATATCTTTGTATAATGGGTATTGGTTTTTATATATCTTAAGTATATCTTATCGTCAGTTATTTTGAAATATGTATGAAAAAGGTGATTTCTTTTAGTCGTAAACTCATTAAATATTCAAATCTATACTACCATAAACATACAAAAGAAAGTCTGTCCTTAACTTTAACATAGCAGATGTAGATCGAATATCGAATAAGCAATACATTTTATGACAAAAATTCAATTTAAATATTTATGTAGGATGTTATTCGTAGAACTTATTGTAAGAGGATTTTGTGACCTTTAAGGATATTTTGTAATAATCTTGTATGTAGTAATAGAGTTTTATCCTTAAAAGGGTTGATTTATACAATTCTTTAGGAAAAATCCAAATGTACGTTATTTTTCCTGTAAGTTTGTAAGTCAATATTTATTTATGTATAAATAAATAATAATATGCTATCAAATAAAAGCCAGTAAGGTATTAATTTACATTATAGTTTTTTTAAAATAAAATTTATGCGCTAGTTACCTAACCTGCTTAGGTAACATTTTCATTTTAGTGTATAAATAATACTGCACAAGTATACACTTGTGCAGTGCAATAATGTATATAAAAAGGAGAAGGTACACTACACTACTCTTACTCACATAGTGCTATGGAAACGCAATTAGACATCAAGCGTAAGATAAACAGCTTTACGAGCTTTCATGTGAAACACACTATTTTCTCAAGTTGTTAGTGAGAATTTATAGCCAGATAATTTCAATAACTATCTATTACACGACCTGAGACTCAAACCTGGACTCCACAGCCGCACTACATCTAAGACGTTAATAATATTATAATTTATAATATTACTCGTTATTCTATATTAGGTTCAAATTTTCAGCTTCATAAAATATAAACAGTCGTTAGCTATTTCATAGTGAGAGCAGCCTGCAGAAATTTTCATTATTGCTTTAATAAGAACTGCTTTTAGAGTTTAAGCTACATTTGAAGAGAATGTTATTTCATTAAAACTCGTTTTAACTTTATCATTCCACACCAGATTAATGAATTAAATTAACGAGAATAACTTTTACCAACTGTAACCGAGTCCGTTGCGAAAGTATTGTACTAAGTAATATTTTATCGTTTTTTATTGGATTTAAGTAATTAATTCTTATTACTTACACGCGTTTTATAAGATTAATATTTTTAATTATATACGTATCAAATTATATTTTTGAAAGGCTTCAAATATTAACAGGGACCCTTCATGTCAGATTACTATGAAACATTTACTGAATGCATAAATTAAAATTAACGGGAAATAATAATAATAACTAATATAAAGCTTATGTAAGATAATTGCAACGAAAAACGTTGATTAGCAGTGTTACCAGTTATATTTAAAATACATATTATTTTATAATCCCTTGCGGAGTAGGCAAAGGTAACAGCGTAGGTACCAAACGCTTTGGTCATATTTACTTTAGTACTATACTAAAAACTAAAAGCTATCCAAATTACTTTGGGAATTACTATTAAATGAAGAAGAAGTTATACAAAAATACAATAATACTAGCAAAAAGCTGAGCTTTGTGAGGGCTCGCGTACTTTTTGTAACTGATAATCTTTGAGGTGAGAAATATCTGGTAATTGTTACAGCGATGTTTTTTTAACTCTTTGGTTTTCTAACAGATGGAATACAAAAGCATTCTACCCAATGAACACAAAATTGTTAATGTAAATTTTTTAATGTTTATAAAATAATATTTTTTTACAGATAACACATCTAGATATGTACTTAAATTACTATATTAAAGAACAAATTTATAAGCGTGATATTTTTTCAGTAAAGTGTACAAAATGCTCAGGTTGTGGGATAGTATTAGGTCTCGCTTCGCTCGCCCTAATCAAAATTGTACTTTTTATAATGATAAATATATATATATATATATATATATATATATAGAAAACGTAGTTAAACATTTGAAAGATTTCAACTAATCATTTTTAAACAAAGCGGCGTTAACCACAAAATTACATTTGCAATGTGGCATTGTTTTCCATTGCATGAAATTAGCCGATAAACATAATTTGTCGAAGTTTCTTTAATTTATCTTCTTTAATATATTTAAATTCCATTACGTTTATTCTTTTTATTCTTTTAAAATAAATTCTTTTAAACTTTATTATGCATATAATTGTTTGTCATATTTCTATGTTCACTATTAAAAATTATTCATTTAATTACAATTTATCTTCAAGGAATAAAAATATATAATTAAATTAAATAAAATTTTAAATAATATATTAAATAATATATTTTAAAATTAAATAATACATACTCTATACAATAGATACTCTATCTTTTCTAACCTGAAACCTGGAATTGTCAGATCAAGTTAAATTAGTACGAAAACGTGTCCTGGTTTGTTATTCCAACGGTACAATTTGTATCTGGAAACGATCGTATTGAGTAAATTGTGGTTCAAGCTATTCTTTAATTTTTTTTCGTTTTTATTTTCGTGATCTTACCTAATGAAAAACCTAAAGAACGTAACTGAGATCGACCAGGAGTCAAACCCTCTTCAGCCGTACGTGCTAGCCACTAGATTACCAAGACAGAAATGTAATCAGAATTTCTTATAAAATATATTTTTCTTTTATTTTATTGATTATTTTAATTAAACGTTTAATTTTTTGTCCGTTAACAATATAAACGTTTAAGGTTCATTCTCTAATTATCAAAAGTTCATTAGGCTGGATTTCCATTTTTATTATAATCACAACTTTTCTACTTACGAGTATACTCTCTAAAATCAGGAAAACGTACGCCATGTATACATGCATAACATTTTTTCAATTCAAATTTTAATTCCAAATTAATAGATTAAGCATGTACCTATAATGCATGAACACATAATTTTTTGATATTTTTTATTTAGTAATACTTCTATAAAGTTCTCAATTTTAGAAGAATGTATATACGAGACAGCACGTTTGGCTCAGTTGGTAGTGACCCTACTTTCTGCGTCAGCGGTCGAGGGTTCGAGTCCCGCTGGGAGCATTCATTTGTTGAGCACGAATGTTTGTACTACAGTCATGGGTGTTTATATTTATATTATGTATGTATTTAAAATTAATATGTGTAGTATATCAACTATCTGGTATCCGTAACACAAGCTTCATACGCTTACCACGGAACTAGATGGCGCTGTTGTAATAATGTCCTAACATATTTATTATTTATTTATTAGTATGAACCTATAAATATGCCTTCTGATAACAAAGTATTTTTTGCAGTATATATGTTAAAATTTTATGTTATTATATCGTTATGGATATAAAATGTAAATAGTCCATTTAAATTGAAATACAGATATGAACATTCAAATATGAATTCCACGCTTGAATGCTGGCCATAAACTACTATCCTACACGAACAATATTGGCCCAAGTCCAGATCTAACGTTGATACACGTAGATATTTATATTTCATAACATATATTATAAAAACTGTAAAATATATATCTGTAACAAAATATTTACCGATATAAACAAAAGTCATTTCCTGAATGTATGTAAGCGTATCACTTGAGATTACCGATTTGACTGATTGACTAACAATTTTTTTAAAAAAATCACTGAACAAGTAGAAAACTTGCATACTATTTTGTAGAAAAATCTCTATGCTATAGAATGTTTAGTTTCACAGTTACACTGCTTCCACATGATTTCAATACAATAACTATATTGTTTGCTTATTTTTTGACTCTTTGCATGATTATTTATTTGCTGAACGAATTTCAAATTAATACTGTAAAGTTCGAGCAAAACTAAGTTATAACGCTAGTCAGTTTATAATGTATAAATTTAAATGTGGTTTTCAACTACATGTGGACATTTTGTAACTGCAAGTTTCTATCGTGTAAAATCAAATTGAAAAGACAGTACTTTTATAAAACAACGCAAAGTTTTGATAACCTCCGAGACTGCTTCCTCCTTGTCATGAATTATATTGCAAAGTGCAAAATGCGAAGCTTGAAATTGAATTTTGTCATATTTATTCATTATTTACGCAAAGTTATATAGTTTCTTAAGTATTTTATTACTTTTTGTGTTGCGGATCTTGTCGCTGTACTTTTTTTAAACTATGTTACAATTTAATAGTAAAATTAACTTATACCTACAGTAAGTCTAGTTGTAAGGTCAACACAAGGTCTACTTGTTGGGGCAAGGTCGGGAAACCCTTAGGGATTTATTTATTAGGCATAAGGAGTCAGGGATGGTCGACCGACTTTATCATTACGCTCAGGATTGACCAGCTTTCATAACCATATCGTAGTTAAACTTTATGCAAAATCGTTTGTATTTTGAGTACCTGGCATATTTGAACTGAGTGTTTAAAAAAACCTCCGAAAAGGGATTTTCTTAAAATTATTAAAGATAAAAATAATAATTACTATTTTTTAAAAAACTATGGTTCATTTTAACTTAGAATGCATTAGTTTTAAAGTTTCATAAATAGTCAGTTTTTTTTCAAAATCCGAGTAATTAGTAGTCAGTTTTTTTTCAAAATCCGAGTAATTCATAATCTGTGAATATAATTGTAATAAAGTATCACAAAAATACCCATTTAACTTTAAGATACCTACCTATTGAAATTAATATGTTTTTGTCATAAGTGAATTTTTTACTAGATATAAGTGAGAAATATTCGAGAAATTAGCCCTCGATAATACTCTGTACCATTAAGAACAGTTACAACAAAAATTATAAAGCATGCAACTTCCTGTGTAGCTTTTGTACGAAACATTTTCAATTAGATGAATAGTTAACGAGTTACAGTATAGTTTAGCTAATTTTTAACCGAACTTTAACTTAACTGGTGGCAGTTTTTTAGACTAAAAAGGTATGTTTGGTATACTAATGGAACAATAAAATTAGTTGTTCGTATTATATAATAATATAATAATTACTGAAAACATAAATAAAAAAGCTTATTAAAGTAAGTTTTTTGTAAGATAGATTTATAGAAATATTCATAAAAAAATTGTAAAACTTAAAGCAAGTTTAAGCTTAACTGCAATTTTTCGTATTTAATTTTTTTAATGATTTTATAACATGTTTCAGTTCTGTACCTACAAATTTAAGGTTTTAAATAAATACAACGCAAAGTTTATAGCACACTCGTATAATATATACACGATTAAAATTGATTTAAGCAATTAGTGTGTACTACAAAACTACAAACTTACTACAAACCTCTCAGATTGCATATTACCCATAGAAATAATTGATGATGATCATGCATTAATGAAATGTACTTAAGACTTGCATAGTAAAATATTTTAATTTTTACATGAAATGAAATAAAATTATATATTTATTATTATAAAAATCTAAATAAAAGAGTATATTGAAATAAAACTAATAACTAAGCATTTGTACTAAAAATACCTACGTAATAGTTCACAAACAAAAACAAATATTTATTCTGAGCGGACTCAAACCAAAGAAATATAAAAAAAAATGTCTTTTAGCTTTTCACAATTATTCCTTTTTAAAGAAAATACCACGCTGATAAAATTCATGCAAACGACATTTTATCCATTTACAATACAATACCAAACATTTATAAAGCGAATGAGAGTTAAATTTTGAAAATGAATACTGTTATTTTAAAATTTATCATGATATAAATAAATTATACGCCCTGAAGGCATACAGTGGGGAGAGTGTTTGAATATCGAGAGCACATTGATACAGGTAGGTAAGTAATTTATTTCCCATAGAAGTTTTACATTAATGTCGGCGACAGGCAATTTATCTTTGCGTAATTCGCGTAAAATGCTTATTGGCTGTTGTGGGCCACACAACGATAACGTGATTTATTTCCTATCGCTAACCGTGATTATAACCGGATTTAACGAACGAAATCCTCTTTCAATACGCCCTATAATTAGTCACTGACTGCTTGATTAAAAGTTAAATAATAAAATTTTCATTTGACCTTGTCTCTTGTTTAAGTCATGGCTTTTATATGATTACTAGCGACTCACCCTCGCTTCGCTCGGGTTCGTCCCCAGGTGTAACCTCTTTAGTATAGTTTTAAAATGACGTAATTTCCATATATAATCGCGTAAGAAACGCTTTCATTCGACCGTTTTTTCTCCGATTCACTTTGCAAAACGGACTACCACGTAAAAGCCTTTTTATTTTTCGGTTTTTTATATAACCTATGACACTCAGCAATAATGTGGCTTTCTATTGGTGAAATAATTTTTAAAATCGGTTCAGTAGATCCCAAGATTACCCCCTTACAATTTAACAAATAAACAAACACACAAACTTTACTTCTTTATAATATTAGTATAGATAATCAAAATTACTGTTTGCTATAACATTAAAGTAAGTACAGAATCTCTTATATTAAACATGAACGTTGAATACTTGTTTTAGCATTACTTGTTAATTTCCATATATGCACCTAATAACCACTTTCATAACAATCTCAATAAACATAATAACCAGCAAAAACGCTGAGCTTTGCGAGGGCTCGCGTAGTTTTTCTAACAGGTAACAATGTTACAGATCGCTGTTAATTCTTTGGTTTTCTAACATTTTATGTTGTATTATGTTATATTATTTACGTTATGGTAATGGTAAATAAATTATATATTTTTTTTAACAGATAACACGTTTAGATATAAAGTTAAATTAGTTTGTTAAAGCACAAATCTATAGGCGCTATAGTATTTCAAAGCAGTGTACCACTAAATGCTCAGGTTTCGGGATAGTAATTTCTGGATCTCATAAACGGTAATACGATTTTATACGAATGCTTAACATATGTGGAAATACGACGCGGGCCGTTACGGCTGCATCAGCGAGCTTTTACCACAATTATGCACTCGTGTAAGCCACAGTGCAGTTCATGTCACTATTTAATGCACATACTTAAATGTTTCGCTTAATGCCGAGTACGCATTAACCGCTGAATTTAAACATCTTCATTGAACTTAATTTACTGCAAATTATCGAAAGTTTATTTTTTTACTTGTGATTAATTATTGATTTAAAAGTGTTTTATCATTTTAAGCGTGGCATGTTCTAGGTGTTTTTAGTAAATATATTATGTTAAAATATACAAAAGCATACTTCAAGCAAGGTTTTAGCTTGTCGTAGCAATTTTATATCAATAAAGAAATATCCAAACAAGAAAAAAGACACGTATGTTAAGCTAGCAAGGTCAAGTGGGCAGAACCACATAACACACTTGCAGTAATTAAGTGCTCATTTAGTGCTAATTAATGCTGCAAAAAGTAAATTTTACGCTGCAGTAGATTGATCAAAAATTAGAAAACTGCCAGCTTTATATTAAGCTAGCAGTGTCGGCCTCTTACAACGCTAACCGCATAGCACAGCATCAAATCAAACTAGTATTAATTTAGTGCCTAATTAGTGCTGGCCATTCGTGAAGACAAATATAACATTTTATAGTTTTTTTCTATTTTTATAGAACAAAACTTGCAAATTTAATTTAGCGCCTGATTTTTCGAAATAGCAATTGATTTATACATATGTAGAAGGCTTTATGATATTACTTATAATGTTACGTAATATCAATTATCATAAAGCCTTCTACATATATATTATTAATAAATAATATAATATATAAATCAATTGCTATTTCGAAAAATCAGGCGCTAAATTAAATTTGCAAGTTTTGTTCTATAAAAATAGAAAAAAACTATAAAATGTTATATTTGTCTTCACGAATGGCCAGCACTAATTAGGCACTAAATTAATACTAGTTTGATTTGATGCTGTGCTATGCGGTTAGCGTTGTAAGAGGCCGACACTGCTAGCTTAATATAAAGCTGGCAGTTTTCTAATTTTTGATCAATCTACTGCAGCGTAAAATTTACTTTTTGCAGCATTAATTAGCACTAAATGAGCACTTAATTACTGCAAGTGTGTTAGTGGTTCTGCCCACTTGACCTTGCTAGCTTAACATACGTAAAAAAGACAAAACTTATGGATTTTGATTTCATTTTCTTTTGCATAACATACTGTTACGTAAAATTATATTTTCAATTATTTTGTCCATAATATTTTTCAAACACTTTTGAAAGCTTGACTGCATTAAACTAGTTATACATGTATGTCACATAAAGCCTAGAAAGCCTTGTCTAGTTACAGATAGTATTGCAGCAAGCAATTAACTTTTCAGATGATCCATTTCATCGCCCTGGCATTTAATATCTGTAGACATTGCCCGCATATTAGTTCCAAGGTATTTTCTCTTTACTTATTTATAAATATAATAGAAATATTTTGTTTAAGTATACTTAAATTATATATTATAGTTTATAATTTAGAGTTATACAATTTTCAGCTGTTTTTACCATACTTATTATACCGTAAGCGAGTTTTATAAACATAAATAAATAAAAAACTGAAGAAACCTATATGTCAAGTATTTGCGGTGAGATTTTTTAATTTAGTTCTCATTCATCGTACAATAATATGAATTTCTGCATAAATTTATTCCGTATATCTTGTAGACAATACTGACGATTTGTTGGTCAATCAAATTTTGATTTTATACTTGACGTTTAAAAGTGTTTTTTTTAAATGCAACGCCCACTTACTTAATATTTACATTCGCGAGAGTCAAACCTGTGATGTCAGCGCAGTAGACCGTGCCACCTCTGCAACAATGATTGTCACAGATTATAATGACTTAATGAGTATAATTTAGTAGTATTGACATTGTAGAGCATACTGTCGATAATTAGCCCACTACAAACACTGGTTCATTGTATATATGTATGTTATGCGCTGATTGAAACCACAATCTGCT
Source organism: Boloria euphrosyne (assembly GCA_951802675.2). Lineage (NCBI taxonomy): Eukaryota > Metazoa > Arthropoda > Insecta > Lepidoptera > Nymphalidae > Boloria > Boloria euphrosyne. The sequence continues at coordinate 6,743,759 of OX637886.1, forward strand.
GAAAATGGAATAATCTGTAATAAAGTTCAATAATATGGTATTAACCTAATTCTTAGGTACAAAAGGGCCACGTTCTTTTTGAACTTCATTAAAAATTCGATTTAAAATTCATTCAATCATAAATTCAATAAAATATTAAATTAAAAATGGTAAAGAGGTTGGAAACCAGTTGACGTAAAAACGTATTATAATGCAGTCGAAGCCATTGTTTTTTAATAATTACTGAGAATCTTAATTAAACTTGTTGAACTTATATGTGTGCAAGTGTTTTTCTAACATTGGTACTTACGTGGTGACTGAGTTGTACTATAAACTAAATTCGAGTAATTAAAAAATAATAAGCTGTAATAATTTAATAACAAAAATCTACAATTTACGCCCTGATGACAGTATTACACATTAATAATAATGTATGAAACTAAACACCTTATTATTTAACCCTATATTTGTATTTACTAAAGTTACAATATCTGAATTTCTTATTAAAAAGGACAGCGTGGATTTATGGTAGTGCAAAGTGCAAAGTGCTGCGCAACAATTAGTTACATGTTATGCTAGGAATGTTTTAAAATTGGCACGCTCAGTTAAAAATAATAAATATATTTGAGGTTTCGTGAAAAAGAATGAGAAATACATTTTTAAACCTATATGTGTTTCATTTATCACTTAAGTTCTTTTCGTATTAATACATAATAAAAATCTATATAATATATTTTTATCATAATATACTTTACCAGTTTTACAGCCCTCTAGGGCTTTTTATTAAACAAATTAGTCCCAGGCGTATATATTATATTTTAAGAAAAGTCGATAAACTTAAAATAAAAATTGAACATATGGTTATTTAGCGTATTCTTTCTTGAAAGGCCGGCAACGCATTTGCAAGCCCTGTGGTGTTGCAGATGTCCATGGGCGGCGGTGATCACTTACCATCAGGTGAGCCTCCTGCCGGTTTGCCCCCTTTGTGCCATAAAAAAAAATTTTTTTAAACTTTTCATATTATCGTTTATTTCAAAACCTAAATAATGTAAATCGTTATATAAAACTAGCGACTTAAACTCGCTTTGCTCGGGTGCGGATTTGGTTCATAATTAAATGAATTTTAACTTTTCACTCGGAACTCTACTTCTTTTATTAAATAATATGTAAGTAAGTGACATCTTATGAAATCAACTATCTGTAAGTGAAAGTCCAGTCAAATTCAATTCTACTGTTTTGCAGATTGACTTAGTCACACAACCAAAAAAAAATTTTAAGTTTAAGCCTAGTAATATTACCTGTATCTATAGAAATAAATTTTACTTATTCTTAGGTAGTCTGCAGGGCCGCCAATGTATGTGCCTCTGACAGCCAATTAGCATCTTTACAATGTACACCCATTACAGTTGCTATTAAAACGAGCATTAATCTGATGAAACGGCAACATTCACAAAGCTTTGTTTCCTTTCCAGATCTTAACAACATCAAATGTGTTTCACTGTTAAAGCAATTCTCGTCTACTTTAAATGGTAATTGAATTTTTGTGTTATATATATAAGAATATAAGAGTTTTGATCAAGTGTACGGTTTTTTTTTACTTTTTTTAGTGTACGTTTAATTTACAATTTAGTGTTGTTTTTATTTCTATTAACAATCATTTATCTTATATGGTGTCCTCGTATTACTCGGGTTTGTCCCTAATACTTAATCCGGATGTGATGTAAACGATTTATTTTATTCTATATGTCAAGTATTCCGGTACATCTACAATGATCCAGCATAATGGTTTGCAATAAAATAAAGGATTTTAAAAGCCTCTCGAAATCCGGTGAGTTGACTAGTTTTCTTCAATATAAAGAAAATGTTTGGGACGTAGTGTCCTTCAAAATACAATTTCTCGTCCCACTAAAGCGTTCATTGCTATATATTTACAATGGGCTTCGTAAGACTCTAATATTTTTGTGGAAAAGTCAAGAAATAGACACGTATTCTAATTTTTAATATTAGTAGATATTATCACCAAATTCAAACAGTGTTGTAGATTTACTTTCTAAAATACAAAGAATACCATTTTAAAAAACTTAACCCACTAAATGTCAGGGCCCATAAATAAAATAACATAAAAAGGACAATCCGACGTAATGAGCTTTTTGAAAGGGAAAACGTCCACTTGTAGATACTTTTCCCTAATTAAGAACCGATCCGCCCTAAACGGAAGCCTGGCCATTCGTGCTACAGACAGTTTCAATCATTGTACGAGATTTTAATTACAAGACCTTTTAGTTTAAATTAAAAAAAATATTAAAAAAAGTTGATGCTTTTCGATATTATACAATTACAACCGATATGAAAATAAATAATAATATTAATAAAAAAAATAATGTTTTTTTATATTATTATAAATTGAAAGAAACACTTAGATGCTTAACTACGTATAGAATACGTAAAACCTGAACTGTATATTTTAATGAATCGGCGTTGATTTCAGAATTTAAAACCAACAATTTTGTAACTTTAAAATTGTCAGTTACAATGAAAAATAATACTGTGCTTCAAGTCTCAGACTAGAAATAATTTTATTCTAACAGTTCTTATACAAGTATAATACTTTTCTACACTCGGCTGGTTTTTCACAATCGTCAATAAATGTCGCATCCTTCGCAAGTTATTTCGCCATTGCCGCTGTAATTGCGTTAAGACCCTCTCACGTATACTGATGTACTTAAAGCACCAGCTGTGTCAACTGTTTCGATAATATCTGAATCCTTAATAGGTATACTGTTTCCACGATAATTTTGTTTAGATACATAATTGAGAAAAATAACTATAAATATTTAATATATTTTTTTATTAATTTGTTTCGTTACATATAACATTGTATGAGATAATATTATAACAGTTAGGACAACTAAGTATAATTCTCAAAAATAAACTGATTTAAAACATAGGTGTTTTAAATAGAATCAAAATGAATATAATTACTTACAGGGAATGTTCCTAGTTATCGATATACAAGTCTTCACTTCCGCATTTTGAACCAAAGCACGTTTTCACACTAATTTTACTTAGTTACGAAGGTACATTAAAGACGGAGGAAGCATTATGCATACAAGGTGAATTTTTATTTTATAGGGACCATTTCTTAGTAATTTAATACACTCGATATAGTCTACATATTAAACAAAGTTAAAAATATTATTTAAAGAATATTAAAAATGGATTACTTCAATTCTATTTATCAGTATTATCAGTGTGTTAGGAAAAAATGGTTTATACATATATCAAAGATATAAAACTGGTTATAATTATTGGAAATGTGAAAGAAAATTTAAAAATAAAATTAAACAAAGCTCATTCAACTAATAGCTCTAGAGACGATTAAAACATGTAAAAGCACTTAAGCTACTCGATACCAGTTTTATTCTCTACTATCTAATGATTGCGGTTCCGCACGTGCGTTATTTTTCAGTCAGATTATAAAAAAAAAATGATCCTACTCTTAAAAATTACGTAATAATTAATTTATAACACTTTTATAGTTTCTAATATGTGAAAAGGACACAAATATCAAATATTTTATTGGAAATGAGGTGAAAAAAATAATTAGGTAAGTAAAATTTTGGGCGCGTAAGCAAGAGTGTAGGTTCTAAGTATAAATACCCGTAGTTGGTATAACATGAACTTTAAATGAATTAATTATTATTGACTGGCAGTATTAAATTATATGTATAATATATTTTAATTAATTAAGAAATGTAGGTTTTCACCAAGTAGGCTCCTATGGGTATCTGATACTCAATTATATCTCAATATCGGATATCCGATATATTAAGATATCCTACGTAACACTGTAAAGTAAAAAATCTTCAAATGGTCTTAGGAATCTGTAATCATTTCATTATCAAAATCGAATAAAACGACAATGTATTAATTTTTCGAAACAAGATCGAAGATGTATCGGTTTGTTTCGGTTTATGGTGACATACATTTTTTAATTAAAAAAATGACTAAAATAAAACTATAGTTTAATATAGGACAAATAACAAATTTTTAAAAAGAATCGTTAAGATTTAAAAAGTAGTTTCGGCATTTCTCCCTGAGCAACATCTCCCGATGACATAAGAGGTTTTCATGTATTAATATAGAAAATAGTTACTTAAAAATTTTGATATAAATGATAAAGAAGAGATTTTACAACTTATGTACCTTAGTACAATATTTGCATAGTTATGTAGTGTAATTCTGTAGTCTATAATAGCTTTTAGAATAACATATTTTTCATTTTGGTATTTTCATTGTGGTAGTGCCATGCTTGTTACCTTCGGGTAGCAGCCGAATGGGCCGGCACGCCCCGTATAGTACCACTCTCTCACAGAAGACCGGCGTGAAGTGGCAGCTATGCTGTCGCGTTTCGTCCGGTAAGTGAGAGTCCGGGAGGCCCACTCCCCATCCCTTCTCCCGTCCTTTTCCCTCCTCCCTCCCTCCCTTTCCTGAAAGGCCGGCAACGCATCTGCAAGCCCTGTGGTGTTGCAATCAGGTGAGCCTCCTGCCCGTTTGCCCCCTTTGTCCCATAAAAAAAAAAAAAAAATTTAGTAATTTAATTAACTATAAACATTTTGTTACAAATCCTTAAAATGTTTAATTATTTGTATAAAGATAATAATTTACCAATTGAAATGAGGAGTCACATTGCGAACAAAAATGAACAGCTGCTATCGTGTATAGCTAACGTTGAACCGAATAACGTGAACCGTAAAACAGCAATTTTATCGGTCATACGTTTATTACCATTTCAGGCTTATTTTTTCTTTTGTTAGCGAAGGCGTAGCTGAAGCCTTTTTTTTGTTTCAAAGTTATTTGATTCAATTTTAATAATCAGTGCATATAAATAAAATCGAAATGTCTGTTTTTAATTTCTAATTAACAGCTTTTCACTAAATACATATGAAAGTATATTATACGGTACTTATACCAAAAAATCATATTTTTTTTATTTTTTGTCTGTCTATCTGTCTTTTTGCTCCAGCTAATCTCTGAAACGGATTTTGACGTGGCTTTCACTCGCAGATAGCTTATTTTATAAGGCGTAACTTGGACTACTATAATTATATTAGAAACTATAAAAGCCGCTTAATTTATTCTAACTCACTTTTAAGTGTACTTTGTTAGTATTGAAAGCCTCTTCAATAAAAACCAGCGTTATTTAGTACAAATATATCAAAATTTAACACAAACTAGTTCAAACAACTTATTATTTAAGACTTTGTTAATACGTTCGTACAATTCAGCTTTAAAATATATCTTCTGTGTTTCGCGCTCAATTAGTCCCTCCCGAACACACTCGTTTTTCCCGCCTTCGTTTGGTTTGACCATATACATCTTTTAGTCTATGGTCAAACAAAGAAAATAAGATATACTTAAAATATTTAAATTTAAATAGTTTCATTGCTTATTAAAATATTGCATGTTTCATTATTAATTATTAATTAATAATGAAACGTTTATTAAGCTCTATTAGAAAATCCATATCAGTCGCAGTATACAAGATACATAGCGACTCTGGTTTACTTCTTATATATACTATTCTATTTACAGGGATAAAAAGTAATATACATTAAAATCTATAATATAGTTATAAAGGAATGCTATCCTATTCGTGAGTAATTCGTCTATTTATTAAGTTAAACTTCCTCTACTTAAACAATGGTAATCGACTGAAATAAATAGGTATATATTTTCCTTTGAAAACAGTAATTTATTTATGGAACGTTCCTCGTTTCTAACGTTTTCGGCTTTATTAAGCTGAAAGGTAAAGAATTTTTCACGCAAAGGCAATAATGTTTCACTTCTGATGTTCTGAACAGCCTTATTACGTAAATGTCAGGAACAGAGTGACTTATAAAGTGCAAATTTATAAATATATCTTCCTTAATTGTTATGACAAAATTATATCAAGAGTATTTAAATTCCTAGCATTATATATAGCATAAGATGGTTTCCATGCACGTTCTCTGAACTAAAAAGTATGTACTCGTATATGCTACTGTGGGGCCTAGTCCGCCATATTAGTATTTTTTGGCATTATAAATGTCGTAAATCCCATAAACTGGAATATATTTCTATTTTCTATTACGTATATTACATTATAATATATTAACATAGCTTATGGGTTCTGTTGGGTTTTAGTGGATGGAACTGGTAACTTTCTAGACAGTGATTCCTAAATGTATTCGTAAATGCACTTCTCAAATAGTCAGTTTTAAATAAAAAAGAAATTAAAAAGAATCAAAGTCCTGTCCTGGGACTCTGCGGTCTATAGAATATTTAATTTAGGGTTAATTTCTATTACAACTTTGTTATTAATATTTCTCATCTGATACTATAACTACAAAAACTCCCTAGAGTACAACAAATGTAACCCATGAAACCCTCCTCGAGGCAAGAGATAATTATATTATTGTACATTATTTCTTACATTAAAATAATAAATGTGTTTATCTTTATATATATAATTCTTCTGTGAGTGTGTATGTCACTGAACTTCTCTCAAACGACTGGACCGATTTTGATGAAATTTTTTGTGTGTTCAAGGGGATCTGGGAATGGTTTAGATTCACAATTTTGTCTGCTGGACAATGTTTTTTAATTAATTTTTAATTTATTAGTAGTTGTTGATTTTGGAATGTTTTACATTGGATCCGACAGACGGCGCTACCATCGCAGTGTCAAATTTTAAATAATACTAGCGACTCACTCTCGCTTCGCTCGGGTTCGTCCCTAGATTCAGCGCGAGCGAAGCCGCGGGTTCCGCTAGTTCTCTATATTTTTATATAGAATATTTTTAAGGAACATCGACAATACGATTTTTTTCTTTTATTTTAAGAAAAGACTAACTTGTGCCCTGCCTACTTTTGTTTCAGCATTATTCGATTCTAATTAAAGTTTTTATTATTCTTTATAGGTATATCCAACAGTACAGCTCTTAATTTTAATAAATACACCTTTAAAACAAAAAAGCCAATAGTACTCAGCGTTAACCTGGCTTCTTATTGGTGAGCATATTCAAGATCAAATATTAAATCATTACTTTCACGTTATATTACCTGTTGTAATACTAGAAACTTTGTGTTATATATATTTACCGAAGTGAAATGTTAATTACACTACGTAATACCAGTCTATAGCCGGTAAGAACTATTCTAGCTCTTAGAAATGAATAATGAAATATTTTCTTACATACATTTTCAATATACGGTTTGACCTTTAAGAAACTTTAAGTATCATATCGATGGTAACTTTCTAAACTTACAAAATTTTAAAAATGTATCAATAAAATTCAAATATAGCTTATTTCATGTTTGTTTTTTTGTCAATATACTCGTATATTGCGTATATAAACTGTTTTTTAATATAATAATTGAATAGTAAGCTGATATAATTTATTATTATTTTGCAAAAATCTTACAAAGTATAGTAAAATAATCTTACAAAGTATAGTAATAAACTATATAAAGTTTAATAAAATTTCTCATTAGATTTTTACTTAGTGCATGCAAACTGTAGATTACGAATAGGACTTTATAAACAGTCGTTAGTATGTTTAATCGGAGTGAATTACATTAAAAATCTGTGTTAAGAAGCAATGTAAGCTGCGCTATGACTTGGTAGAGCTTAATTGTAGCATGAAAGCTCGTTGACACAGCAATTAGCAATAGTACATCAATTGTATAATTTCTGTTAGAAGCTGGTGTTATTGTGTTCAGCAATTATTAACATCCCATAGCTGGGTGCGGGCCATCCTGCAATACCAGGGGGAACAGATCATACTCCAAAACACTGGCCAAGTCCGGGACGGCGGACTACACATAACTTTCAAAAACATGCTAATATATGCTTCTCTCAAACATTGAAGTTTCCAGACGGTGTTTTTCTTCAAATAGAGGTAGAGAATAGGCTATATAAGCACACGGAGTAACGAGCTAATTTTAATACAACATTATGATAACATTTGAATTTATAAAAGTTTTGATTACTAAGGGCCTATTAGATAGAAATGTAAAGATAACAAAACTTTTCTTAAATTACACGAATATTTGAAAATAATAACATTAACACATTACACCGTCTAGTTCTACAGCGTAAGCTTCAGATGGAAGTTTAGTTTTGGTATTTTGACTACGAAATCCTATTACAACAGTATACAACTAATAGTATTACATTATCTCAACAATGTATTAATTTTGCAGCTAGTTTGTAAGTAATTTTTCATCAGTGTAATACTTTAAGAATTTATAGTGAAGGCATGTTCAGCTACAAATTACAACATACATGCTTTTTAAATTACGTAATACTCTGAGAAGATGATCTCTCTCTCTCTCTCTCTCTCTCTCGGGTACACTGTTTTTATGTAGCATCGCCTATTGACTTGAGTTCTGATTTTTCTTTACTTATGAGAATGAGTAAAAGATGAAAGTTAAATCTTCTAGGAAAAAAAAGAAAGAAAAGTAAACTATCTTCATCTGATATTACTTATATTCTTGCTAATCTGAGCTAAGTTCAACTCGAACGAGTTATTTCATCTTAGCCGACTTCATATTATATAGTGAGATTTTTTCATTTTAATTAAATAAACTTTTTTCGTATAAAGTTGTGCATAAATTCAAGGTTTCATTATTATAATTAATTTCCCTTTTGATTTGCTTTAATAACATGAATGCTTAATACTTTCTTAGATTTACGCGAATATTCGACATTATAAATGAAACTACCTTTTCGGATTTTGTCGCGGATTTATTTTGATTTTTAGTTCCCGACGTTTCGAATGCTTTACAGCAATCATGGTCACGGGAGAGACTAAGGTATTTGACGTCTCATAGGTTTATATACTTGTTACAGACAGTACCTACCCACAATTTACAAAAATTTTGAAAATGGCATCAGAGTACCTTATAAAATTTTAATTCTAAACATTTATATTTAAATTTAAATAATTTAAAAAATAATAATTTATAATTATGGCAATATTATTAACTTATTTTTAGCTAGTATTATTATAATTATTATAATTTTTATTTTAATATTAGTTATTCAAAAGTATTATGTAGTGTTGCTATTCTAATAATATGTATATTTTCTTACTTATAAATTGTTTATGCTAAGTTGCATTTTATTATTTAAATTAAGTATTAATTTGATATAAGAAAATTAAAATATAAATTGAATTTTGATTATTTTAAAATATTAAGCAACACTACTGCAAATTAAAAATAATTTAATCAAATCAAAATATGCTTAGATTTGACAGATTCTCTTGAATTATAATTTTTAATGCATGAATGCTTTATAATAAAGTGGTTTATTTCTCCCTTCGTATCAGATAACTGGATAGTATAGTACTATTTCTCACAGCAAACATATTAAAATAGGGAAATGCCGCGGACGCTAATGGCCATGTCGGCGAGCTCTCTTTCCACAATTATGCTCTTTGCAAAGCCGCAATGCAGTTTGTGTCACTACTTAGTGCGTATATTTGAGTGTAATGTACTAAAATCGCTGTAAAAGAACCACCTGTAATTTGAACCTGACATTGTAAAATTAATTTTCGCAAGTACTTTTTAATCTCTATTTAGATACTGTAAGTTAGGTGTTTATACCCAAACTCCTATACCATAACCTTACTTAAACAAACGTCCTGTATAAGGCTGGTTCTCAGAGTTCTCAGGGTTCACCGCATAATATGTAAGAGTCAGTTATTATGCTTCATATTATTGACTTAGTACATATTTACTTATAGGCTAGAACTACAGAAATGGAATCAGCAATAAACATTTTGTATCAAGCAACCAGTGATATCCGATTTCGATCATATTCCGCTGAATCGTCTTGAATATTAAGACAACTAAGTCGATGTCACGATACATTGTTGAAATATTACGTATAAAGATAAAAAAATCATGCAAAATTGAAACGTAATAAATAATCTCAGCTTAAGAAACAACATAATAAATTAAGTAATATAGAGTAATGAATGAGGTTGACTCAATGCCAAAAACTACGCTTCCGAAATTTACATAATTAGTGCAGATTATATTCCAAGAACCTACTTTCAATATAAAGTGGTTGGTTTGTAAGTAAATAAAAGAATGGTAACAAGTTTTAGATTACTTATATCTGAAGGAAAGCTCAGAAATGTATCTATAAATCCTCAGTATTAAATATATTATTTGTTCATTTTTCCCTATGAAGTAGGAAACGAATTAATAATATTCTATTATTATAGCATAAGATGGAGACAGTAGAATACGATTATGAAACAAAATATTGAGATTATTATAATTTGGACGCATAAATCCCCTAAAAGAACAGTTTCCGAAATAATATTACTATAATAAAGTATTTTACAAATTACTTAAATAGAAAAATTGATTACATCTAACAACTTCCTTGCCTTTATTTTTAAGTAATCGTTGTTACTTGCATCGTTATTCGAGCTGAATACACTGAGGTACACCGCGATCTCTCGATTATCGCAAGCTCGTTGTCTCTGACAGTCAATTAGCATTAATGGCTTAGTGACTTCAAGTCTATATCACATAGGAGATTACGGAGATAGGATTAGCACAATATCTAATAATATTTTGTTATTCATATTATTTACCTACTTATATAATAATAATGTATAAAATATGGCCTCCCGACCGATTACAGACAATCTCATTGAGACGAGCCAACTACGCAGGAGATATTATAGTGCACAAGTGTACGTGCAGATACAAGTGCACTCTCTTCTCTTCTTATCACTCTCATATTCTGGTTTACGTGCTCTCCGAGGCACGGGGGTGAAACACCGCCAACTTCCCAACTCCGGGCTGTTACTGAGGCTTTCGAAACAGAAAGACTCAATAACTAAATTTGGGCCGACCGACTTGAACCTAGGACCTCCTGATGTGCGACCGTACATACTAGACACTACACCATCGAGGCATCACCACTACTTATATAATATATCTAAGTAAACTGTTTATCAGCGTAAAACTGTAAATACTGGTAGATTAGTTGTTTAAAAGTTCTAGTTGTTCATGATATTTTTTTGCGTTTGGCGTTGAAGTCATTTTCTACTCTAACCTAACCAACCTAGTAAGAAAGAAAGGGTTGTAATAAAGCTTTGAGTAATTTTCAAGACGAAATCAGTTTACAATCACTAAAACACTGTTTGCTTACATTCGACGACAAACTAATTAACAAAGAAATATGGCGATACGTTCCACCAATCAGGTCGCGAGGCGCATTCCGTTTACAATCTCGCGAAATTGTAACAACGAAATTATAATTTAACGGTATTTACAATTTAAGGTGGCATAAAAAATTACTTGTCTTAAATGATTTCTGAATAGACATAATAAAGTCTTAATTGCTCTTTTTTTGAAAAGTATGAAAAGATGGATTGAGGAAAATAGACTTTGTGACTCTAACTATCTTAACTCGCTAAAGTCATTCGAACATATTGTCATGTTGATATTGATCCATATGAAGACTATAACAAAAGCCAATCAGAAGTCAGAACAAGTACTATCAAAACTTCAATTAAATATAACATACGAGTATTAACTTTGAAATATAGTTCAAAAGTAATATTAACTGAAATTCGGAAAGCAATATTTCTTTGATCTTACTTCAAGTTCTAAGCCTAAATTGCTACTGTAGCGGTTATTATAAATCAAAAGTTAGTACATAACTTCTGAACCTTGGGGACCAGTGAAATTACAAGTAGGTACTCAACTTTAAGATAGACAATAATTAAAATTGAAACAAAGCTATTTACCATATATTTTCGTTACTTAGTTATAGTCAGTCACTGAAAGCAAATCCCTTATGCTACCTGATCAACGCTAATGATATATATTTTTTTTATTCAAATCCTATTCTGTTTTATTTTACTAATGCTGTTGAACTATGCAATGATTTTTGAATATTGTAGATATCACTACATATTTTATAACAAAGTCCTCCGTCGCGTCTGTCTGTTTGTCTGTTCATGATAAACTCAAAAACTACTGCACCGATTTTCATGTTGTTTTCACCAATGGAAAGAAAGGTTCTAGAGGAAGCCTTAAGGCTATGTATAAAAGGTTTCAAAATTTACAGTATGTCAAAAAATCCCCTTGTTTCTAATGAAGTTGTGAAACGTAAATGAAATGTGGAATATATTTATTTACCAGTAATCCCTACCCATTTCACTGGGCAATAGTCACAAAAGAGTTTCTAAGCAACGAATTTTTTTTATAAAATTTAACAAATGGTAATAACGAAATATTTAGACATACGTGTGTAAATGACTATAAATATCGACTCCTTTAATTAAAAAAAGAGCGCTTAAAACTAATATTATTATTATACTAGGAATAATAATAACTATTATTGTAACATGTAAACCAGCCCTTTACACCAAGGCGCCTTCCTCATTCAAATTCGATTTCATAAATTATTTCCTAGAATTAGGTATCTTGCAAGTAAGAAAAGGAAAGACATGGCTATTAGAGTCCTCCAAACAAAACTATTTTTACTAGTATGCAAGCTACAAATAGTTGTGTCTATATACAGTGAAGTAAACAAAGTAAATCCCGCTATCACTGCAAAGTAGAATATAATTAGATAATAACACACACATATACATACACAAACACACACACACCAACACACACACACACACACACACACACACACACATCCACACCCACACACACACACACACACACACACTCACACTCTCACACACACACACACACACACACACACACACACACACACACATACACGCACACACACGCACAATATAAATGTATTTACATGCTTATAGAGAAACTCTCAAAAATGTGTAATTTGTGTGTTACTGAATATTTATTTAAAAAAATCTTGGATTTCTTAGTTACCATATTACTCTACCTAAATTATTGCATTTATATTTAGTCTCTTTTTTTCAAATTGTTAATAATATAAATTTTAATAAAAGTCAAACTTTATTGGGAAAATATAATTCAGCCTTCAAAAAACTATTATTACAGAAAGTTCAATTTAATAAATTAAATCTTTGCTTCATTGTTATTGAAGTCATAATACATAATTACTTTTCTTTGTAATGAGAAATCAAAGTAAAATATAGCCTTTCTGAATAATTTTAAATAATGTTTTTTAAGTAATGTTTTTTTCATAATAGTGCTTAGGACGTTCAATAATCAATTATTTATCAGTTAAAGTTTGATTGTATCTTAAATTATCAGGTTAATGAAATATAAACAGCCTGTAGCTTTTAGTGCGAGCGGGCTGCAGACATTTTCATTATCGCTTCAATAAGTGACTTTAATAAGAAACTGCTCTCAGCGTTCAGGCGGCCTTTCAAGAGACTGTAATTTCTATGGACTCAATCGTACTTTACATTTATTTAGATTTATTATGTTAAGATAACGGAATAAAAACGGTGTTATACATGAAATTTGAATATTACTAAACAAATGCTGATATTTGTTTTGACCACTTATTAATGTTATGAATATGTCCATCACACATTAAAAGAAATACAGTGAAACATACAACCTCCTCCTTTTTTGAAGTCGGCTAAAAATACAAGCTAATTTTTATTTGTGATTTATCGATGGATATATTAGAGCTGTTTTTTTTCTTTAGTCCTCGGTGCTAAGGTACGAGTATATTAGAGAAATATTCCTAGCCTCATTAGAGATGTTTTCTAAAATTATTTCATTTCAATAATTTTACATGTACTCGTAAATAAAAAACTAACAATAAAAAAGTAAACCGACATCAACTCATAAAAAATGTAAGAAATTACTAAACAAGTTTTCTTATTTACAAAAGACAGCTAATATGAAATTAAAAGAGTCGGTGCAAGCCGACGTTTGTAAAGAAAATCTGTTTAAAATTGATATGTACGAGTATAAATAAATCGTGATACATACTATAATTCATATTTTTTATTTACAATTTAAAGTTAATTTATATCTAAATTCATCATTTACTTTTGCGGCGGCTCACCACATAAGTTGGTGGACCATGGAAGGCCATGTTCCTTCGAAGGCCAATTATCAAAAAGTCATAGTTATTGCCAAGTGATGACAAATTCCTTTTACTTACACAAATAACTATCTTAAGGACATAGACGAAGCGGCAAGTCCCTCACGCCGATATTATGTAAATGCGGTCCATTGATATATTGACTTCTCATTTCGACGTTAAAATTGTAAGTCGCGCTCACAGAGAAACTTCAGTTTTTAAGTAAATGACCTATTACGAGTATTTTCATTAATTTTTGTAACTCTGAATTTGTAATAAGGGTTGGCTATAGTAATAAAGAAAAAGTTACCACTTTATTATGATTTCAGTCAAAATATCGGTAGTTTTCCTAGAAAAGTCAATGGTTCCTTGTAAGGTTAATCAAACTAGGTCAGTTAATTTTTTCATAATTTTACTATTAAGGTCCTTGAAAACTTATCTTCTATCAATATAAAACTACTAAGTAATATTTTTAAAAACATTTCTTTATTATATTCTCTAAAAGATTCTTAGTTATACCATATATCACATAATACTATACTAGCTTATACAATTGCGATCAAGTTATTTTCGTCGAGTATTTTATAAATGGATATAATATAATGTTGAGCGTTTAATGTTACGTTATAATGAAATTTGACTGTTTATTTGTTAAGGTGTCTTTCCATGGTCCTGTTTCGTATTATGTTACGTATATCTGCATAACATAACATTACATAACTATAATATTATAGTGTGTAGTAACTATATTATCATAGGCAAAAAATATTAAATTTCATTATGTACTTTATAAGAATAATTTAGAGTAGCCAATACATGAAAGCATTTATTTCCACTTCAATATGTGATAAAGATTTATATCCCCGTAAAAGTCTGTGAGGAACAGAACCTGGAGGTTCTATAACAGTAGGAAGGTATATAGAAAGAAGAAATTGCATATGATGTGCGCGTGAACACTTCTCATCTCGTCGATTGTCACTAGTTTTGTAGTATATTATATTTGACATCTTAGTGGTAGTAGTGGTATAGATATTTCGAGCTTATGTGTTGAGCTTTTAGAGAAAACAACTGGTATTGAAGACTGGCATTCAATAGCGTACGGAAAGGGGGATTACAACGTTGTTTCTGAATCAACCATGCGTAGACCGTTAAACAGATTTATTATACGATATCGTTTGGAACTAAAACCAAGAAAACTGAAATTTCGATGATTAATAAAGATGAATTTAGGTATAAAGAAAAAATATGAAGCTTATAGTGTTAAACGGAATTCAGAAAGAAAAAATATTCGTGAAAAGTATATTAAAAAAAAATATTACAAAAGACGAAAATCACATTAGCTTATTGCGACCTGATTCATGAATCCTAAAACTTTGTTAGACAAAGTCCTTACTTAAGTTAGCGAAGCCAAAACGAAGCACCCTAAATTATCTGAATTCGCTTTGCAGGTCCATACAACTTGTGCTAAACAATGTCTGATATTGCCGCACCAAGAACCTGTTGTTAATAAACTAAATAGTTGAAGGAAACTAAGACAAGACATGTTCTAGTTAACAGTACAAGAGCGACAGTTGGCTATTTAGAAACATTGGACTGAGATATTAGACGATTATAACTTGATTGTTTCACTAATAGTATTATTTTTTAATAGATATTTTACGTTTTCTATAAAATATATGAAAAACATAAAGTTTTATTTAAGTTGACTTTAGTGCAAATTTTAAGATAATATATATACCTATAAGTTTTGCTATTTTATTTTCAATCTAGATTATAATAATGCCTATGCCCTATAATATGTTCCTATATATGCTGAACATTAATTATTTCTGATCCAATAGAAAAAATATTTGCAAAGCCACCTGTTAAAACTAGTATTATATAAAATTACTTGTAAAATATACAGACTCTTCGTTTTCGACATTTCGCTTGCATGACAAAATGCAATCTTACTGCATTTCCATAGAAAGTCGTGTCAGCAAAATTTATTGAATTGAGCTAAGTTACTACTATGTCCATTAATACTTAATATTTTATTATTGTAACAGTAACAGTAACAGTAAATCATATTTTATTTAATTTTATTGTATAATTGCTGTTATGTGTTTACATTTTATATATTATAAATATAAATAGTACATAATATACCCTTAACTATTCATGAGCTCACAGAAACGAAGTTTAACCCTTACATGGATTTACTAAGCTTATTGAAATCTATCAACATTTATTTCGATCTATAGAAAAAGTCATTGAAGTTACTTGAGCCGTTCTAATAACAATGTCGAATGAATGAAGATATAAAATCCATTCATATTGTATGATTTTTATTTTGTATCATTTATATCTTCGTAAACTACATTATAGTATATGTAACAAGTTCGAATGAATTGAAGCTTTCCAATTAAATGGGTCACTTGACCCATTTAAACTTTAATATAAAGATAATTAATTAGTAAATCTAAAAATAATATTATTTTGCTTAAATTTATTATATAAGGTAAAAAATATTTTTTACTTATATATGTAATCATAAATAAACCATCTAAGTAAATTTACAAAGATTTTATTTATTTATATCAAACATTGCCAGTAAGTTTCATTTTATTACAGAATGTAAACATAATATCCTGTAAGAATTTATTTTGTGTAACAACTCTCAAACGGCTGTACAAGATAAACAAGGGTGAACGATTTATCTCGTTGAAAAAAGCATCTCGTTTCTCTTGCAATGTGACCCACAACTCACCGGTCTTTCCCATCTCTTTCGAATATACGATGATGCGCTCTAGCGAAGCTTTGAAATGTGAAGCTCTCGAAGTCGAGATCTAAGTGTTGATGTAAAACTTTAGTTCTGACACTACAATGTTTCATCGTACACTATTTCTTGGTTTTTCTACATTAATCAAGCTCAAACTAATATACTTGAATTCAACATTATTAAGTAGGTTGGTTTGAAAATTAAAAATTGTTGTAGTAATCATGTATATAAACATTGTTTTTTTTCTTATTTTATAAAAGTTCTTATAGTACTTTTAGGGGATGTAGAGAAATTATATTTGAATAATTTTTAGACTTTTAAACTTATTTTCTGTTGTTTCGATTTGAGATATTGTTTATTTTATTTCTAATCAACGCTGAATGGGTACAATTTTTACTATACTATATATAAAATTTACTATATTTTAAATGTTCCTAGCTATAATTAAAATGTATAATGTATATAAACTCTATAAATTTCAAATAAATTTTATGCTCACCATTCTATGTTAAAGCTATCTTATTTTAAAAAGATACTAATGGTTATTAGCAATACACTAAATATTCACACGAGTGACACTCCAACCAGTAGCTATTACACAATACCTTATTATTATTCAATTCCTTATTCAATTCATTGTAATGTTTAATTAAAATATCAAAAAACTTCTAGTCAGTTAAAATATACTTGTTAATTAAAATTTTCATAACGAGTTTTAGAAGCTTATTGCTTTTCCTATTTGCTCTATTAGCTTTAACAGTTAAATCAAGTTTAGTACGGAATAGGTGGTTAGTTAATCCCGTTGCTGATAGAACAAGCGGTATATCCGTATCGTGTTTAAGCATCCTCTATCAATTTTGCTATTTTGTACGCCAAACCAATAGTGGATTCCGTCGAGCTCTCTCACCACGGATATTCCATTTAAATTTACAAATGCTATTAAACATTAATGGCTTTCGACAAAAATACATACAGCGTTATCTATTGAAGCCAAAAATTCACCACACATATTTAATTTGTTATTTACGCGGATTAGGATTAAATTTAACCTACGAGTATATTTAGTTATTGATTTTTTAGCAGTGAATAGATTTATAATTAGACGTAATCATATTTAATTATACTGTTTCACTTTATCCTTACTAACATTATAAATGCGAAAGTACTTCTGCTTGTCTGTCTGTCTGTCGCGCATTTACGCTAAAACTACTGAACTGATTAAAATGACATTTGGTACATAGAAATTCTAGAGCCTGAGAAAGAACATAAGCTACTTTTTAAAGGCTAAAAAGGGCAGTAAGAGATTGAAATCATTCATTTTTAAAGCTATAAACTTGAAAATATTTTTTAAGGCTTTCGATTAGATATAAATAAGTGAGACATTCAAAGTCTGTAAAAATTTTATATTAAAATACCTAGCTCGCTAGTATACAATATTTGTTAAAACGTAGCAACTGTAACAAAATATTAAAAAATACGAATCGTGTGCGATAATATAAAATGCATAGTTTTTCCATTTATTAAAGTAATATATCATCGAAATGGCTCTAAATTTAATGAATGTAGTGTCTCAAGTGGAATTCAATTTTCATTGTACGGTAGAGTTATGATTTTAGTAAATAAAATTATATGTACGTATTTGTGAAAATTAAATTAGATACTTTCAGATATTTTAGAACTCAGAAGATGCATTAGTGAAATTAAAATTTCACATGTGATATTTTCAATATCCAACTTCGAGATAAAATCACTACTTTTCATATTTTTAAAATTACTAAGAATAGGTTATACATAAACATATTTTGTCCTACTATTACTATTGCTAATATCTTTTTTTTTTCAATCAATAACCAATTACTTAATGAATAACAAATAAATTTACCTATGTATACACTTTTTTATTTATCTACGTACACTTTTTATATACATTTCACATCAACATTTCATATACGCCAATTGGCGGTCTTCGCATGTCTTCGAGAACTAGCTAGGTAGCTCATACATGCAGGTTTTCTCAAATGTTTTTTTAACCTTAAGACAAGTAGTAATCATGTTAGAATGATCCCGTAGATGAGAAACCTGGATTTAAACCCGCTTCAAAGTAGGCGCGTTAACACTGGGCTACCACTGGACTACCACTGCCGTAAAAAAGCATTGTTACCAATAACAATAAAACTAAAGAAACCTGTCAACGAAAATTATTGCCCTTTTCCGGCAAAACAGGTAAAAGTTAGAATGAAATATTTGAAATAAAATTAGCTTACTTTTATTGCAATATGAGCATATTTTATAGCATTTTAACTTCATAAGACGTAAAAGTATATTTAATGTATATGATTTATATTTATTTTTAATACGGTTGTTATTGTTTGTTATGTACAACCCTCACTGAGTGATTATGGCCTGAATGCATTAAAAGAGGCCAATGTAGAATTAATTTAAATTCATTTAAAGATAATGACTTACCCATGCTTCGCTCGGATGCGTCAGTAGATGTGTACATAAGCAGTACAGTTTAATTTATCTTATAAAGAAGAATAATATATATACATAACTCTATTGGTTTACTTTTATTGGTATAATTTTTTCAAAAATCTTTGACGATGATATATTATCATATAATATTGCTCATATTTCACCCAATTAATAAGAAAGACTATCATGAATTATACACGTAGATCGCCGCTATAAAACACTTCCATCATAAGTCAAAAATTGAATTAAAACTTTAAGGGTCGTTTTTTGAAATTATCGCTTACAGACAGTCGCGCCGTGTTATTATATATGTAGTGATATCTCGTGGTCATATGCGAGGATTATCAACATATGTTAAAATAAGCAAACAAAGAAGTATTGTTTTCTTAATACTTCTCATATATCGCTGTCCGCTTTTAACCCGCACAAAAGAATCTTAAATGAAAAAGCATTTATCTAGTTCTCTTTGTACATTCAGCTAAGAATAATTTAACACAAAAAGGCATTTGCATTTAGGTTTGCTCTTAAAGTATAAATTTTCTTAAAACAACAATGTTATGTTTTATCAAATATTTTCATCGTAAAACGTGGTGACGTTTATACTGATAGGGTTAATGAAGACTAAATTAAGGCTACTTTGTTTGTTGAACTTAAATCTTTTAGATTGTACCCGAAGCTAGTAAGGCTTTGTAGATTCGCAATGATGTACTACATTAACTAATTTAGTTAATTGAAAAATCTTAAAAAAATAATATTTTCTAATTGTATAGTTTTAAAACAGTATCTTACAGTATAATTGTAATATGTATGTATTTAAAGTTATATATATGTGGATTGTATCAACTATAATATGGTATCCGTATCACAAGACTCGTAGCTTACCATGGAACTAGATGGCGCCGTGTGTAATAATATACCAACACAGTCCCAACAATATCATGCAATACTCGTGTTTGGATGTACTTTATATACCTATGTGTTTGTTAGTATGTCTATTTAAATATAATTTTGCTTTATTTTATTTTTCCCATTACTGCGTTACTACACGACGAAATTACTATTTCTTTTAAATTTCTACCTTATCATACGGATGACATAAATGAAGAATTTTCAAAAAAAAAAAAAAATACTTCAAAACAAAACTGAAAATTAAGTATAGTATAAATAAAATGTAATTTACTTACCTTTATAAAAGCGAAATGTCGCTGCGTTATCGACCAATGCGTTAAATAAATTGAATCAACCCGTGTGTTATGCGTTAAAACACGTGTTACGTCTTCATTTTTCAACATATACAAAGACATATTCTGTTGGCATCGCCTTTTGGTGGTTTAAACGTAATTAAAATTAAAGCATTTTGGTGACTATTTCTACATCCCGCCATATGTACGCCTAGATCTTTTAAACAACTTAACAGATTTTAATGGATTCAATAGATGTAAAATGATTCAATAGGCAAGAGGAAGTTTGATTAGTATATTACATGCATATAACTGTAGGAAAGAGCCTAGAAAATGTCTCATTTCTAAGAAATCTATAGTTATTGTAAATACGTAATTAGGGACGAACGCGAGTGAAACGTGGTTGTATTGCTAGTGTAATATAAAAAATAAAGATGTATAAAAGGTAATGCTAAAACTTACTAAATAAAACAACTAATCCCAGATTACTATTACAGAGTGCTACTTATTCTGGAATTTTGTGGACTATATTTCAGGATTACAACGCTCTTTTGTTCTCTCCAAACATAACCCAGTTTATATTATTACCTTAACAAGCTTATCTACTGACACTACTTTATTAAATTTAAAACCTTTGAACGTATATTATAAAACTTAATAGCGTAATAAAAGTTTATTATTTATTATACCTAATAGAATTACTAAGATATCATAGATTATTAGAGTAACATGTAATTTACTTTTGAAAAATAAAATTATTTTCTTCGTTTTGTTGTATTTTGCGGAATAATTTTGATCTTTGGTTTCCGACTTCTCAAATGCTCTATAGCAAACAAAGTTACGGGAGAGACTAAACTATTAGAGGTCGCAATGGCACTAAATAGGTACACTAAATGTTACAGACATTCTACCCACAAAAATACAAATTGGTTTCAAATATACAAAAGCAGCAATACAAAGTAAATACAATTACAATTTTAATAAGCGTTATAACTAAAAATGAAACATAGAAAAGATGGAAAAAAGAAGAATTTAGAAAAAAATGGAATAGACTACTGGTTTAAAAAAAACTTAAGATGTTTAATTACTATAATTAGTGTTAATTTATATTATAGAGAGATAGAGAGTAGAAGGATCCTTCAATACAATGTATTAGAGTCGCGAATAACTAGTGCCAGTTTAGAATCAGTTGGATAAGATTTAATCTCCCTTGATAACCCACTAACATTGTGATGCAAGCCTAGTTGGCACACAAAACTGGTAGTTCCAATTCCTACAATATAGGATATTGTTTGCGCTATGTAAGCGTTTATTACTGTTCATTTATAAGTTTGTCACGATCAAAAAGATACGTGGCATTGCAAGTACCAATAAGGTACTAAGTCATCATGTTTTCTATGTGCTTCTTGCCATTAATAAAATTAACATTTTTAACATTTTAGTAATTTTCTACTAATAATTTTTGAAAGAAGCCAAAAAATTGAACCTCTGCCGCTCTTCTATTATAGTACTCATAGGAATTTTGTACACAAAATTTTATTTTACACCTTCCTTTCCTACATTTCATACTTTCTTATTTCTACATCTAAACAATTATGTTAGGACATTAACACAAAGCACCATTATCATACTATCACCATAGTACCAAAGTCAATAAAATAGTACCATGGTAAGCTACAAGGCTTGGGTTTCGATATTATATAGTTGATACGTTACACATATTATTTAAATACATAAATATTATAAACACGAACATCCATGACTGCAGTAAAAACTTTCGTACTTACGAGTATTACACAAATTAATGCCCCCAGCGGAACGCAAACCCGCGACCGTTGGCACAGTAAGCAGGATAGATCACTATAAAGTGCTGTTTTAGCGAGAAGGCCGCCACTTGTGCATTTTCCTACCACAGACGGTGGATACAATAAAGAGTTTTTATTATTATTACATAGAATACAGAAGAATAACATATTTTCTATAAACTCTATAAAGAAAATATTCTTATCTCACATTTTTATTTCGGATAGTACTTAAAAACTTCCGTGTTT
Organism: Boloria euphrosyne; assembly: GCA_951802675.2. Classification (NCBI taxonomy): domain Eukaryota; kingdom Metazoa; phylum Arthropoda; class Insecta; order Lepidoptera; family Nymphalidae; genus Boloria; species Boloria euphrosyne. Next base: position 6,766,270 of record OX637886.1, read on the forward strand.
TGGATCATTAGTTCGGCTACATTACTCGTGAGTTATCACGTTATCCGGAACAATGATATATTGTTTCCGATTTTTTGAACTGCTCTTTCAACATAAAATTTCATGCGCTACGGTTAATAAATTGCACGTAGCAAGACTAAACCAAAAAATGAGTAGTCACAACTACTTTTGGTAATTTTTTTATACATGAAATATATTACTTGCAACTCACCCTCGCTCTGCTCGGGTTCGCCACTACACTTTGACACACATTTCTAAGAGAGAAATATATATCTAAAAATAAACAGTTTTTTCATATATGTTGGGATATTACTACAACAGCACCATCTAGTTCCGTGGTAAGCTAGGCTTATGTTACGGATACCAGATAGTTGCTATACTACACATATATAAATTTTAAATACAGACAAATTATAAATATAAACACCCATGACAAACATTCGTGCTCAACAAATGAATGCCCCCAGCGGGACTCAAACCCGCGACCGCTGGCGCAGAAAGTAGGGTCACTACCAACTGAGCCAAACGTTTCGTCAAACAAACATTCGACCTCTGTATCGATAATAATGACTATTTCAATAACATTCTTCAACAAATATTTAATGTTTCAATTTAATTATATGTACTAGTTAGAATTCATTAATAGATGTTACTGCCTCAGTTGTCTAAGGGCTTTTGCTTTTCTTGGGTTCAAGTTCCAGGTCGGTCAAGTTTATTTATTAAGTTTTTTCATAAAGAAATTTTCAGTAACAGACCGGAGTCGGAAAGTTGGCGGTGTTTCATCCCTGAGCCTTAAATAGCACGTAATTTCTTTGCAAAGTTGTTATTTATTCCACTTACCAGGCATTATTAGTGGACAGTATTTTATAGTTTCTGTCTATATCTGGAGTCTGCTTTAAATTGCAATGATCACATAGTACTAGTACAAATACCTATCCTGTACAAAGAGATTAGACATCCCTAATTCGGGCTATTTTGTTTAGTAAAAGAGATATTGGCTATAAGGAAAACCTATGAAAGTATTACATACTCTTAAGCAATATTTTTATTTTTTAAATAGGTATATGCAAAGTAATAAATGGCCAATGTCGTGAAATTCATATGATATTAACAATTTAACCGCGAATCATAATTCAAAAAGTATTCGACCCATTTGAGATTAAACACTGAAAACAAATTATTTGATAGCTAAAATTTTTATAAACAGAAAAGTGTGCTTTGATTTAGGGGCACATTCTTTACTCCACTTAGAATATTCTTAAAACATAACCTTTCTGAGATCTTATTTTTCATTACATTTTTTGAACTTATTTTCTTTGTTGGTAATGAGAACCGTAGTAAAGATAAATGACATTTGCCATTATGTAAATGAAATTTAAATTATGAAACGTAAGCTCATATAGGCTATGAAATAAAATTAATTTTGAATGAAAAGTTTATTCAGAAAATGGGGGACCCTAACATAGGATACTACATAACACAATAGCCCCGTTTCATGTTAGAAAGACAGGGTCCAATGTGTTACATACGAGTATGTACATCTCCTTTGTTCCTAACCATGTTATCTTTATTCTAATTGCAATAGAAACCCTTGCTCCGTAAAGTCAAAGTACTATTTTTGCTATCACTTATATTTTTTTAGTAATATGACATTTTAAGTTAAACTATTTTTCGAGGATTTCACGTGATTTTAAATTAATTATATAATTATTTATTATCATGTAATATTTTGAATATGTAAACTGTCTTTGTGTATGAATCGAAACGTTGAGCTATGAAAAAGATTGATCGAAGAAGTTTGAACGCAGCAGAGATGAAAAAGTTTAGATTTAAAGAGATACGATAACGACGAACTAATAAGTTATGAAGAGTTGATTTGATTATTATTTGACGGTAAGTAATGCAACTAAAAGGATTATGGATATGAATGTAGATGGATCGGGAGTAAGAGGAATAACGAAGTGGAGATGGGTAGATTGTGTGAGATAGGACATGAAAGATAATTTAGCGAAACACATAAATGTAACTAGTAATCGGGGAGAATGAAAAAGGCAGATGTACTGCGTTCTAGTAATTTGGGAAATATCCAGAGAGAAGATAATAATTTGTTTTGTTTGTTAAATAAATCAGAAATCAAGACATTAATGACGCTCATGTCAATGAGCTGACTCTAATCAAACTAAATGCGCTTGCTTTTTTGCCACAATTCTTATTTTTTTTATTTTTGTTTCTTTATTTATTATACTACAATACATAAAAGTACGTATGTTGGTTTGTCGTTAATACCCGCAAGATATCGACCTTAATTTTGTCAATGAACGATTTTGGTAATCTCGAGATTTTTACTTTCAAATAAAGAAAAATATGTTCGAAAAATAGCTTTATATATGTGTAGATATATAAAAATTGTGTTTTATAAACATTTCATTTATTTACTTTAGGTGGAAACCCGTTTCTCCGCGAACCAGATTACTCTCAAGACGGGTACGATAGATAGGATGAAAGAATTGAAGGGACAATGGCAAGATAAAATGTTGAGTTTGTATTGTAGATTTATCCAGGGGAAATGTCTTCAATATCTTATTTCTATCATGCCAATTATTCGAAATGTATTTCCGTCACTATACAAAATAACTGAATATTCAATAACAAAATGAATAATTTTGCTATTGAATGTCATTATTATAATCTATATATCTATTATTATTATAATCTATATATCTATTATTATTATAATCTATATAAAGATAGATTAGAAAACCAACCGAAACATGGTGAAAACCTGGTTTTTCAAAAGACGTGAGAAGTTGCGTTAGATTCAATGTTCAATTAAAAATGGTTACCGAATAATAGGGTTACTTGGAAACCTTTTATTAAATGATGTTGTTACCAACACCATAAAAACAAACATCGAACTCCATAACAGTTCATAAGATAGTCGCCTTAAATATTTCAATTTTTACTATGAATTTATGGTTAATATTAACTTAAATAGTAATATTATACGCGTCTTTAAATAATATCTAGACTCTAGAGTAGTCTGAATGTCAAATAGTATTTCTGCGGATAACATAAAAGGAAAGCATCTCGTAAAAGTGCCTCGCGAGGCACTTGTGCTTGCGACTGCTTTACTTTATTTGCAAATTTTTGGATTGAAAAATCTTAAGCTACCAATTTATTAGAAGATCAAGTTTATTTAGTAAACAAATTAGTACCATTATTATTATAAAGTTTGTATTGCGTTATATGTATAATATAATGATAATATTGTCGTTATTAATTAAGAAAGTCTGCACTTCCATAAAAAAATAGATTTATTTCGCTACTACAATTTAAATTGTACATTTAAGAACTGCTTTGATAATATAATTAAATAACAATTATAATAGACACACGATAATTATTGAAACTCAACATAATAATGATATTATTTACACTACGGTTATAAAAGTCAAGAGTTTAATATTTTATTAAAATATCAAATATAAAAGAAGATAAACGTAATTTTGAATGGATACTCGTTGAGTTAGATAGGATTTGGATTAAATATAAAAGTGCTACACTCAAGATGACGGTGACTTTTGGAAAATTTGATGAAAGGTGATGTTTAATACTATAATTACAAAAGGCATTCCAATAAAGCGAGGGTAAGTCAATTGTAATCTATTCATATTATACACACATTCGTAATTTTTTTTTAATCTTATTGAAATAGCAATTATTCGACGATTTTCCTTACAACTTACGAGCATACATTTTACTGCGGTAAAGTCTCTGAGAAATCTGTCCTAACCGTCACAATATAACTAGTAACGAACGTGAGCAAAGCGATGGCATGGTAGTAATAGATAATATATTTATAAAGGATTAATCATGCTGCTAACATACTCGTAGTATGTCTTCAGCCATTTTTTATCGTCCCACTGCTGGGCACGGGCCTCCCGCATTACGAGAGGGGATCAGGCCATAGTCCACCGCGCTGGCCTAGTGCGTGTTGGCGGACTTCATATGTCTTTCGAGATTTTTTCAGACATGCCTCGCGATGTTTTTCCTTCAGCGTAAGACAAGTGGTAATCATGATAGAATTGATTCGCACATGAATATATCAGAGGTGCGAGACCCGGATTTGAGCCCGCATTACTCGGTTATCCAAGCGAGCGCGTTACCACTGGGCTACTACTATACATACTCGTAATATAATGAAATAATCGATGAGCACGTAATATTGCGAGGAAAACTATCAATATTAAATAGAAACCGATTAATTACCGCAAATTTCAATTTTCAATATAAAATATCGATCTTAAAAGTTCGTGAAATCAATTTACTGATTCGTTCGAGACAGTCCTGAAATATAGTATTAATCCTCTATTGAAAGAGTTGGGACTATCCCGACCGGAACAGAATTCGGTTTACTTTTCCGAAGGATCTAAGATCAATTCATGATAACTCGATGAAAAACTTTATGTACATCGAGTTATTTAATTCCGATCCTTAGCCTCTTCTGGGAATTACATTCATTTTATCTTTTGTAAGCGCCTATTAACAAGATTACGAATAAATACAGTAGGGTTTTTATGATACAGTTGTATACGCCTTTTTATTTATTTTTCTTTATATATTTACGACGTTGTTGTATTTAATTTCATTTTGTGTTTAAACCAATAGTTATGTTTTAAAATATGAAAATTATAATACTTGCATATTTAAAAGAGAGTTTAAGCTTAAATTCTATTACAATAACGTTGTTATAACATGTTTTCAAAGATTTTTCTTTTTTATTTTTTACTAACCCAGAACTAGAAAATTTGGAAATCGATGCGCATAATTGAAAATACCAACCAAGAAATCATGATCGATTAGCGGTGTATTATTTTACCTGACTAACCTTCCCTTTTATCTGCTCCCATCCATTTTATGTTGAAGAATACATTATACGTAAAGCCTCAGATCAATATTATGTACTTAAAATTTGGTAAGTGTGTACAATAATTAATAAAGTAAACAGTGCATAAACGATAGACCAAACACTTCAAGAAACCAATTTAAACCTTACAGTATGAGATAATGTTGTGTAAAATATTTTTTCAAACATGCTTTATTTCAAGAAAATGCATTAAACATTATTCATAACTTGAATGTGCAGTGTAAAAGTAAGTTCTATAATATATCTTTTCATCATACACACATGCTATGAAAAAAAAATTACTTATTTAATAATAATATATTATAATACTTCACGAAATGTACCGTCTTTGATTTTAATTAAAATAAAGGCATCAAGCCAATATTAACTTAAACATATTCAGAATGGCAGCTTAATATGTGATGAGGAAAAGGAAGGTATTAAGAGATACTGGGATGAGATAGGATGTGTTTTAGATATAATCAAATCAAACTGACTTAGAAGTAAAAATATGTAAACGCTGTCAATTATTTCTTTTTTGGTTTATTAATTTTATATTATCGATAATATATGAGTATTAATTTTAAATATTATTATTGTTGAATCGTAATAGTATTTCAGCAAGGTTAAATAAGACTTCTTGATAATTAAACTTTTTATTAGACACACGACTATACAATACAATGTCTGACATTAGAGAAAGAATACAGGTTACATATGACAGCGCCACACGCGGCCGGAAGTAAAATCAATCTTAGCATTTACAAAGACTCACTTAATTTGTTTACGGAGACAGCTTAAATTTACTAATCCAATACTCCCACTTAAATTTAAAGGTGTCACTCTAATAACAAATAAAGAACTAATTTTTAATCTTTTCTATATAACAAACTTACAAACATTTTAATCTTACTTATATAATATATATTTAAATCATCTAAACTTCTTAACAATAAACTATAATTTCTTATATGTATTAAATATGCTTTTAAGTACATTGCAAAATCTTATCTCTAATATTAATTTAATAAAACTTATTTACAGGCAAAGCTTTAGTCAGAAAATCTGCCAATTGGCATGCACTTTCTACATATTTAATATTCACTATTTTCTTAGATACATTCTCTCTTATAAAATTATATTTAATGTCTATATGCTTTGATCTTCTATGAAATACAGGATTATTTATTAATTTTATTGCACTCTGATTATCTATATTCAAAGTGAAAGATTCCTGGGGCTCCCCAATATCAATTAAAAATTGTTTAAGCCATAGTATTTCTTTTGTGGCTTCACTGGCAGCCATGTACTCGGCTTCAGTAGTGGATAATGCCACAGTGTTCTGTTTACGGCTTGACCAAGTGACTGGACCCCCATTCATTAAAAATAAATAACCTGTGTTAGATTTCCTACTATCTAAGTCACCAGCATAGTCAGAATCAGAGTAGCCGACTAAATCTGTACTACCTTTATACACAATAGACATTTCTTTTGTATTTATTAAGTAACGAAGGATTCTTTTAAGTGCAGTTACATGTGAAGGACCTGGATCATTAACATATCTACTTACAATATTAACAGCATATGCTATATCTGGCCTTGACACAGATGTCAAAAATAACAATGCTCCCACTGCTTCTCTATATGGAAAATTAACAGACACATTACTTGTATTCTTACATAAATGTACATTTATATCAGCAGGGGTACTGCTACTTCTAGCATCTGACAAATTAAATTTATTTATTATGGACTCAATATAATGTTTTTGATTTATACTTATATATTCTCTTGTTTTATTTATTTCCATACCTATAAATGAGTTAAAATTTAACAACTTTATATCAAAATTTTGTTTGAGACCACTTAATATTGTAGACAAAACAATTTTACTTTTACTTAATAATAATCCATCATCAACATAATGAATTAAGAAAACTTTGACATCATTAAAATAACCAACAAATATGCAATTATCAGATGGACACGATTTGAACCCATAAGTAGCTAAAAATGAACAAAATTTCTTATTCCAACATCTAGAAGATTGTTTAAGTCCATATATGGATTTAATTAACTTACATACTTTTGAAGGTTCGGCTTTCACTCCCTCTGGCAGCTCCATGTATATCTCCTCAGCTAACTCACCATACAGGAAGGCAGTCTTCACATCAAACTGCTCTATGTGTAGGTCGTCTCTCGCTGCAATGCTAAGTAGTAACCTAATGGAGTCGTACCTGCTAGTGGGGGAAAAAGTATCATTATAATCCAAGCCTTTAACTTGGGTAAAGCCTCGAGCACATAGTCTCGCTTTGTATCTTTCAATTTCTCCGTCTCTATTTTTCTTTATGCTGAAAATCCATTTACAAGTGACAGGTTTCCTCTCTGTTTTGTCTGTTATAACCCAAGTGTTGTTATTTTCATGTGACTGGAGCTCTTCAGCTATAGCTCGCTTCCATTGTTCACGATTTGCACTATTTATTGCTTCTTTATAAGTATTGGGAATTTCTAACTCTGTTAAATTTATTTCTAATTTTTTCTTATGTCGAGGACGCAATGTGATATTTTTCAATTCATCTTGTGCTACATAACCTTTTGGAGGGTTATAAGAATTGTCAAAGTCTTCAATACTTTTCATGCTTTCCTCATCCGATGAGCATTCTCGATGAGGTATATTATACTGGTCTTGAACTCCATTCTTGGGTAACATTGATTGTCCATTTTCTTTATGATTGAGTGTTATTTCTGTAAAACTTGGTTCTTCTTTGGGTATACTATATTCTTCAAAATTTACATCCCGTGACACTGTAATTTTTCTATTATTTAGATCATACATTCTGTAATTATCTTCTTGTTCATATCCAACTAACATCATTTTTATGCTTTTCTTGTCTAACTTCTTCCTTTTTTCCTTTGGTACATGAACATATCCAATTGAGCCGAATATTCTAATGTGTTGCAAGTTAGGCTTCACTCCATACCAGAGTTCATATGGTGTGACATCTCCAGTTTGACTTGATGTATTTCTATTTAACAAATATACTGCACAGTTGACGGCCTCTGCCCACAAGTTTAAAGGAATGTCTTTCGCATATAACATTGTCCTTGCACTCTCCATTATAGTACGCAGTTCCCTTTCTGCTCTTCCATTTTGCTGTGGAGTGTAAGGTGCAGTGCGCTCATGTGTTATTCCTTTATTCTCCAGGAATGCCTTAAGTTCTTGGTTCACATATTCACAACCATTATCTGTATGTAAAATATGCACATCATGCTGAAATCTGTTTTTAATAAGTGCATTGTACTTTACAAAGCAATTATACACTTCACTTTAATGTTTCATGAAGTAAACATGACGATAGCTTGTTGCTCCATCTTTGAATAATACAAAGTACCTCATGCCTGACACAGAAGGTTCTTCGATAGGGCCACAAACATCACTGTATACAATTCCACCAGGTTCTGATGGACCTCTAGTAGATTTCAAGAAAGGATGTCTTGCATTTTTACCATATTGACATGCTGCACATATAAAATTCTCATTTCCAGTCAGTTTTACTGGAATTATACCATTTTTACTCATATTCTGTAGTTCCTTAATATTTAGGTGTCCCATCCTCTCATGCCAAATTTTTATGTCAGTTTGTACAATGTTACAATTCTCCTGTGCACATACTTTGATATCCAATTCATATAAATTATTTTCTGTTAATTGTGCACACATAACTATTTCATTATTCTTTGTAATCATTGCCTTTTTATTGTTTTTTACTATAACATAACCTTTTCTAGTGGCTGCTCCTTCTGAAAACAAGTTTCTTCGTAAGTCTGGTACATAAAGAACATTCTCAAGTTTGCATTTCTCCCACTTTCCTTTTACTTGTTTATTCATAAAGATGGTACCTTCACCATATACTTTAATACTTTGTTTATTTCCCAATTTAACTTCTTTGTTCATGATGTAGTCTTCGCACTCATTTAATTCATAGAAATAGTCACGTCTGTATGTCATATGCATTGATGCTCCGCTATCCAATATCCAGGCTTCTTCGCTGTGGTCAGTTAAGAGATTTCTTTCTACACTGAATGCTAACATATTGTGAGGCTTCTTATTATTATTGTATTTTCTCTTTGGCATTCTGCAATCTTTAGAAAAGTGACCTCTTTTGTTACAGTTGTAGCACACAAATCTATGATTTGAATTCCTTTGTTCATCCGAGTTACTAATATTATTTTTTATTTTTGTTCTGGATTTCCCTTTAGTAGTTATCAATGCAGATTCATTATGAGTTGTATCATTAGTTAGACTGGCTTCTTCATCTACCAGGCGTGAAGTGAGATTTTGAATAGTTTGATTTTCTTCATCAAGAGATAACCATGCTTGTCTGAGTGAACGGTATGTGGGTGGTAATGTACTTAGAATTTTTGTTATAACTGCTGTATCACTTATTTTCTCTCCAGCTTCCCGTAGTTGTTTTGCTAAGCTTTCCACTTTGGAGACATGTTGTGCCATTGTATCTTTAGCACAGTAGGTATACTGATAAAACTTCTCATGAATTATTAGTTTGTTGTATTCTGATTTTAATTCATATATAGCTTCTAATTTGTTCATAATTTCTTTCGCAGTCTCGCAGTTTTCTATTAAAGATATTTGGTTCAGATCCATTGATGAGGTCAAGATAAACATGGCCATTCCGTCATCCTTATCCCATTGCACTTGCGAACTAGTTTCCTTCGGTTTTATCGAATCTATGTTTAATCCTTTTGCTCTTAATGCGCATTTTATTTGAAACTTCCATTGTTTGAAATTCCTGCCGTCGAATTTCTCTATTTTCATGGAATTCGCAACCTCCATGTTGTTCGTACGGCGTCGGGCCTAATTTTCCACCGGTAAATATCGTGCTCTTAATTTAACGTTTTTGCTGAAATTTATATACTATAACGAGCCTGGGCCCATAACCTGTTGAATCGTAATAGTATTTCAGCAAGGTTAAATAAGACTTCTTGATAATTAAACTTTTTATTAGACACACGACTATACAATACAATGGCTGACATTAGAGAAAGAATACAGGTTACATATGACAGCGCCACACGCGGCCGGAAGTAAAATCAATCTTAGCATTTACAAAGACTCACTTAATTTGTTTACGGAGACAGCTTAAATTTACTAATCCAATAATTATGTAATTATTAATATTTTTTAAATATGTTGCGTCATTAACACTCAGCACTATCTAGTTCCATGGTAAGGTTTTTATATTTTAATTTTATATGATAAGCCTTTTGTTATGGATACTAAATAGTTGATACATTACACATATTATATAACTTTAAAATACATACATATCATAAATATACTCATAAATACTCATGACCGGATGTTTATACATTTGCGCTACACAATATAAATGCCCCCAGCGGGACTCGAACCGGCGATCACTGACATATGAGTCAGGTCAGTCATCACTACAAACTAAGCCAAACGTGTCGTCCAAATATGTGTATATTGGGAATACACATTATCAAAGACATGAAAGTAAAATATTTCTGGTTGTCGCATCCTTATTTATTTCCTCTTGTTAGGATGACCACACGTTTTCTTACTTTATTATTCGTCATGTACTCCTCCTCCAAGCTCCAATCAAGGCTGAACTTTTATCTCGTAGGCTCGTAAAGTAGATCTATATATCATAGCTATGTATATAATAATACAGTGATTTCTCGTTATTTCCACTTTACTGCTTATAGAAATTTTCTATTGCGGATAATAAGCTCTGATTTGCCTTGATTGTATAACTTGTGATGTGAAAATGTTTGAATATTTATTATTATTCAATTACACGTAATCAGCGATGGACTTAGATTCATTTTGCAAAGAAATAAAAAATAATAAATGGCATATTTATTATTATTTTTTTATGTCTCAGTAATATATATGAACTAATAATATTATTTTATTAATAAGCTACCCGATACATAGCATTCTCTATCGAAACACCATAAATAGGGTTCGTTTTGAACTTTTTTTATTGGATTCTGAGGTTAATGGACCCGAAAGTAATATGTCGTGACATGCAGGAAAATTTCGAGCCACGCTGATTTTTAGGTGACCCTCTGTCAATTTATGTCACGAAAATATTTTTCGTCATTGAATTTCGTCTAGTCATTAACTTCTGTAAAAGCAGATGCTTAAAATTTATTATCTAACCTCAACCACTTCACTTTATTTAACACTCAATTATATTTTTACCTCAAAAGTTAAACTTAAGTTCTAAATATATAATTCTTTAATCCTTGACACAAAAAAAACATTTTTGTAAAGTACATATTTTATTTGACGATGGCACGAAAAAATATTTTTTTTCTTATTTTCAGCTGAATGAAGCATGTCTTTATTATTTAATTGGCTTAAGTATTTAATACCTATATACATAATAGCATATCTTAAAGTTACTGTCCTACAATACGCTCGCCCTGATACTGCTACAAGGATTTCTGTGGGTTACCCAAATTCTTGTAAAATCCTTATTTTATAAGTAGGTATTGAGGTATTCATCAGCATTGATAAGAGCTACAGCTACATATATTTACAACACAACAAAAATAGTAAGTATTCATTGTTAAAAAGATTATTTGTTTTTTAGAATTAAAAGTAAAAATTCGAATATTTAGAATGTTTTATTGTAATCTTATGTCATATAATTTCTGCTGAGTTTAACTAACGTGAATCTATTGAAGCTTGATTCTTGGTTGCCACATTACGTTTGGATAATTGCGTAGTGGTTTAGAACAAAGGGACACTTAAGAGATACACCCGTGTTTCTACCCTATAATCTCAGGTGAAATCACTTAAATCTAAATTAAGATGTTGAATGATTACAAAAATAACATTTAAATTGGTTTAAAAAACCTTTATATTACAAAATATCATAAAGAGCTTACAAGTATATTCCTCTAACGGATTTCCATTATGGCGGTTAACTTCAGTGAAACTTAACTATCTGCATTACATTGTGGGTTCCCACACAAGTGCAGCAGTCTCTCATAAGATATAATAAACAACACGACCGATGATTCGGCGTAGGTGTAGGCAAAAACGTAGGCGTAGACTTGGCATAGGTCAACGGTATCAATTGCTCTCTGAGACAGTATAAATAGGATCTAAATTTCTGATGCTATAAAGATTTATTGACAGAAGAACGCAATAAAATTAATTAAAAATTTGCACACGGCTGCAGCCCCGAACTTACAGTTAAGTTTATAAGCATTACGAATATCTACTAGCTACTATACCAATAAAAGATGTAATTTTATGTAAATATTATTATTTAAGGGAGGTTCATGCCCAGCTGTGGAATATTAACGTTAATGGAATAATATCAATATACATATACTTAAGTGATCCATCTGTAATTATATATTGGGGACATTAGTTGCATGATAAGCTACGAGGCTTCAATTAAAATCTATAATCATCATCATCATCAGTCCTTTTTAACGTCCCACTGCTGGGCACGGGCCTCCCTCAGTAGGAGGGGGATCAAGCCATAGCCCACCGCGCTGGACCAGTGCGTGTTGGCGGACTTCACATGTCTTACGAAAACTTGCTAGGTTTTCTCAGACATGTAGGTTTCCTCACGATGTTTTCCTTCTCCGTAAGACAAGTGGTAATCATGATATAAGTGATTCGCACATGAAAATATCAGAGGTGCGAGACCCGGATTTGAACCCGCATCACTCGGTTATACAAGCATCGCGTTACCGCTGGGCTACCACTGCCTCTCAAATCTATAATACATACTACCAAATTACTACTAAATATTTTTAAGTAAAGCTCTACCTAATAGTAACTAATATATATATATATATATATATATATATATATATATATATATATATATATATATATATATATATATATATATATATATATATATATATATATATCAATAGCATCTAGTAAATCTGAGTATAGTTTATTCTATTTTTTGTTTGTTTTAATGTACAGCGACGATAAATTATTATCATTAGAGTTTGTTATGATCTGCAGATTTTGTTATTATTGTTTTGTTTATGTACATTGCACGCCGATATGACATTATTAGTTCAACGAAATTTCATGTAAATTCTCTAAATAATCCCTATCAAAATAATTATGTTCCAATAATAAATGAACAGTTATATCTAAAGGTATGAATATTGTTACTCTGTCATTTGGTTTTCAGTTTTAGACACAATGCGGATTACAGCATCCCATCACTAATTAATACAAAGGCTCGATCATTAATAAATTACATCATTTACACCCTTACAGGGTTGAATAATTACCAAAGTAATCTCAAACTCGGCAACTTTCTCAGTTCAAATGTCGGTCTTTATTTTAACCATATGTATTCGACGACACGTTTGGCTTAGTTTGTAGAGACCCTACTCGCTATGGCAGCGGCCGCGAGTTCGATTCCCGCTGGAGGGCATTCATTTATATTATGATGAGTGTAATGTATTAACTATCTGGTATCCATGACAAAAGCGTTGAAAGCTTATCATGGAACTAGACGGTGCTGTGTGTTAGTGTCCCAACATATTTATATTTCTACTAGTACTAGTTTTACTAAGATTTTCCCTGTGATATCTGGCCGTTGTACCGCGATATCGCTTTTTTAGTAACTTGCAGGGAGTAATGATCTCGTACATAATATATAGCTCGCATAGCTCTTTCTTGCAAAATAAATATGGATCTGATGTCTGCAGCATTGTCTCAAAGTTGTATCCCTTGCAATAATAAAATACTATGTATATAACTTAAGTATACAAGTCGGATGCTATTGACGTCTGTTAACTGTCTAACTTTTCTGACTGCAAAGGCAGTAAAGATGAGTTAACCCACAAGTATTGAGCGAATTCCACTATAGTTGAGAGTCTAAAGTCAAGTTAAACATATTATCACAAAAAAATCTAAAAAATTTATCATACTCCTTTTCTTTCTGAGAATTTTTGCATAGGATTCATAAATGTACTTATAAAATCAATACATGATACAAAAGAAATCAAACGCATGAAGCTTTAAAATCATAATTCAATTACATTTATTTGCTTTTACTGTTATAGGATTAAATAAAGAGGATTATATTATTATTACCGTGGATACTCTGAACAAATATGATTTGCATGTTTTGGCTTTATTATTAAAGCCACATACGAAAACAATACTTTTTATTCGATATCATAGTTATTTTTTTAGTAAAAAATATTTGTTTGGTAATCTAAATTCAATGATCCATTACTACTAACAATGTTAATACAAGAGAACGAGTGTTGTTTATAATACTTAAGTTTATAGTCTTTTGTTTCTGTTTTCTCGTAGAAATTTTACATGGTAAAATTTTTACGAGATGCATAAAATTTAGTGTGATTATCGTATACCAACACCCAGTAAAAGAACAAACGATAAAAACCGACTTAGCATAAGTTAGAGTTGCGCTAGAAATATATGTCTTATTAAAGCGTACCATAAATTGTGTAACGTTAAAGTCTTCGGTGTGCACTCGTTTAACGAATACGTTGGCTAGGTTTTCATATAACGATAATAAATAAATTTTAAAAGAGTACTTTAGTTACTTGTAATTCTAAATTAACAAAATACTGTTATTTTGTGTACAAAAATACTACATTACATACATACATTTCATGATGTTATTGTTTAGAAAACATTTCCATTTCCTACCTAAATAATACACTGGTTTGTTCTGAAGTAACTCCTATTATCCCAATTGATTATGATATTATTCAATTATTAAAATAATTGTAGACCTAAAAGCTATTATGGAGAAGCTACTTACTACCTTCCGTAAATGCCTTTTGTATTTATAATATAATTGCCTCAGTGGTGACTAGCATGTACGGCAAATTTAACGAAGGTCTTGGGTTAGACTCCCGGGTCGTGTTATGTTTATTATTGAGTGTTTCTGTTACGAAAGCCTATTGAGTTATACAAACATCTATGCGAAAGCTCTAGTGATGGCCCGGAGTTAGAATTTAGCTACCTTTTTCCCACCAACCATGTCGAATTATCACCTCATTGGATTTAAAATTAACAGCAAAAAAAGAGTGCACTTGTGTATGAAGTATGAACTGCAGTTAACTCTCAGTCTCTCAAGTCTCAGTGAGAATGGCCGCCGTGGCCGAAATCGGTCGCCGGTTGGGATGTCAGTATTATTACTGCCGTCTTCAGGTGCCTTTTTAATTTTATATCTTTATTTCTTTGCCTACCACCTTGTTCCAAATTTTATTACTAACAGTAACCTACGTACCTAGTAACTCTCAATCATTTTTTTATTCTTACGAAATTCGTTTACGCATACCACCTGTAGAAAACAGGTTATGTTAGGCTTATCAGTCAGAAACTAGCCAATACTACCTACTAAGACCCAAGCACCCATCTTTCGTCTTAATAGGACGTCGCATGACCATGCGACGTCCTATTAAGACGAAAGATGGCTTGTGCATACAACCATGACACCCCGATGGCCCGGCAGTTCTGCTAAAGCAGACCACGCAGCCAAGGGGATGCTCCACAGTCCACTCTGTTATCAGAGAAGTACCAGGCGTAACCCGCATGACACACCCCCACCGAAACCCTCCCTAAGCGTTTCTTGGCTTCAAGCCCGACCGGATTGCCGGACGCTACTGCCAAACCTGTACAAATGCCACAAATTACGAAAGTACGAAAAGTAATGAAATCGTCACTTTAATTGATAGATGTAATAATTATACCCCAATACCTTGTCGAAAATTTATTAAAAGGCCACATTGAAGCAGTGACAACTCCAATTATAGGGCGTTTCACACGGTTATATGTGCTAATACCGTTATTAAACAGTTAGTGGTGAGACATAAATCATATTATCCCAGTGCTTCGACACCCAATAAGCGTTTTACGAATTAGGATGAGATAAATTGCCTCCTCCTGACACTAATATAAATTTTTCAGCCAATAAATTACCTATCCAGATTATTAAAATAGCTTCTCACGTCGGAAATTAAAAAGATATTTGAATGGTGTGGAGGAATCAGGCTTTTGTGCGAATTATTCGCGTTATTATTTTTAACAGGTTTAATATGATATAATATACTTAATGAATTATAAATCAAAAAAAAAATTGTCTATGTCAAAATAAAATGTAAGGACTATAGTGTATTAACTTATAATGTTTGTTCTAGAGGTTACGAGTTCAAGCTATTGATCCATAGGGGGCAGTTCAAATAAGACGAGTAGTTGTTTGCTTTACGGCAACACTATAGAATGTAGTTCTAAAATTAAACTGATAAACTGTACAAATTCATAACATGATCTATTCAAATAAAAAATTAAAAACAATCATCATTTCTAAATTAAATTTTAAACATTTACTTTTCACTGTGATTAACCATTTTTTATCCAAAACTTTCATACGACTATAATAAAAAAACTTATTTTCGGAAGCCATCCGAAATATGTTTAAATATCTTCAAAGTACTAACATAATATACTCGTCCCTATGATATAGATAGTTTACTTAAAATATATAGCTCAATTTATGCGACAACTAATTCAGGGCTCAATTTAAATTCTCAAAGGGTAACTTAGGCGAACTCTGGCAAAGACGGTATAATTGCAATATCTCTTATTCACGAACTCCACCTTCGCATTCATACAACCTTAGCGTCTTTTACAGCAACAGCTTTAAACAGCCATAAGGCATTTGGCTTATAATATGTAAGTAATAGGAAAACGATCGATTCGTATCGACTGTAAAGTTGCTAGTTATATTCAAAAGACAGCAAGTCAAAGCCTTGAAGGCTTTGAAGGCTTTGACGTGTTTTAGATTGCTTAACGTAATTTTTACTTCACTTCTTTGGACATTGAGATTGATTTTACTTGAAAAGTTAATCTTAGTTATATCTTGTTCGGTGACTTGGCTTTCTAAACTTCTGTGCGAGTAACTAAGTTTGGTAATCTAATATGGTTTAGCAAAAAAGATTTTATCTTGTCATCTCGTGCCTGTTTTTCATCTAGGAACAACATGACGGTTAACGAAAGTATCCCAAAAATACTTTTTATATCATAAATTGTAGCGAAAATATATTAATATCTGAATATAGAGCTTTTTAATTAGAAATAAAATACGATGAACAAAAAATAAACTTCAACATTTTTATAGCTTTTACTGTTATAAAACAGGTGCCAAAAGACTGGAGCTTGTAAGCTTGTATTAAGTTGCAAGACTAACTGAAGCAGATGTGCAAGAAGTGTATTTTCAATTATTAGGTATATATTGCTTATAAAATTATTAGTAGGTAGGTACTATAAGGATTATAATCGGTTCCATTAGTAGTGAATTAATATTAACAAAGATATTTTTGAAATATATACTTTTACTCTATAGGTATATAATAAAGATTTTTTACTCTGATATTGAAGTTAATTCAAGTACTCCAATATTCTGTTCACGTTTTCACTCACAGAAAAAGATAAAAATAATGTATCTTCTCCTTCAATGTTCTTGGACATCACCTATGTCCTTAGCTTTCATTTCCTTCGAAAAACATATCGCAAAAGGAATTCGCGTTTGAAATATTTTAATATACTAGAATATGTAGAGCCATAGCGTGATATTGAATGAAAAATAATGCATTTCGATGCATTACACTGCGCCGGTCATGAAATAATATAAATTTTATGATATCGCCGCTATCCGACTCAACATTCACTGGATTTTTATTTTATCCGCTTCAAATTCTTTATTTTCATTTTCTCAGTTTAGAGTTATTTTAGATATAACTTTATTATTTTTGTATTTACCTTTTAAAGATAAATTTTATCGTGGTGTTAATTTAACACCTAACTTAGTAAAAGTTTTAGCCTAAAATAACAATTTTATGAGAATATTATAAGAAGTTCTCCAAGTGTGTTTTTAATTTAAGAAAGTTTTAATTGCAATTAATTATTATTAAACCTAGTTTTTTTTTCTAACTAGGAGCTCATTTAAGCCAAACACACACAATACAAATACAACACATACATTCAAAATTTGGACTACATCATTTAAACACGAGTTATAGATACAAAAGTTTTAGCTTATATTATTTATATAAATTACAAATAACATAAATCTTTCTTTCAAGTAATTCAGCCTAATTTTTAAATTTTAAAACAATAGGTAAACTTATTAATGTAAACAGTAGTAGCTTCTTTAAAAGTAACTATTCTATTGCAACTAATGCTAATTATTGGATTTATAGAGCATACGTTATGCCGGAATGCCGACTTAAAAAAAATAACGGTGTTATTTTTCGTACACATACGGCTTAAGAATTTATTTCACAAGAAATATAGCAAAAATGGTATTTCAAAGGACTATCATTCAGGTAATAAGCGACGCTGAGTGCTAAAATTATTCTAAAGAATAACTTCACTGCAGGTCGAAAGAAAGGAAACTCTAGGATTGATATTCTTTTGTAAGACCAAGAACGTAAACTTTATTATGAGTTCCTAGTATAGACTGTTCTAGATTAACGGACATTTTATGGCTTAAGTTTTAGGATCCAGACAATGTGCGACGTACGTGATTCAGATAATTCTAAAATTTATTACATTAATAACTTAAATCTATATAACTTGTAGACGTGGCCTTTTTATTAATTCATCACTTTAAATTAAAGTAAGTCGAACTACAATTTGTGTCACGCTACGCTAATCTAAATTAATAACTACATAAATAATAACATTTGTTCACATGTTTTGATTGACCACATGAATTTTTAAAGTCATTTTCGAAACGGGTTAAAAGTTTTACCCAAATTGATTATTATTGTATCAATAGGTTTATATTTTAATACTTATATACATTTCTTGTTTCTTTAAAGCGAAATTCTTTATTTCTACGTTTCATTTTCGTGATATTAACGTAATAGGCCCGATTGTACTCAGCGTAAAAGATCGAAAAAATATTCTCATTCGGCAAAAGATTCTTTGCTATTAGGATATCAGTCTTCTCTTACGAGACGGCTATAAGCATCAATAAAGTTGAACACGAGGGTCATGACTCGCAAATATATTGCGATTGTGCTCAATATGTAACATCGATTTCAAAGTGCTCTATGTAAAGAAAAAATTACATTTTATTTTGTAAAAAGCAGTAAGCCCGATTGTAGTCTGTTTCTCCAGTACTATTGCAGAAATCAAATTCATGAATAGAAGCATAGATTGATGTTAACTCAAACTATAATCGTATCTAAACTATGAAAATTTCAATTAATTAAATGTAATCCAACTATCATGTTAATAAATGTACCTAAAATAGGTTTCTTATATTATAATAATTACTTACCGATTAAGATTTAATTGCTCTTAACTTTGAAGGGCTTGCGGCGGAAAGCCAATTCCAGTAGGAAACCACGTGACGCGTTTCACCTGAATCTTCGGGAGTGTTACCACAGTATGTCCGTGCCAGGGGAAATTCAATAAGCGTTAATGGTAGCTATGATAAGGTTTCGCAATATAGCCTATGGTAATATACCTATTATACGTAATCATCTCTTGCTCCTGTAAGGTTTCGCTATTTTAATGTAAAATAAAATTGTTTTTAATTTGTTAAACTGACCATTTTGTAACTCTGGCAGTCAAATTATGAAAATTGTTATAAACATAAAGAATATTCAAATTAATATAAAAATAATGACAGGACAAAGAATGTGGGATTGATCTGTGAGGAGTTGAGATATTGACTGTGGTTAAAAAGATAATATAAGAAATTGTTTAAGTAATAAGAACTTTATATACACTAAGGTGCAAAACTGTCCCAACCATACATGAAATTCGTATTTTTGGTAAAAAAAAGAAGTGAAATAATTATTCAAAACTTTAACTATATTTTTACAATAGCAGACATGACACAAAGTAAGAAAATGAAAAATTAAATTGTTACATCTCTATTATGTATTCATAAACTCAAAATAATATTGGGACACTTTTGCACCGCTTTGGAAAAAATAAAAATTCGAAGCTGTAATCTTCAGTCCGAAGACCTTTTGCTTTCATCGCTTCTGCCAATCTCTTCGGCATACTTCTAACAAGTTTTAAGCAATAGTCAAGAGAAATTTTATATTGTTCTCGTACTCGTTTCCATAAAATATTGACATCAGTCAACCATCATCAGATGGTGGTAAGTCATAATCCCTTAGTAAAGTCCTATTCAGGTCTTTCCTAAAATTTCCTATGGCTTAAGGTCTGGGTTCAGTGTAGGCTACTGTAGCACCTCAAATTATTGCTTATTCAATCAATTCGAACAAATTTTTTCGCGAGTGCTTGAGGTCCTTATCGTATACTCGACCGGTACTCAACGGGTGATGAGACACCTGACTGCGGGAGAAGCAAAATCGGTCTTAAATGCATCAATACTAGTTCGCAGAGATACTAGTAAAATAGTAAGTAAGTGAATAGAGTAATGAGCTTTATTCGGCTGACTTTAGAGCCGTACAGAGAAAAAGAAGAAGCTTTTATTGCCGAAAAAAACTATAAAACCTCGTCTTAAGTTTGTGAAGAAGTATTAGTCGTGGACAGCCGGTGATTGGAGTCGTGTAAAACAAAGATTAACAGATATTCTACAGACGGAAGGCAATGGAGTTGGAAGAGAGACGAAGAGAAGAAGAATGTAAAAGATTTCATACAAACAGTGAACCATGAAGGTGAAAATGTCAAAATTTTGAGCTGCATGGCTGACAAAACTAAATCTGTTAGAAGATTTAACGACATAATGAAAAAAGAATTGTATCTCAATATTATGGATACAAATTTGACAGAAACTATCGAAAATATGCCACTATATGGAAAAACATACCTTTTTCAACACAATAAAGACCTCAAGCAGTCGCGAAAAAATTGGTTCGAATTGGTTGAATAAGCCAGAATTTGAAGTGCTATAATAGCCTGCACAGAGCACAAACCTTAAAACGATAGTAAATTTAAGGACAAACTTGAACAGGACTTTACTAAGCGATTATAACTCACAACCATCTGATAATGGTTGACTGATGTCAATATTTTATGGAAACGAGTACGAGAACAATATAAAATTTCTCTTGACTATTGCTTAAAACTTGTTAGAAGTATGCCGAAGAGATTGGTAGAAGTGATGAGAGCAAAAGGTCTTCGGACTAAACATTACAGCTTCGAATTTTTATTTTTTCCAATGCGGTGCAAAAGTGTCCCAATATTAATTTGTGTTTATGAATACACAATAGAGATGTAACAATTTAATTTTTCATTTTCTTACTTTGTGTCATGTCTGCTATTGTAAAAATATAGTTAAAGTTTTGAATAATTATTAGACTTCTTTATATTACGAAAAATACGATTTTCATGTATGGTTGGGACAGTTTTGCACCTAAGTATATGTGTTATTTATTGAAAAGAGGAAATTGTATAAAAATAGCGAATAAATGTACTTATTACTGAAAACTGAAGATGGTTTCATTAGCATCTCTCACACTCCTTTCATAAATGTTATTGAATGATAAAAGTAACTAACGACCTCTATGAAAAAAGACATACAGACGAACATAGAAAGAACCTACTTCTTTTTGGTCGGTAGTCAGTTAGTCGGTAAAAGTAAAACAAAATATTAGCCTTTACACAATATTTATTTAGTAGGAATTATAAAATTGGTTAATTAAAAAAAAATCTTGACTAACCTTCTCTCATAAAAGACAGGCATAACGATAATAAAATTACGTTTTGACTTATGATACATAAAATTTTGTAGATTACTGTGTTATAGATGCATAGAATAAAGATCATAATATGTGGATATGAGGTGAAATAAATTAAAGTGAACATATGCGTGATTTTCACATACAAAATACTTTGGCCAGTTAAATAAGAGCAATTTCGCTACTTTTCAGGCATGATTGGTCAGAACTCGACCACAGACGGTACGAGTTAAAATAATCTTGCGTACGTACATTTAAAACGTTACATTATTTTAAAACCTATAATGTTTAACAAAGAGAAATAAAATAATTGGATATTAATTTTTAACATAAAAAACCTGTTTAAGGTATAATAATTGTACATTGTAATATTATAATTTTATTTTTTAAATTAATGATGGATAGTCATTCAATTGAAAATATCTAAATCATAATGAGTATTCATAGATATTATATTTAAACAAGTAACTCACCTTCGCTCCACTCAGTTTCCCAATTTTTCCGTCAAATATTTTTCCGTATTTAGAACGCGGGTCGAGCCGCATGTATTGCTTGTAGCAGTATATAAAATTATTCTTTGGCATAAAACAAATCAACCTAAACATTCTATAAACTTGAAACTTTTAAGCAAATTACATGTTGCAATAAGCAATAGTATGTCAGCGGAACTTAATTATAGTACTATTTTTCTTAAACTGGTCAAAGATTTATGAAAACTGTTTCAATAAATCTTTTTAAAGCAAGACAGGTCAAAAAAAAATTTGTTATGCTTTCGTTATTCCCCAGATACTGCGAATTTACTTCTTCAAGCGCAAACTGAATAAAAATAAGGTCCCCTTGTTGCTTGAAATATAAGCGAATATTGGTAAAAAGTTTTAAAATGTGTCACGGTAAAACATCGCAGAACAAAAGTGCAAGGAAAAGTTTCGAATTATCATTTCAATCGGATTCACAGAGTGTCACTTTTGTTCACAACATGTGAGGGTAGACAGAATGGGACCAATGAGTTGTGGGTTACATTGGATGAAAAATGAGAACCTTTTTTCAACGGGATATATCGTTTACCCGTGTTTACACTGTGTCGTTAGAACTTTTGGCACTGTTACTTATATTGTGATATAAAAAATAGCTGTTACCAATTACAATTTATAACTTCATTCATCTATCAGACAAGTTCCGGATACGCTATCAGGGCCTTTATCAGAAACTGGTGAAACCGGCCCTAAAACTTTACCAAATTTACCATGTTTAAATTATAGAAATGTTAATGTTTGAATGTATGTGTGTTTTTGTGTGTTTATCACTCATTTTTTTTCTATCTTACTAGCCCAGTAATGATTTTTAAATTTCGTAGGATATTCTGCGTTCCAATTAACGCTTAATATAAAATATTCCGTTCAAGTAATTTTTATACGTATTTTATTAATTTCATACATCTATCACGCAAAATCAACCATGTTTATTTGACAACTATTGTATTAATCGTGTCCGGCCTTGTTCAAAAAATGTCACATGTCAACTTCGTGCTATATTATGTTTGAATATATACAGTATGAAAATTTATTTTTATGTATAACTAGGGGCTTATCCTCGCTTCGCTCGGGTTCGTCCCTAGGTATGTTGTATATATTTACTTCGCACCGCCCGGTATATATTTGACTTGATTATATGAATTAACATTGCACGCACCATGGCAACGGTCATAACATGATACGTCGCTGTTACGTATGAACGCCGTTAATTTTACAAAGTTTTTTTAGTTTTTTTAAATTTCCTAACTTTTTTCGATATAGTATGTTATCCTTAAGAGATAGACATATGCCATCGTGGACTCTTTTGTAGATCTATATAAGATACACAATCTCACCATACATCATTTTGTTATATTTCAAAGGGTTTAGGCAGCGTTTTCGTTGAAAGCTCCCAGGTGGCTTATTTTTTCCGACACCTCCAACATATATCATTATATTTTAGCCAATGTATACAAAAACTTTACAAATTATATACTAAAACCTTCCTGGAGAATCATTCTATCCATTGGTGAAAACTGCATGAAAATCGGTTTAGTAGTTTTTGGGTTTATCACGAACAGAGAGACAGACAGACGCGGCGGAGGATTTTGTTTTATAATATGTATAGAAGTGTATTATTTTAAGAGTCATATAACAAAAAAGGCGTGTTAGATCCTCCTTAATGTATTTGACAAACACATTACTTGTTTTATATATTTGTGAGATTATTTATTAGAGGTTTTCCAAATAAATTTCAATGTGTACGACGAACATGCAACGTTGCTATTTAACGAATACTTTAATCTCTGAGGCCTTTAAGCCTACATACGTTCCTGTACATTAATTCCCTGTCTGCTTTACTTTTAAAGCGCTATGTTTGATATGATTTAGCCTGTATACTTACGCATATTGATATATATGCGGTACATAAGAAAAACACAGTATAAATGTTTTTATCTGTCAATCTGTTTGGTCCGGTTAATCTCTGAACCAACTACATCGATTTTGAAAGAATTTTCACGTACAGATATTATAAGGAGTAACTTAGGATACTTTTATGATAGAAAAAGAATTAGGAATGAAACTCATAGAAACTAAAACACAATTTTTTTACTTATATTCAAATATTATAAGATTTTTAGGTCTTAGCAGAGTCGATGATAATATAGAGGAAATGTTCAATACTAGTTCATTAAAAAGTATTTATTAAGTCAGCAATTTAAAAAATACGATTACCTTAATGAAACTTCAAAATTAGAATTTACCTATTTTAACTATATTATCCCATTTGTTACAATAATGTAAAACTAAGTAGGTAAATTACAGACGTTCAGATAAACAAAAATAATCCTTCGAGCATTCCGTAAACCCAATTAACTTATCTATAAACAGGATATATGTAAAAACTTTTATATACTACAATTAGGACATAAAAACTAATATTAACTTATAAAAAACAAATATAAAGTTTAATTTTGCTGAAGCTAGGAGACCGCGAACGATGCAATTAGACATTTACGATCCACAGGATTGACGACTCCGTAGCTAAGAGTTTAGCATTCTCAATTGCGAGTTCACTTCAAAGGGAAGAATAAACAAATCGAATTCCATTTTATTGGTGATTCTTGCCAGCTTTGATTGAATGTCACCTTTATACCCTGTTGTTATTGCGGTAAAATAAATTGAAAAAATACTAAATTACAGTACACAACCTTTTTTCTAGTTAAACATGTCATATTTCTTTCACGGTATGGTAACGGCATGTAGATAACACAAATTGGAATATATTATTTTCCGGGTATTGACGTTTTTGTGAAATAAAGCTACATATATCAGAAATTCTACTTAGTCGCATTTGTACGTTATAATATTTGTTTGGAAAATCTCTTTGATATTAATAATAGATATTATAATTGACACGGATGCTGAATTAATACATATTTTTTTGGTTTTTTATCTGTTTGTTTTACCACTAATTACCACTTGGTAAAATTTGGTTTGATCATAGCTGTCTATCCGAGTTCTTGTTGCGAAAATATAGCTCATCCCCGAGGAATCTATAACCGTAAAAGTGTACCTACCATATAATAAAAATGTAACTGATTCGAATTATTACTACATTATATAATATATTAGTACATTTTTTTTTGGGAAAGGTTTATTGATATAGTTATTATTTGAAATATTCAGTCCTAATCTATATTTTTTAGATTTTTTGCTTCTCTTTCTATATCTTTTTCGCATCGCAAGAAAACCTCAGGTGGATTTTAATGAAGGTAAAATAAAAGTAAATATAATAATTATGCGATTGTGAAAAGAAAAAGAAAAGTGGTCCAGCACGCTAGCCTAGTACCTATAGTTTGGCAAACTTTACACGTCTTGTGAAAACTACTTAGGTTCTCCTTGTATATGCAAATTTGCTGACGATGTTTTCCATCAGAGTATTGGGAACTTTAACCTACCGTAGCGAAGCTAAAAGGCGGGTTATGTGTTTGACCTTTGACAAATCTAGATTTTTTTCGATCTTAAATTGAATCGTAATTATTTAACAGTTAGTAATTTTATTATTTTTATTTATTATAACATAATATATATTATAAAATCAACTTTTTTTAAATTATACAAGTATAATGTATACTTTATAAATAATAATTTAAAACTATAATACATTCAAAACTAAAGTATATGTATACTTGATATGAAAATTAAATTCAATTACAAAAAAATATATAACTTTACTATTTAACGTATAATACAAAATAACAATGTGATCGGTAAAAGAAAGTATCTAATTATTTAGCTTCCACGTCACGTAATTCTGTAGTTCGCTTCTACCAATTATCGAAAATATGTCTTTTGTTGGCTAAGTTCTTGATTACTTGATGTATATTGTATGTACTTATTAATATAATATATATTTTATTCTCGTTGAACCAAAAGGCATTGTTCTGTCCCAATTTCGATACATCATTCCATTTTTATGATCATTGAGATTGACATTTATATATAAATTGTATAGAAATGTAAAGCATATTCAATTTCTCTCGAATTTCCCTTTATTTTTGATCTGTCTGTCAGTGACCGCATTATGAGAAAATCACTGATTATAGCTGGTTATTCGAGTCTACTTATTAAGAATTAGATGTTTTAGTAAAACAAACAATTGGTTAACTTAAAAATCTAATTTCTGGAAGATCTAAACTCACTGTTAAAACGTACCTAGGGATGCAGAGCTTAAGCGGAATGAGGGTGAGTAGCTAGTTTCCTATTAAGCACATTACAATACAACGGAAGTTAAACTATTCAGTTGTATCTAACTTAAAATATACGCGCATGAAAATCACTCGTCTAAAATGAGTTAGCCGAGAGAATCG
Organism: Boloria euphrosyne; assembly: GCA_951802675.2. Classification (NCBI taxonomy): domain Eukaryota; kingdom Metazoa; phylum Arthropoda; class Insecta; order Lepidoptera; family Nymphalidae; genus Boloria; species Boloria euphrosyne. The sequence continues at coordinate 6,792,810 of OX637886.1, forward strand.
ATATTATTGATTATTCCTACGAAGTTCACATCAACAGCTAATCAAAAATGTATATGGATTAAGGACCTACCAAAATATTACGACATCGCTGCTATTAGAAGTTTCCAGTCAGTATATGAAGTTATATATTATAATACTTCGAAATTTTCGCTATCACTAACATGAAATATAAAAGTACGTTTGAAGCTCTACGTAATTTTTCGTTGTAAAATAAAATTTTACAACGTTCTTCTAGTTTGCACTAATTAATTGGATCTTAAACCTTCAGGAACATAGCCTTATACATTACATTTTATTTTTAATGCAATGTCGATGCGGCACGTAAGTTCTTACGTAACTACGCTAATTAAAAAGTGCATTTAATTTCGACTAAAAATTGCGGTCTGAGGGTGCTTTAGTTTCCTTTGCGCTTTCAGGTGTCTATCTAGTGCCAAGCTATATGACAGTTAGCTACACTGCAGGTAAACTCAAATAAAAATTTTTAAATTATGAGGACTTAACATTGGTTATATATAAAAATTGAAACAGAGAAAAAATTAAGCAATAATTAACTCATGTATAATATTAATTAGGTATTTTATAAAAGGGTTTTATTTCAAATTTGGACGGATTTAAACTACAGAAAAATCTTAATATTTGACCTTAACTTATCAATACGACATTTAAATTCCAATTAGAAAAGATATTTTTTTTTCTGAATTAAATAAATAATTATAACAATTATTTGATTTAATAACAATAAAACAATAACGTAAACACAATATTTTATTATGAATTTACTATAAAATTAACTATATTATGTAGTACTCGTATATAAAACTGAGCAAGCAAGCAGTGTACATCTACGCAGTTGACGTATACGTCAATCGGCTCCCGGTGCGCCCGCTTGGAATCAGTACCACGCAGCCTCTTGTCGAGGAAACTCGATCCTTATACCGGAGTACGCTTAAGTAATATTACGAGTGGAGTGCAGTGAGTGCGAATGTGTTTGTATAGTGCGTTGTGTTTAAAAAATGTAAGTATTGCAAAATTATTTTTATTTATGGATAATAAAATATATGGTTCAATTTTTTTTATTATAATGGTAGATTTTTATTATAATGATTTATGAAAAATAATTATAATTATGTTTTAGATGAAATGCTAAGATATGAATAAAAAGTTTTTATATTTTGGCTACTTTATTTTTATTATAAGTTATGTAGTCAATAGTTTCAGAATTTAAGTAATAAGTATAAAATATTAATATATGAGTATATAAAATATTAATATATGAGTCATAAGACTTAATCCAGTGTGTTAATAAAATTAAGAGGTCTGGTTTTAGTTAACTTAATTCATTAATTGTATTCAAAATAAGTAATTATTGATATACTAATTCTAAATATTTAAAATTTGGTTCTTAAAATTTCTTTATTTACAAGCTCACAAGTTATTAAATCTTTGAAAAAAAAATGGTCCAACATATTTTTTTAAGTTCCGCTGCAAATGACATGAAAATGTTCTTACATTATTTTTTGCTGTACGATTGATGTAGGCCTCCAATTAGTTGGCACCTTTCAGCAGACGACCCGTGCTGTAATTTATTTATATTAAATTCTAATTACATCATTAGTGTTAATTTTGTTTATTTTTGACCCAAATTAGACCTTCAGAAGGTGGCTATTAAAAACGATGTAGAATTATTAGGTAATATACTTAACTTTTAACCACACTCAAAATGTACCTGAATAATTACAATTTTCTATTATAAATGAAACTGTCTTTTCGGATCCGAAATCCGAATCGCATCGAAATCTGAAAAGGTAGTTTCATTTATAATGTCGAATATTCGCGTAAACCTAAGAAAGTACTACAATTTTCTTATTAAAATAAACTATACTTTAAATTAATTGTATATTCTGGTTTACAAAAAAAAACCTAATTTATTTTAATAAAGAAAATAGAAAAAGTTTTTTTTTTATTTTTTATTAAATGTAACATTCAATTATGGATTAAATTCATTTAATTTAACAATCCGATAAAGTCACTTGATACAACGTACATACGTTAAGTAGTCCATCAATCAATTACCAAAATTACTGAAGTAAGAGCGCTAATGCTTTAGTCTGTTACACTATTTAATAATATACGAGTACATTGTTCACGTTAACGTTCTTATTACCGTGTCTTGAAAATTTAATTTCACTACATACTACTGACATAATAGCTGAGATTTTTTTGTCAATGATTTTTGTTGCTTTATCAATGCCTAAATGGCAAGACAGGTTTGGATGAAACTTTGTACAAAAAGATAGACTGTGAAATAGAAATGGAATGGAAGCAATGGAATTGCTTGTAATTTTTCATAGAATTATAAAATTTGCCAAAATGTGTCGTGTTTTTATAATTCTACTATATAAATGATAAATATGAAGTGAGAATTTATGGATGTTGGCTACTCTTTCACGCCAGAATGGCGCAACGGATCTGCACGAAATTCAGCACGGAGATAAATTATATACTGGAATACTTTTTTAGTATACTTTTATCCCAGGAAATACGGTTCCCGTGCAATAGATTTGTTTTTGTTTTTTACTACGGACAAACCTAAAGCGAAGCGAGGGTAAGACGCTAGTTATGTTTAAATACTTATAGCCCTCTTAAGACATAGGTACGTAATCGAAGTTTGCTCTGCAATTTAATTGGCTTATTTCTCTATGTCGACGTAAGAGGGTAATTATTTTTATTTGGAATATAAATATTGTCCATCCCAATTTTTGAGAATCATAAAGTAAAGATCTACTCGCTGTTTAACATTTTTACCTTTTATATGCTTTAATTATCTTAGTTTGTCTTACCAATAGTAAATATTGGCATAATCATATTTTTAAGCTATAATATTATTATCTAAGTAGGTAAAAGTGGGTTAAAATAAAAGCTGACAACAGCAGAGAGTGGTTAAAAGACTATTTTCGGTAGCCGAGCTATATTTTAATAACGATGAGAATTGCATCATTGGATTTTCTTAAGAAATTTTTATTTTAGATATTTTAGATTATTTTATTTATTATAGATTATTTTAGTTAAATACGTAGTGTCGCAGTGCTTCAAACTGATTTTAAATGAATATAGGTGAACCTTTTGAAGTAAAATGTAATTATTAGCACATGACTCTAGAATTATTGTTTTCTATTTAATGGTACTCTTAGTTATTTGCAATCCGAACTAATTTTAAACTTAAAAGGCAGTATTTTTCGTCAGTATTAAATAGTGTGTATCATGACAGTTGGCGGAGTCAACGACTTCGATCCCTATAAATTTAACCCATGTTCATCAGTTTTAGAGTTATCAATATTTTGCTTTTAAAATTAAAAGTATCAACTATTTGATATTTTTTTTTTAAAGTAATCTAATCTTCTATTCTTCGCTTTCTGAATATTTTAATAGTTTCGTAAAAATCTTTTAAAAGCCCTTATAAATTTAAACATCATAAAGACCTTCGGTTTAATTAATTTTTTCTTAAACTTTCAGTTTTTAAAAAGTATTTTCACTCGTTATTCTGTGTACATTTTTTTATCCGAGTATCGCGAAAATCCTATCGCAAACATTCATGAGCACGGATATTCATAGCTTATTTAAAGTGAAATTATAATAAATGCGTATTAAAAGTAGGTATTACCTAGTCTATTTTTATACACTCTTTGTAATCAAGCCTAGACAATGGAATAGAAGCATGGAATAAATAACAGAATAGTTACAGGTAAATGAAACTCACAGGGTCTATGTCCAAAAAATCGAAGTTTTTAAATATTTTTTTTATTGTTTATTTAAACTTTTTGAAGATTTTGACTATGAACACACACTCATAACACAGTGAACGTGTGCACACTGATATATTTTCATATCGAAATTTTATAACAAACACGAGAATATTAAATGAAATTTTAACGTTACAAAAAGGAAGTAGGTTAGTTATTTCACTACATATATTATACTAAAATAAAATTCAAATTCTTTTACTACTATATTATACTACTAGAATTGGACACTAGCATAACTCTGGTATAGCACCTAATTGACCTAATTACGCATGTAGCCTAATACTCATTCATAAAAGTGCAAGCCAAATTTTACATTGTCTGTAAATTGCGTTGGAGATTATATGAAAAGCTACTCGTCTGCTTTTTGCGACGTAATGAAGGAAACATTGTGGTTAGTGGCCTAGTTTCTACTGTGTATATAAAAATGTCGTCATTTTAAAATACTTATTTTGATTTTAATTAAATTTAATTGTTCTATGTCAGCTCTTTGCGTGTTTGCATTTAAAGTTCCACAATATGTTTACGATTTGTTTCTCTTTGTTATTATAAAAAAATGCAAATGTTTATTTCAACTAAAACTACTCACAGCGAACCTTAATGCGAGGATGTTAAAATATATGAGTATTTAAAAAAAATGTACATTTCTAAAATCAATTGAAAAGATCTTGGATGAACTGCAAACTACTGTAAGAATTATTTGTTAAAAGTTGCTTAAAGATAAAGTCAATGCATAACTTTATTCATTTTGAACTTCCTAACTAATAGCATAGACGAAGAAACTGAAAATATTAGGTAAGTTTTTCGTCTGACGTTTGATGTTATCCAGGAAGCTAAAAATGGAGAACATATTTCGATACTGACAAAACCTTCATTTTAATTTATCTCACGAACCTGGAAATATAGTATATTTCATTTATATAAAACATCAGGGAGTTGAGTAATGAAGAAACATTTAAATATTTATAGAGCTATGACGTCAACTTTCTTGTTTTTCAAATGTGTCTTCAGTGCTTTTAACGTCCCACTGCTGAGCACGGGCCTCCCTCAGTAAGAGGCGCATCAGGCCATAGTCCACCGCGCTGGCCTAGTACGTGTTGGCGGACTTCACATGTCTTACGAAAACCTAGCAATTTTCTCAGAAATGTAGGTTTTCTCACGATGTTTTCCTTCACCGTAAGACAAGTGGTAATCATGATAGAAATGATTCGCACTTGAAAATATCAGAGGTGCGACATTGTGTGACCCGGATTTGAACACGCATCACTCGGTTATCCAAGCGAGCGCGTTACCGCTGGGCTACCACTGCCTTTTAAATAGGTACCATCTTTATATAAAATACACATATAGATGATATTGATTTTTCATAACTTACTGTAACAACGTTTTTCTAATATTCCAAAGGTGCAAAGTTCCACTTAAAATTACGTATAGTCGTACCATAATAAGTACTTTTACATGTATTTTTCATAAAATATGTAACAAACAAGTTAGTTACGGTATGTTTGTATTAAAGAAAGAAAAATGTTGCTATACTAATCATTTCACAGTTTCCACGTAGTTTTATTTTATTTCTTATATACCTGCCTATATCTCGATAATATTTTTGAAAAGATAATTTCGATTGAAGATTTGGCATCCATATTATAGTAGAAAAAGCCGAGAAAATATTTCATTTTTGTGAAACTGATCGTTATAGCGTATCTAAGGATAAACCTCAGCGAAGTGAGGTGAGTCGCTAATAATAAGATAAAATTGTTATCATAATTTCAAGCTATGTCTTTTTATAATACAATGATACGTAAAACAATTGCTAGTCCAATGCGACACAAAATTAAACACACTTTAAAAATAATGAGCGTAGTTGCAAGCAGCGCGTTTCAGATAGCATTCTCTCGGAAATACAAAACATCGCGTCTAGACAATGGTAGTAAAGAAAAATATAATTTGTGAAAATGCACGCTGTCTCATTTCAAGTGTATGTGCTACTAAAATTATTTTTTAATCAGTTTTTTTGTTAAAACTATTAAATTTGTTGAAATACATGTACAAAACTATCTAAAATTTAATGTTATAAATATTCTACGCCATATTAATAAGTAGTTGGACATCTTCATAATACAATCCTTGTAATAATGGTTATTTAAAATTTTAATAACGAGTTAATTATATTATAATCATTCATAATTCGTGTTCTAATATACAAGTAGTTATATTATATAAATGTACTCTTAAACAAAAGCCATTAATGAACTCTTAAGTTTGATCGTTTATGAAATATAACATACCTAATAAATATATATAGTGCAAGTATCTCCCAACATTTCAAACAGTACCCAAAACTAAGTAACTAAGTGGACGCTGAACTAATAACAAATATTAAACTATAATGAATGACTTGAGCGCCCGAACCATATGCCTAAGTCTATTTAATGGTTTTAGATTTATATTCTCAAGATGAACATCAAATGATCCAACTAGAACTTTGAAATTATTATCGATAAAGTTCACGACATTTATATTGCACAAGTTTAAGAAATTAATGTTGTATGTCTAGAGGCTCTCTTGCAGCAAAGTTTGCTAATTAACTTTAATTTTGTGCCACAAAAAGATCAAGTGAAAATTAGCAAGGTATTTCATGAAAGGGACTGTTTAAAATGAAATGGTTTTTACGCTATTATGTTTGTTTTGCGCTAAGTAATTATAACATTACCAATCCAATTTGCCTACTATTTAAAAAAAAAACTTGATTCCATTTAAATGCACATTATACCTATAGGTTATTTACACTAGAATAAGTGCGTCACACGCGAAGTATTAGTTCACTATTTAGCCTTGGTTTATACATTGGTTCAAAACAGATGAATAACAAAAAAGTTCATCAAATTAATTTGTAGCTTAGCAACGTTCGTATATTTTTAAATAGCAATTGCGAATAAAAATACCTACTTATTCGTATTATTTTTATACAAAATGCAAGATCGACGCTCCAAAACGTGGCATACGAGTAGTAGTGGTATCCGAACGAACAACTGTAGTTTCACTTTAAACTTTCTTATTTATAGTATATGACTTGGCCATAAAATACAACAAAAAGCCAACAGTAATTTAGTTGCTTATGGCAAATGGAATAAATGGAATTTGGCAGCGTTTCCATATACTTTGTGGATACCATGTTATAAGCGCTCCAGTAAATTCATGTACTATAATTAGGCTTTAACTATGTAGTAATGAATTACCTTAGATTATTTTAATAATAAGTTGGCATTATTTAATTCAATTATTTTGTTGTGTAAGTCCTATAGATCCAAGTTCATATATATGTTTAAAATATTATGTAGTTCGCTTATTTTTAAACATTTAAAAATACATGATTGATGCCAAAAAAGAGAGAGAATGGATAAGCCCGAGGATCGAGGGTGAGTCACTCATACATATAATGAAATTCTAACTTAGTTGAGTTTGTACATTGAATAGTTGTTGGAGTATAATAATAGAAAATTCAGAATGTTAGGATATTCAATATGTTAAATGGTCATTATTATCGATACAATGGCCGAATGTTAAGTATTAAAAAGTAATGTCTGTCCGCCTGTCTATCTGATTTGTGTCTGTGGCAGCATTTCGAGGATACTACAGATTTATGAAATTTGGTATATTGATATCCGTAAAATATAAGATACTTATTATCGCGGGAAAATATCTCATCGCGGATTAATGATGTACTAACATACATAGGAACGACCTCGCGTGAGGGTCGTTAGTTACCCATTAATCCAAATATATAAAATACTTTCAGTCTTTTCTATTCAAATGCTTTCTTAGTAGGATACTTCCTTTACATTTTTAATAACCATTCGTACAATTCAACTCTCTTTTTATTTGATTAAGTGATATCTTTATCTTCGAAGCTATTCTTTGCAGAAGCACATCTTCTACTTGAAGTATTAGTTCTTGCTTGTCTTAGACCAATAAATCGAAGACTTTAAGAAGATTACGGCATTCAATACTAAAGCTTTTCTCAACTTTTCAAGGATGAATTTTGTATGGGTGATAACATAAATACGTATTTATTCGGCTTCTTATTCTCTAACAATGCCAACTGTTTGTGATTTCTAGGAGTATTATGTCTACTAATACTCGTACTTTTATATCTTTTCTAATCTTTAGTTACTCTATATTTATGTCTTTAGAATGTTAGTACATAATATAATATATCTATACATATAATAAAATTTTAACTTGGTCAAATCTGTTCATTGAATATTGTTCGGAAGTTCTTTTTGTAATAGTCATGAAATTTGGTATTATGATAGCTGGTTCTTATTTCCGAGAAATCTCATATAACCGTTAAAAACCGACTGTAAAACATCACACGGTCTTTAAAACATGGGCGGAGCCGTGAGAAATTACTAGCATTTTATAATTATAAAAAACTTTGAATTAGATAAAGGAATAAAACACTTTATTACAGTAGTACAATTAACCTAAAAGTGTTAGTCAACAATTATTATTTCGTTCAATTTGTAAAATTTTATATATTAATCAGTATAACCATTATACCATTAAACCCACGTTCTTTGATGTGTAATCTTCTAATCCATAAAGATCTCGTGTCACAGTGTTTGCTCCTCGATCGAGCTCCTCCGAAACGGCTTGACCGATTTTTATGATTTTTTTGTGTATATTTGGTAGGTCTGAGAATAGGTCGTAGGATATTTTTTATTCCTCTAGGTGATGAGGGTTGCTCTTTTCAGATATTTTATTTTTTATTTTTCACTTTTTTATGATTTGGCATCAAAAATTCTTATAACATATTCTTATAGTATGAGATGCGTGTACCAACATGACATTTCTTAGCACAAACGAATAGCAGCTAGTTATTAAAAGTATTTGTGTAGTTTATAGCATACATCGTTTATTAGCTCTGTAGGCAATACCAACCAAACACAATATCACTGCTTCATTCAGTCTACAAACATTCTCTCATTTCCTCAAACCCTTTGGAAAACAGTGTCCTCCTTCGCCGATATTTACTGTAGCTGTTATTTTGTTACGTAATATCAGGTAAAGCCAGCAACACAAACAGAGAGAATTGGAGGATTTGTCTATTCCATCACTCTCGAAACCACTTATTTATCAATTTTGTAACTTCGAAGAATTTTTAATGGAAAAATTGAAATACGTCCTTGCTCGAGACTCGAACCTAGACCTCTAAGACCTCTAAAGATTCCGTGGAAGATATTTCTGATTATAATAATGACCTAATAAAGGAAATAGCTCCCTGCTGCGTATGTTCTTTTGAAACTATTTAGTAAAGTAATAGTTTTCGAAAGGAAACGTTAAGTAAAACATGCGAAAATTGACTCCGATATTTTGATAGTGCTAGTCAACACATACCCCTTTCAACTACGACGGTATCCAAAGTTATATCGCATAAATAACAGATTAACGATTTCAAGCGCAAAAGTAAAGAGCTCTTGTGGTAATGAAAACAGTTGAAGCGTATCGTTTAAGCGCGCAGTTTCGTTTATAAATGAATTCAGTCCGTACTCCCACAAAATGTTGATTGATGATTGTTTATTAAGTTTTTTAGGGGTAAACCCGGGAAGCTTTATTGTGTTCGAGTTCAAGCTTTTGAAGAATTTAACAATTGTTTCGACAATTTAAATGAGTGTGCGGAAACTTTTAAGGTTGATATTTAAATAAGCTTTCTTATCTTCAATATAAAGTTGGCTAACGTTATAAATAAATAAAAAACTGTCATAGTTAGTGCTGAAACCACTGTAGTAAAATTAAGTATTAAAAATGTTTAATTTTAAACTAAAAAATAACTTGCTAGTTTTAAAAAGTAAAGTAAGTTTAAAATATAAATAGAATTATATGCAATAGAAATTTAAATTAAAATAAAATAAATATTCAACAGAAATATTATGATATAAAATAATTTCTTTTCTTTTTTACTAAAATAGTAAATATTTACCTAGAATATTAGATTTTTGGTGCTGAAAGGTTTATAAAACATCGCAGTTGCATCGGAACGCAAGCAATAAACGGGACAAAGACCAATAGTGTAGGGGACAAAGAAGCCGAATTTCAGGTCACTGTTTTTATTACTCGCTTGACAAAAAAGAATATACACTTAGAAAACTTAGCTTTATTTTTATATCGTCATATTATTTCTAGACAGTTGTCGCCCAGTGATAACGCACTCATTTGGCTAACCGAGTGATGCGGGTTCAAATCCGGGTCCCGCACATCTGATATTTTTATGTGCGTATCATAAACATGATTAGCACTTGTCTTACGATAAAGGAAAAATCGTGAGCAAACCTGCAAGTCTGAGAGAACTTAGCAGTTTTCAAAAGACATGTGAAGTCCACCAACAAGTTCACCAACCCGCACTTGGCAATCGTGGTGAAATATGGTCTGACCCTCGTATTGAAGAGAGGGCCGTGTTCAGCAGTGTGACGTTAAAAATAACTGCATACATTATGACTACTCTGTAAATTGTTTATTATCTTCCATTACATTTCATTAAGCTACAGGATTATTATAATTTCGATTCTCATAATTCGTTTAGTAAATTGTAACAAGATTATAGAATACAGATTTTATACGTAGGTATATTAGCTGCCTAACTTCACTGAATATGGTGGAAAATATTGCTTAACAGTATGTAACTCCTCCTATATTCCTTTCGTTTCCTTCGAATTAAAAATTATTCTGGCGTAAAATTTATCAAAAAGAACCAGTTCTATTATGAGTATGCTCACAATTCTATAATTACGTTAATATTTGAAACTTATAATACGAGTATATTACATTACATTGATGTTAACAAAATAGGAATGCTTTATCTTTAAAACTTAGCAAATATTTGTCGAGTGAGAATAAAATGCTAGAAATGTTTCAATTGTACCAATTGACTGGCTGTTATTGTTGAAACTTGAATGTTTTGCGAACAATATGAAAAACTCGGCGAGTGTTAAAACGGCGAGTGAAATTCGCCAATTTGCAAACAATGGTTGAGCAATTTTTAATGTTTTAGGCTTTATAAATAAAACTGAAATGGCTATACTGTGGAACTTCCTGTTTTATTACAAACAAAATAAATTATATGACTTACATCGCACAGTTAATTTATAATTCTATGTGTTCCTATATAATTTTATTTAAAGCAACGTATATTCCGTTATCAACTTTGTCGGCACTTTGTTTGTCGGCCCTTAAATATTCTAAGGGCACGTTGTTATCATGAAAAACACATACATTGTGAATTTAGGGACTCTTAAAGATTCTCTTAGCAGTAACTCCCAGAGATTAGCTTTGTAAATGCTAAATAGAAATTTTTTATTACATTTAATAATAATTGTAACTTTATTTTTAATATAGGTACATTTTCTTTAAGTTATTTACGAGTATATGTTGCATACGGCAGTGGTAGCTCAGTGGTAACGCACTCGTTTACATAACTGAGTGATGCAGGTTCAAATCCACCGGGTCTCGTTCCTTTGATATTTAATTAGCGAATCATATCTAACATGTTCACTACTTGTCCTACGATGAAGGAAAACATCGTGAGGAAACCTACATGTCTGCGAGAACCTAGTAAGTTTTCGACACTTGGGTAGCGTAGTGCCCAGCAGTGGGTCGTTAAAAAGGACTGAATGTGATGTAGTGTGTCAACTATCGTATTAATGACACATGGAATTAGATAATTATAATTAATTAGATCATAAAATTAAATGTACATAAGATGTGTTTTATCAGTATAGTAAAGAAAGATTATATTGATCCTTATTTCACGTTAAAACTAACCATTATTTATCCTCCTTCGTTCAGTACCAACCTGCGCATCCCTTAGTAGCTTTCCATTATACTAAAATCTCGTAGTAACCTTGATGGGGTAATAAAATGCTTATCACTCTCTAGTCCTTACATCTGTAAGCAAATAAACATTCCTACGTTACGTGCTTGAAGGAAAAAAAACACAAGACATAAATAAAAGGATTTAATTAAGAAGTAAATGTGAGAATAGAACTATGATATGAACAACTTAAATCAATAGCAAAAGTGCCTTGCTTCGTATCGTTTACAATGGTATCAATGAACGTTGAAATCTACAGTAAAAACCTTTTACATAAACATGTAATATGCTTAGTTGCATACACATACATACACATGTAGATTTTTAGAAATAATGATTCAATGGGATTTTAATTACTTATCGTATCATTAACTAACATAAATTCTATATTTTTTGTATCGTCTATATGCAATCTCACGGTAACATGCAAACACGGTATTTTATAGAAAAATACTAAAGATCTTTGTCTCATTACTTACGATTCGGTTTTTTGCAAAGTCTATAGTTATTACAAAATTAATAAAATGTAGATACCTAGACATTTTAAATCAGTAATGTATCTGCAAGGGACCTTTAATTGTTATAGACTAATCGTATTACTATCTATTTTAAGAACACCTAAAATATTCGACCTTAAGGAGCAAAATTCATTCTTAACTTTTATTTGAGATTACCTCTTCAATACAACAATCATTAAAATTGCTTAACACTAAAAATATGTTTGACATGTTCTTCACTTTTCTGAATTCGAAAAACAAATAAATCTGAATTTTAATCAGAGGAGACTCAAAAATTATATCCATTTAATGTCCCGATACAAAACGTTGATCAAACTAGTGGGTTAGAATAAACAGAAATATATTATGTGGATGAAACCGCGGCTTGAATGTTTGTAACATAACCATGGGCTATTGACAAAATGTTGTAAATCTATGTACTTAATATTATATACGAAAGGTTTCTATCAAATAAGTAATAAGCTACTTTTGGAAATCCAATCAACTTTATCTGTTTTATACTCTATTACTCAAAGAAAATCTTTTTAATATTTACAACGATGTCTCTTCAGCATAAATACTTTGAAGCAAACTCAAGGGATTCAAGCAATTTAAAAATTAGGAAAATTTGTATAATATTATTTTCGTATCAAAATATGCCAACAAATCTGTGAATCATATCCTAAATTGAAAATTGAGTTTAGATATGCAATAATAATATTTTATATAAGACCTTAAGTTAATCATGATACTTTATTACTTTTTATGTTACATAAAAGTAACAAATTAAGGGCGACGAGTCGTGTAAAAATATACTTACGAATATATTTATTTTGAAGAAATATAAAAGACATGAAATCAAACGAATAATACGTTAAATAAATAACTTATTAATTTAGTCGCATAATGTTATCTGCTGAAACATGAAAATTTTTCAATGACATAATCATATAATAATAATTATTAGCTACTTTATCCTGTACAGAATACCAAATAATATTATTTTGGCAAATGGTTTCACTGTTAAGATAACTGTAGAGGAAAAGGGAAGGAAACAAGAGGCACGTACCAGAAGTAATAATATAGTGACTGTCGGAGGCAAAAAGCTACATAAAAATACCTCTATAATAGCCCTGATTGTTTCCAATAAAATAAAATAGTAAGTATGCGTGATACGCATATTTTGTTTTTTTTTTAATTTTGTGAAATTAAAGTACTTAGTATTTCGTAAAATCTTATGATAATACATTCTTTCTTTTCGTAATGGCTATGATAATATTTTTTTATAAATGTTAAAAATTGTTATAAGACGTTAGTTGATTTGACGGAATCGAATAATTAATAATTTGTATATTTAACAGTGTGTTTTTCTAGTACCATAAAAAGTCTATTTGTAAACTTTTGAATTACAGGTTCGGGCTAAAAGGCAAAATTTTTGGTTTCTGTTAGATTTCTACTAGTTTAAAGCATCATAAAACTATTTTAAAATGTTAAGTTTCAACAAACTCTTGATGAGAATCCGGGAAGTATAAAAGAATGAATTCATTTTTATTTAGTTTTAATAACCATGTATTTTGGTTTTTGTGTGAAATGTTTACTTAATATTATAAATGCGAAAGTAACTCTGTCTACCTGTCGCGCTTTTACGCCAAAACTACTGAACCGATTTAAATGAAATTTGGTACACAGATAGTCTAGAGTATAAGAAAGGACATAGGCTACTTTTTAAGGCGAAAAAGGGCTGTAAGGGGTTAAAATAGAGGATGTAAGTTTGTATTGAATTAACGTCATTTTTAAAGCTAGAAGCTTAAAACTTTTAGCTAGTTAGTCGCTAGTGAAGAATATAATATATTGTATGATAAGGATTATATGTAAACAGTTCAATTAATTATATTGTATAAAATTTACATAAAAGGTACCCGTTATTGTTTTAAATTATTCAAAATAAGTAACTAAATAGATTAGATCGGTTTAACTTATGCCTGGTTAATTTAAACTTTTACGAAAGAAATAATATAAATACAAAGCCATGACTTTCTTACAGGCAGTGCGATAGCAATTATTGTACAAAACTATATAATATTTATTACGATAATATATGTATATTAAGTTTGCTTCCCTACAGTAAATCCATACATATTTATGTTTTTTTTGAGACTATAATTTACCTTTATTCTGAATTGTCTTCAGCCCTTTTAACGTCCCACTGCTGGGCACGGGCCTCCCTCAGTACGAGGGGAATCAGGCCATAGTCCACCGCGCTGGCCTAGTGCCTAATGGCGGACTTCACGGTCTTTCGAACTTGCTAGGTTTTCTCAGACATGCAGGTTTCCTCACGATGTTTTCCTTCACCGTAAGACAAGTGGTAATCATGATAGAAATGATTCGCACATGAAAATATCAGAAACCCGGATTTGAACCCGCATCACTCGGTTATCCAAGCGAGCGCGTTACCGCTGGGCTTCCACTGCCTCATTATAGTATTCTGTATACTTAACTTTATTTAAATCCATCCAGCGTTTAAAAAAGAAAAATACATATTTACTTTCGCAATTATAATAGTATTCAGATTATAAGACATGAGATATTTTTTTCCAATTATTATAACAACTCGTATCTTACCGATTTGACGTCCAGCATTTTGTTATTTATTATATTGCTTATTTGGAATTTTGTTGAATATTCCATCGTAACGAGAGTTTAATATATTTTCGTAGAAATTTTTATCATAACCCTAATGGACCGTTGGAAATATTAAATATTTTGCCATAGAAAGGAATTGAAATATGGAAGCCAAGTAAAAATCGTAATGCGCAAACTCTGCTTTTTAAATTATATCAAAGTATCCTTTATAGATATAATTGCTTTTATTTAACTTTATCTACAAGTATAGCTCTTCTAGGAAATTTAAAATAAATTCTTTATAGCGCACAAGAGAAGAATAGACCAGAAGAAATGATAATTAACTCAATTTAAAAAAAAAACTTCTTAAAAAACCATAACAACTTCGTTATATTTGTAATATAGAAACGGCCTTCTTTTAATTTTTATGATATTTACTATAATATTAAGAAATTATTAATAATTAAGATAAATTATTTTAATAATTATAGTTGGTATATATTATCCTTTAAGTATGGACGTGGAGTCTCACAGGCTACTCGATGTTTTTGTTTTCTTAGTTTTAACTAATTCCCACCACTCCCCGCGATTGAGCAGCTCAGTAGCTTTTGTTTAAGTTGTAAAACTACCAACGAGAGAGGAGATTTCATCATCCGATGTATATCACGTAAGTAATGACCATTAAAATATTGACCGGAGCCTGTCAGGCTACACGTCCATTGTTTCCCTATGATATAATTTATAAGGACGATTATGTTACTTTGAGTTTTTGTAGTACAAAATGTCAAAAAACAATAAAGTCGGTAGTTCTAAATCAAAATGATCATCTACGAGTTCTGTTCAGGGCTCTGCGAGTAAAACTTTGCGTGTAGGACATCCTTCTTTCGAAAAGTGAGTGAGTTGTTGTTAGCTTTTTATCAGTCTGAAAATGAAGAGAATATTGAAGATTTTTTTATATTAGAGTTCCGAACTGATACAAAATCATCAGTGTAACAATGATGAAGATCAGGTCCAGGACCAGGACCTAAGAGTAGGATCGGGTAGTGATTGTTCGAACAATATACCACTATCGGATTTAGTGAGAACTAAATATGAAAATACTAAAAAACCTGAAATTATTATGTATCAACTAAAAGAGGGCGTCGATGAGGCTGTAAAAAATTGCTCGATTTACTCCAGTGGCCGTCGAGCAAGATGGCCTATGGTGTTGCTATATCGTGTCCTAGACTTGAAAAGACACGATTGTCAAGAGAGCTGAGGTTGACCATGAGTTGTAGGCAATGATATGGTTACTGAAGATGTCCAGGATCGAGAAATCAGTCAAGGATCCAGAAGAGCATGTAGAGTCTGTCATGTTTGTTGCAATAGGGTGCAACAGGCCTGGGTGTCTCAAATGTTCTAAGCCTTTTTGCACTGACTATAGATTATACCAATAAATTAGCAACAATTTGACTGTTGTCAAAATTTTTTGTATTTGTTACCTGAAGTTGGTATTTTGTGTTTTTGGTCTGTTATATATTATATTTTGAGAATAAAAAGCTCATTTTGTTATAGGAATAAGTTTAGGTGTTTTTTATAACAAAAAATGTAACCTAAGTAGATTTTGACTGAAAAGTGCCATAATTTTGTTTTTTTTTAATTTCTATATTTTTTTAAATAAAAGTTGATTATACAAGCACGTTATCCTATTGTTAAACCCCATAGCTTTAATATCCAATCAGTTTTAAAGCAATCTTATATCAAATTCCCCAAAACAATATGTATGCATATAGGAGCCTGTGAGACTCCACGTCCACTGTAGTGTTAAGAAAAAATGACGTCCATACTTAAAGGTTATATGAATACACTTTTATACATTATCAACATATAATTCTCAGTATTTATTAGACTACGAAGTACGACTACTACGAGATAAAGCTTCATCCGGAGACTTAGAATTTTTCTCAGTTTGTAGTGACCCTTCTTGCTGTGCCAGCAATTGTTAGTTCGAGTCCTGCTGGGGGTATTTATTTGTGTGTGATAAGCAAAAATGTTTGCAATCTTGTCATGGGTGTTTAAATTTAGATATATTTACAAATTGTACCGATTTTAAAACCTCATAACTTATCATGGAAATATGTTTTTGTTTCTGCGTCTTAATGTCCTAACATATTATGTGTATGTTAGGACATTAAGACGTATTTTATTTTATTTATTTAGTGCAATGTAGGTACGTAACTAGTTTGAGCTCAGTCTAGTACTATTTATTACATTACCATTCATACATTAAATATAAAAAGACTTACAGAAATAATAACTATATCTAACACTACAGACTACTTTACATTTTAAAAGAAAGAGAATCAAACGAAAATAAAAGGAGCCATGTATATTTAAGCTATTGTAGAAAGTGTTCTCGAGAGGTACTACGTTTGCGCTTAGAATGTTTTTATATGTTAAGTCATTTATCATGTATAGACCATTATTTATTCTCTGTGGACTAAAAAAATAAAACTTCACTTTACCCTACAAAGCGTCCTAAATCCTAATCCTTTCAGATAGAAATCAAAGAGGGAATTCAAGATGAGTTACTATGAATTTATTTCGTTTACTTAAGAGAACTTTCTATAACAAAATAAGACGAAAACTCGAAACTGAAGTAGACCTTTTGCATATTCGAAGTATCGTAGATGAAGTTACAAGATATTTACTTTCTCTTCGAGCTGGATACCATTTAACTATGAAATCGAGGAACTTTATAATTGCATATGGGATTAAGCGGATACATTAACACAACTAACGGGTATTGTTTTACAATTTTAATTCAATTTTAAACTACAGATTTTTTTATTGAAGTAGTTTTTTATATGTACATAATGATTTCTACTTATTAATATTTTTGAAATGTTTTCTGCTTTCATCTTTTTCTATTTATTTTTTCCACAGTGAATTATATTAAAAAAATTAAAAATCTTCCAACACAATAACCTATTCACTGAGGCCATTTCAACAAATCTAAACACGAGCTCTGGAATATTTAGTTTATTTAAGTTAGCTTGCAGATTTTAGATGACGTTGGATCATCAGGCCAAGGTTATCCATATCGTTGTAATATAAATAAAATAAATAAATAGCGCCATATAGTTCTGTTATAGTTCTAAGTAAGATACTTCTGTTACGGATATCAGATAGTTAAACACATATATAAATTTAAATACAAAGGTACGTATTATTAGTTTAATCACCCATGATTGAGTACAAACATTCGTACTCAACAAATGAATACCCCAAGCGGGACTAGAACTGCGTCACTACAAACTGCGCCAACCGTGTCGTCAAATTGTTTTACTGGCAGTAAAGTGTCACTTGATACTAAATTTCGAATGGATTAGATTTGTAATAGTTGCTTATACCCCTTTACAGTCTATAATAGAGTTAAGAATGCTCTTTACCAAGTCACCTTTTAAACAAAAATGAAATTAAAACTGGTTCTTCCATTCACATCCTACAATACTAAAGA
This sequence comes from Boloria euphrosyne, assembly GCA_951802675.2. Taxonomy (NCBI): domain Eukaryota; kingdom Metazoa; phylum Arthropoda; class Insecta; order Lepidoptera; family Nymphalidae; genus Boloria; species Boloria euphrosyne. The sequence continues at coordinate 6,811,098 of OX637886.1, forward strand.
TAGACTCAAGGATAGTCGAATACGTTAAATTTATAAAACCCCTTTTCTCATAGGGTGGTTAATAAATACACAGTTACTATTTGATTTATTCATAGGATTAAATAACCGAACTATAAACAAAATTAACGTGAGCACTAGATGTGTTGAACCAGCTTGTTATTAATAAATAAGTGTACATATTGGTTTTTGCATCAATTCTACCATTTAGTAATATAATTAAATGTAAACGTAATATTATTTACATAAACATATATGTTAATTGCATTTTTTCGCAATTTTATTGTTAGAATTAGATTATTATATGAAAATTTATTTCAAAAACTTTATAAACATAATAAACTTTAAAAATATTTAACATATATATATTAAACCTATATATAAGTATCCATTTTTTTTATTTCGAACATTATTTTTCTTTCCAAACGATTTATCTTGAGTAATAATGTATAAATAAGTAATATTTTCCAGGTGAACGGCGTGATGCGTCAGCGCCTGTGATGTGCGGTCTAATATGCAGTGGGGCGGCCTCTACTTTGTGTGTCTAGCATTATGCTGCCTCCATTCTGCATCAGGTATACGAGATTTAAAAAAAAATGACAAATGGTAGTTAGCTTACTCTACTGGGGGTTCCTCGCCGAAATACTTCGTGTTACATAAAAACAATAAGATATTAATAAAGGTCCGACTCACACTTAGCCATTTCTATAATTTGGTTTGGTTTTGTGCTGTAATTTAATTTTAGGTAGCTTAGAAATTAATTTTTTAAGTAGCGAATATAAAAAATATTATTAATAAAAATATAGGGATTCCTGACAAATAGGACGGGCTGATGGATGGACGTACGGTAGTTTTCGTACCATTTGACCCATTCATTTGGTATGAAAAACTTTGCGCCTGAATAAAATATATTTAATTGTATTATTGCGAACTAATTATTTTATTGAAACCTTTGTTTTTAAGTTTGTTGTTTTTATAAGGTCTAAAAGATTTTTAGGAATTGACATTGTTTGTTTATAGTATGATTTGGTTTATTTATATTAAATCAAATCTAAAATTTTTGATGCTATCATCACCAAAAAATCGTAGTCAATTTAGTAGTATGAAGCTAATTTTTCGATACTAAATTACATGGAAAAGAGGCGAAGTAATAAAAAATTTATATACATACAAAATTAAGTAACTTTACTTAGTTAATAGCAAAACAATGTTCCGGTTAGGAGTTCTGTCAACGAAACCTATTTGGAGCAACTAAAACTTTAAAGAAATAATAGATGTCATATTTATGGTCAATAACAACTTTACCGTCATTAGGCGGGTTCCATCCAACATAATACTTCGTTATTTTAATGTCTTCCAGGCCTTTTGTATGTAACCTTTGAATCACACTAATTATTTAAATTGTACAATTCATTATTCTTACTTAACTATACATAATGGTTGAAGTAAAAATAGTTCTCTTTTCTCTTTAGTGTATTTCATTGAAATGGAAGCGTAATGATCATATAAATATTCATAACAAAAAAACTCGCTATTAACTAACGAAGCCGTAATTTAAAACTTACTCAGCGTGCATATTTAAATATAAATATAATTATTGTAAATAAGCAAGTGCAGTAAAAGTTTGTAAGGTTTGAAGCGGTAGCCCAGTGGTAAAACGCTTGCTTTGGAAATCGAAACGAGTTCTACTCCCGGTTCTCGCTATTCTGATATTGTGATGAACGAACCATTTCCAATATAATTACTACTGGTTTCACAATGAAGGAATATACATGTCTAAATGAACCTAACGATTTTTTGAAAGGCGTGTGAAGTCCGCCAACCCGCACGTGACCAGCGTGGTGGACTATGGCTAGAACTTCCAATTGAAGGAAGGTCCATGGCCAGCAGTGGGACGATAATATGGGACGATAGTTGTTAATTTTGAGCAGTCGTATACTTTACGGCTAGAAAACAATAAAGACAATGAATAAAGAGTAAAATGGAAATATAAATTCTTCATTTCCTTGCTTTTGTAAAATCCAATCAGGTTTCATTTTCAAATATCCTAAAGACATTAAGGTATTTAGGGACCCGTTTATAAAGGAAATTCGGCTCGTTCAAATTCACACAATGAAATGAAGTTTAATAATCAATTACTATTACGTGCCATCTGTTTCTATGAAAGTAATATATTACTATAAACTGAAAAGAGATTTGAATAGGCTTACATGAACATTGTTTGATTTATAATATCATATTACTACGAACACATTGTAATTTTTTATTCAAAATTCGGTACTTATATATAAAATTAAAATGTGTACTATAAATGCACTTTTAGCCTCAGGATATGAAAAATAATTTACTTTTAATTTAAATTACAAATATTATATTTAAGTTGAAATATTTATTTATGATTTATTAAAATTGAATATGCTTTATTCGATACTACGTTATAATAAAGTTAATTAAAACAAAATTATAGTACTTAATACGTTTTTATTATACATAGATATGATAAAGTAGATACACCAAATAATATATATTTTAGAACCACTGCGTATTTCCGAGGATTATCACGCAAACGGTATCCGAAGGCGTCGGAGCGACGAGAAGGACGGGCTCGCCCTGTCCAGGGAGATATTCAGGAATATTACCAAGAAACTACGGGAAAATATCAAACGGGAAGGCGCTACCGACGTGAACGATCATTTGTTACAGAGTGAGTATCGATTCCAGCCTTTGTGTTCGTTAATGTACGAGTATTAAGTGTAAGATAGAGACGAGTAAGTGTTATATCACATTCTATTTATATGTGAGGAGAATTGTTTATTTGTAATGTCGAAATAAGCTTTTTACTGAATTTACTTTGAATATGTATTTTTGTCTGTCTGCGTGTTCCGGCTAATCTTTGACGGCTGACGACAACTTTCAGTGGCAGATGAAACAATAAAATGTTAAATGTAATAGCTACTTTGTACAGGTAAAATAAATTAGACGACTTATGAATTAAAATTACACATTTTCTGTTTTTTTTTTTAGTTTAAATCAACTTTAATACTTTTTCTAAACTAGAATAATAATATATAAGCAAAATATTCCATTAAGCCATATCACTTTAAGATTCTGTAATATTTTCTTCTACGCTTAATTATACTATCCGTGAGTAACTTTACACTTAGTGTACTGAAAACTTTCTTAGTATAATTAAATGAAAATGACGCTATTACATACCAAGCAAAGCTAAATCTTTGAGTAAAGTTGTTTCATAATAAGTTATTCACTAACATAGCGTCATCTACTTAACAAGCATAATGCTGTTGACATTTTAAGGAGATTTAAATTACGAAATAAGGATTTTGTTATTTCTAGAAAACATAATTTATGAGGACAGATCGTGTTTAAATAAACTTTATAAAAATAATTATCTTAATATATATATTTCTTGTGTGCGTGTGTATGTGACTGAACTCCTCCTAAACGACTGGACCGATTTTGATGAAATGTTTTGTGCGTGTTCGAGTGGATTCGAGAATGGTTTAGATTCACAATTCGGTCCACTACAAAATGTATATTTTGAACATTGAGTTATTATTACTAGAGTAGACGCCGCGAACAAAATCTGTTCACCACTAGCGGCCGCCTGGGGCGCGGGGGAGGAGGCGACCGCATCATTGATTACTATGCAGAAGGGACACGGACACTTTGTTTATATTCTGCCTAATGAGCATACAACTAATTATTTTAATTACAATTACTTTTTAAGCTATTGCATAGATTCTATCGCGGGCTTTGAGCGCGGCGACCGAATCGAGAAATTCCGTAACGAAAAAACCTAACACCAATAAGGTTTTATATTCTGTAAATACAATAGCTTAATAAAAAAGTATATATATATATATATATAATAATATAAAATGTTTTATCTGATAGGGAACTACAAAATAATTTCATTATCTGTATTAATTAACATAGCAACTCGATATTGTCACTTCTGCGTAGACCTTTTTTTTACTCTTTGATTTCAACAATCATGGCCGCCGCCGCATGGCGCGTCGGCATGACTTTTAAATTATACAAAATTATTAAATTAAGCGTGATTAAACGAAAATGCAGTAAACTTACGCGTGAAAAGTCACTCCTTGACTTTTATTTGATTTTCCTGAACGGTTTGTACAGTACCTCACTACACATGACGGCATATTTAGACGTAATAATTTTTACTGCAATGCGTCAAGCTACCGCAGCCGCTCGGCACAGACTAAACGCGTATATGCCGATCGGCCTATACAGGTGTTTGAATAAATCTAGTTGAGGCGCCCACTCTATACGTAGTAATAATAACTCAATGATTTTGAATTAATTAGTTATTTATACATTTAGAAAATAAATGACATACTAAATTATAAATAAGTCGTTGCTAGGCAACGTTGTTTTGCGCATGCGTACAAGACAACGTCTGTTGGGTCCGCTAGTATAATATATAATTTAATAAAGTCTTTAACATGCACTATTTAATTATTGTAGCTTACGTATGTAGTTTTATGAATGGGTTTGGGAATTCCCGACAATTTCAAAGTCCCGGGACACGAGACAGCCTGCAATCAAAGTCCCGGGAATTCCCGGGACTTCGAGACTTTTAATTTTTTTTTTTGTTTTTTAAGAAGGGTAAGGCCGTTTTTGAAGAATTTGAGAAATGAAACTACACTTTCGGATTATGTCGCGGATTTATTTAGATTTTTAGTTTCCAACGTTTCGAATGCTTTACACGAGCGGGACTTAGTAATAAGGGGTGATTTTTTAAGCATTTGGCTTTTTATTTGAAAAAAAAAACCATAATATAGTGTTTAATATAAAATTTACATCAGCAAATCAAAAATCATTAATTGCCATTAATGTTTTAAAAATTATTTCATGCAAATCTCGGCCTCCACTACGTTTAAAATGATCCATACGCGAAGTCCAATTGTGAGGTACTTTTTCAAGCAAATCGGCTGGAATATCACGGATAACACGTGTGATGTTGTTTTCTAGTGCTCGAATTGATGCTGGTTTATCTGCATAAACAAGAGTTTTTACGTACCCCCCAAAAACATCATTGGTACCCCCACAAAAAAACCGACAGTGCCTACCCATAATTTACAAAAAAAATATAAATGGCATCAAAGTACCTTATAAAATTTTAATTTAAAGAAGGTTAGGGTTCCTTTCACACGAGCCGGTTGCCGGTTAGCCGGTGCCGCTGGCCGGGTAGCCGGCGTCGGGTATCCGGCGGTGTAGTGTAAGTAATATGCCGGGCAAATCACGCCGGCATGTGTAAAAGCTAGTACGTATATTATTTCACCGCTGGTTACCCGGCGCCAGCTACCCGGTAGCCGGCTCTTGTGAAAAGGCACTTATGAGATCACTCTGGTCCGTCTGTCTGCCCATGTGTCATCGCCGATTTTCTTAAAATTTATACCAGATACTGCTGTCTATAGTCCCTATTAGGTGTACAAAAATCAAGATCCTTGATCAATATGATAAAAAAATATGGGCAAATTTAAATTTTCGTGAAAACTTGTAATTAACAAAATTTACCTTAATTTTAAACATTTTATTTGATAGGATATACAAAGCTAATAATAAGTTCGGGATTTCCGCAAGTACAAGAAAAAAATTGTTATCTACCTAATTGTTTTTAAATAGAAAATACATACAGTCATTTGATAAAAATGTGTTGTCATTAATGAGTAGAAGTTATGAATAAAACTATTTTTTACCTTTTTAACTTTAGCGATAGCCTACAAAAGATTCCGCCGAGTATCGTTAATTTGCTCCTAAGAATTGAAGAGTTCCGTTACTTTGTCATGGATCCCATCATCAGATCCTTACCAAACTCCCATAAAACTACCCTTGAAGTACATCCTTTCCAATAAAAATGAATAATCGAAATCGGTTGGCGTGAATTTGAGTTATTCTTCCATTTGTCACGCACATAATTAATGCAAATTTAAGACTTTTATGGATTTCTCATGGATGCCATTGTCAGAACTGAACTAAATTAAAATGGGACCACAGGGGAAGCACCACCTTTCAGATAAAAAAGAAATCATCAAAATCCGTTCACCCAGTCTAAAGTTCTGAGGTAACAAACATAAAAAAATATACAGACGAATTGATAACCTCCTCTTTTCGGAAGTCGGTTGAAAACTTCAGTTTAAAGAATTACTTGATATAACGAATATTTATTTGTTCCCTTCCGATTTGTTATTAAGAGGTTGCACTGTAACTTTAAAGTTAATTTTAGTCTTAATTAGTTGCTTTGTTTATTTCTCTTAATCATACACAGATTCACTTTTAAGCAGTTAAATCTGGTAATTATAAAACGATGTTAGCTAAAAATCATACAGGTGGCGCTAGGTCCCTTCAATTATTTGAAAATAAAAATGACTACATAACAATTTCGACAATCTTGTCTCGTCTCGAGTCTCGACCCAAAAGTCCCGGGACTCGAGACAGCCAAATTTACGAAAATTCCCGGGACTTCGAGACACGAGACTTCCCGGGACCCAAACCCTAGAATGAGAAGAATTCAAATATATATATTTTTGCATTTTTAACTAAGAAGTCGCTGACTTCAAAGTTAAGATTAACTTAAAAAAATATTACTTCTTAAGGGGGATTTTTATCTTTCACTTATATATAATAAATCACCTTCAAATGACCAATTAATTGAAAACAATAATCTGAATCAAGAAATTTATATATTTCTAAGTCTTTGCCTGTAATTTACTTTTAAAGTATGTAGGTAATTTAATGTGAAAATAGATTATAAGCAATTTCGCCATGTCCGTCTGTCCATCTGTCAGTCTGTCCATCTGTCCGAATGTGGCAACCACTTTATTCGAAAACTTATAAAAATAGGAGAGGTGGTACTCCATACGTGTAACTGAAGGATGATGAAAAACTCATAGGGACACTCACTCACTACTACTACTCTGTGGATAGGACTTTAACATCAGATTTAGCTACAATTAAAAAGCATATTTAAAAAAAAACGGTAGAAATGATAAGTGATATGTTTTTTTTATCTCTCAAGACAAGGTCGAAGATTCGCGACATTATGCTCCATATCAAGAATACCATCACTATGAGCGTCACTGGGGACCGTATTTTGAGGAGAGAAATGTCACACAAGTTACAGCACATGTGGGCTCCGAAGCTCTATTGCACTGTCGTGTTGTGATGCTTAAAGATAAAACTGTAAGTCAAATTAAATATACTTTTATCAATTAAGATTTTTTCTTAATGTTTTTTCATTGACTTTTTAATTAATTAATATTTAAATAAAATATTTGGTTCAGATTATAAAACTGAACTATCACTGAACACCAATAGTCGATATCGATTCCCAGAACAACAATTAGTTTAATAGTAGGTAATTAAATTATAAATATGGTTATATTGATTATAAATTTTGGTCAGCATGTATCGAAAGTTATCAAAAATAATTACTTTAATAAAACGAAAAGATTTAATACTATATAGATTTAGTAAAACTGTCTGTTCTTACACAGGTCATGTGGCTCAGGAACACGACGGACACTGCGCAACTTCTGACCGTCGGACCGGCACCTTACGCCGGAGATAACCGCGTGGCTGTGAAATTTCAATACCCAAATAACTGGAGGCTTAGCATCAATCCAGTGAAGTGGTCTGACGCTGGATTGTATATGTGTCAAATATCTACACACCCCCCGAGAACCATATATGCAAATTTCTCAGTACTTCGTAAGTAGATTAATGTAAATCTTAGCTTATAATTCTAATGATATACTGCAATGTGAAATATTCAAAATTTATGCTAAACCCTTCTATTGTTACGAGGCCACTAGCAATATAATAATAATTTTATAAGTACATAGCAACAGGTACATAGAAGCGCGAAAGTAGCAAAAGAAGAATGATTTTCTTTTGTTCTCCTGCAAACAAATTATACGCTAATTCAGTGAATTATTATTTTTTAAATAATACGTATATAATGATTCCATTATAAACATTTGTTGGTTTATCTAAACCTACCCTTAAATTATATTCAGATAAATTAGTAAATTATAACACTACTGCAGTATTCATAATGTACGCACATTATCTTACGTTACCTTGCCTATTGCGCTGATTATAATTTTTTTAAAAGCTAATAATAAAATTGGTTAAAACCAGCCATTTAAATATAATAATTATTAACATCGACTCAAAGTAAATTAACATTCAGTTTATTTTCTAAATGACCAAAAGGAGTAACTATACTTTTTTAATATGTTTTAATCACAGATAAATTAATTTTAATTTAGTACTCTCAGAGTAAAGCGAAAATTTGACATTTTAAAATAAAACTGAAAATAATTTCGCAAAAATAATCCGAAAAAATATTTTTATTTTAGTGCAACTTTTTTGTTTATTACTTATTTGGTAGTCAAAAGAAGAGATACGAGTTTTTAATCTCAGCTTGTAATGCTTGAACGAAAATCAAAAACCAGGCAACAGGTAGTAAAGACATGAAAATATCGCAGAAAGAAGATTGACTTTTAAGCGTTTTAGCGTTTGCTGAGCGTTTATTCGTTTTTTTATTGGGGTTAAATGGACTGGCAGGCGATACAAGGGGAATTGCGTAATGCAACATGAAAACGCGAGTGATTAATACTGCCAAAGGCAATAATGTTGCAAAGGATAAATGTAAAACGGTGTTATTGCTTCCAGCTTTCTGGTGTACAAAATGTTCAATTCGAAATAATGATAATAAAAAACAAATGAAAAATTTCAAAATAAATTAAGATTTTAATTTTTTCTTACAAAATGAATGCTATTAATTTTTCAGACGCTTACAACTAATTTTGTACTTTCATTTAAACGGCAATTTGGTTAAAGATCTTTTTCAATATAATAATTAATATTGATATCATTTACTTATAAAATATCGATTTCAAACATGAAGTAGCAAGTGTATTGAACATCAGGTGTTAGAAGTGCCAATGCATACATTGAAAGATTATCTTTCAACTCCCCATCTGATACGACACTCTATATAGAAATATTTATTTCATAAAATGCATTATCCAGAATCGATAATACTTAGGGATAACCTACTTCTAAAGTAATAAAAAGCAGATATTGCGCTCAAACCGATTTAAGCGACTTATATAAGTTCATTTTATATTTGTGCTATCATTTTTTACAGCACCCGTATTAACAATAAATGGCGATAAAACACACGACGTAAAAGATAGATTCTATAAAGCTGGGAGTTCCATAAAGCTTTCCTGCGTAATATCAGAGGACTACATTTCATCTCTGCCAACTAAACCTGCAATGACTGCTAAAACGTTTCCAACGACCACTACTCCTTTAACGACCACGACGGAGTCGACCACTAAAATGAGTACAATATTCAATAGAATAGATTTAATGCTAAATAAAAGTTGGAGTGTCGAAACTACTACTATCACATCAACAGTTAGTATAAGTACAACTACGAAGAGCACGGAATGGAAAAGTAGTGAAGTAACCACTGTTAAACCTGTTACTAAAGCTGTACTTAACAACGTTTACGGACTGTCTTGGAAAAAGCAAGGAGTAGATTTTAACGAATCTATCTCGTGGCGTAATATGAGGTTAGTCTTATTATAAGAAAATAGCTTTTCTTTTTAAGTTTTTAAGAGAAGGGAGTTATGTGTAATGAAGTATCTTTTTATGTTATTTGCTACTGCACTACGAAGTACTGAGCTCCATCGTATCAGAACTCGTGCATTTAGTTAAATCTTATTTCTGCTATCTCACAAATTAACCTAAATGAACCGTTAAATGAATTTGCTACTCTTTCATGCTGAATTCCTGGAAAAATTGAATGAGATTTAGTATTTTTTTTTTATGGGACAAAGGGGGCAAACGGGCAAGAGGCTCACCTGATGGAAAGTGATTACCTCCGCCCATGGACATCTGCAACTGCTTGCAGATTCGTTGCCGGCCTTTCAGGAAAGGGAGGGAGGTAGGAGAAAGGACGGGAGGGATGGGGAGTGGGCCTCCCGGACTCTCACTTACCGGACGAAACGCGACAGCATAGCTGCCACTTCACGCCGGTCTCCTGTGAGAGAGTGGTACTGTACGGGGCGTGCCGGCCCATTCGGCTGCTACCCGAAGGTAACAAGCATGGCACTACCACTTAGAAAGTTAGTACAAGGATAGTATATTTTCAACCGACTTCCAAAAAGCAGGAAGTTCTCAATTCGTTTGTATGTTTTTTTTATGTTTGTTACCTCAGAACTTTGAACTGGGTGAACCGATTTTGATGATTCTTTTTTTATTTGAAAGCTCGTGTTTTCCGTGCGGTCCCATTTAATTTTAGTTTAGTTCTGACACTGGTATGAGAAAGATCCATGAGAAATCCATAAAAGTCTTAAATTTGCATTAGGTATGTGCGCGACAAATGGAAGAAAAACTAAATACCACGCCAACCGATTTCGATTATTCTTTTTTTTATTGGAAAGGATGTACTTCAAAGGTAGTTTGATGAGAGTTTCGTAAGGTTCTGATGATGGGTCCCATGACAAAGTAATGGAACTCTTCAATTTTTAGGAGCAAATTAACGATACTCGGCCGAATCTTTTATAGGTTATCCGGATATTAGAGTCACGTACTGTAACTAATTATGAAAGGCACAACTCCTCAACGGTTAGGAGTTTAAAGAAAATTCTTTCAATATGATACGCGCTTATGGACCGATAGTTGTACATTTTCAGGCTATTAGGTTTTCCTGATAATAGAAGGTAAAATTTTATAATCATTAACATCTGGTAGTTAGGCCGAAAACTGGACATAAACAAATCTCGATTGCCTAATAACGTTTATTCCGAAATTTAGGATTAAGGTTATTTTGCATTGGCTGGCACCTACGCCAAAATTAAAGTTCTTAAAAGTATTATTTTCTACTTTTTAGTTTAGATTTGTTTATTTTGGAAGTCGGTTTTTGTTATTTTTGTTAAAAATAATTTTTTTGTTACAATATTAATAAATGGTACAGTGATACGTAAGTGATAACAATCGATAGATCCAGTAATCAACACAAGAATCACGTTCTAACTTGAAAATAAGAGAACCGATGAATAATATCAAAGGAATCTAGGTTGTGAAAGTCATTCGATATGGAAGCGAGAGAACGTCCGCTCTCAGAAATCAATAAGTCATAACAATAGTAGTCTTATGAACGGATAATATTTTATTGTAATCGTTCCTTTTGTTATATTTCAATTCATCAATTAATTTGATTTTCTACAATCAATTAAGAGCTATCGTATTATTTACAATAAACATAATTAAATAATAATATTTAAAATTAAATTTTACAATTAAGCAAGTAAATCGGTTTGATATTTCAATGACTCCAAACTAAACCTAAAGTATCATTACCAACAAAATGGAAATTTAAATATGAGTTGGATTTAATAATTATTATTATTATCGATGATATTGTTTCATTCTTCATATCCATACTAAAGGTGCACATGTAACTTAACTAATTGAGTAACTTCCATTGAATATACCATGTAGTTCGTAATCAAATATAATACTTTGTCAAGTTACTGTTCACAGAATGAACTATAATAATGTCTAAACTTATTATTAATATGTGACAATAGAATGATATATGTATAAGGTGTATGGAATAATATAGTAGGTACTTCAATACCAGAGTTATGTCGTGCGGATTGACTTTCGCCAAACTTCACAGAACATATAAGTTTTGCGAGAACTATAGTGGAGTTCTCTTTCTATTATTATTCTAGTATACTTCGCTATATGTTCACCTACTGGAATATATCAATGATGCCGCAAAGTGGAAAAAGATTTTGTTTTTATACAACTTGTACTTATATAAACAAAAAAAACAAAAAAGATATGAATATTTACAATAAGTTTATAGTAAGACATAAGCTCAAACAAAAAAAAATATACTAACTGTAATTCTCTTGACTTTTAATATATTTTTTTCTTTACGTCACTTAACTTAATTGATCAATTTATAAAAAAAAATAAACTAATATTACACTTCATTTTTATTTACATCTCAAATGTAATACCCCACTCGATAGAGTCGGCTAAAAAAAGAGACACAATACAATTTTTCTTTTATTTCATCCACAACTTGATTGTTATTGACATCTGACAAGGTATACCCTGCGACACTTGCGTTATCAAAACGAATCGAACGACGCAAGAAATATCAAAAAGTACAGGTTGGACACACATAAATACAGGTCAAACACATCCTTCTGTCCTTCACAGTCAGGTAGAAATTTATTTCTTCATCGCTTGCTTTAATAGATAATCGGTACACAAAATGATAAACGATTAAAAAAATGTTTGTATTCCCATATTAGAGCTAATAAGAAAATAATATTATTTAATAACCAATTACTTCTATGCAATTAGTTTCGAGAAAAGAAAGATATCGATAAATTTCTACAGATAATAGCGACGAAATATAATATCCTCATGCTGTACAGTCTTAATATATGAAACCAAAACTATTTCAATTATGTCTAATATGGAAATAATGAGCCTTTCTATTCTCATTTAATACAACTATTCCTTAAGGAAAATTTGTGAATCGAAGTGAAATTCGAGGTATAATTTTTCTCAAAAGAACTTAGCAACGTTTTGGCCGCTAATTAACCTGTAATGGAACCATTTCTTAATAAAATTACAAACTAATTAATCAAAGCGACCTCAATCTATTCCTATTACTTATAGAGATTTTCTTGGAAAGCCCTAAGAAGAAAAAAGTTTAGTCTAGAATTCATTTTATTATAATATTATAAAGCTAGAGAGTTTGTTTGGTTAAACTTAATCTCATGAACTACTTACTAGTCGAATTGAAAAATTCTTTTAGCTTTGGAAAGCCCTTTTATTGAGAAAGGAAGATAAGGATAAGAAAGATATGTAACGTAAGCAAGCAAATATTAATCTTTTAAATAAGAATCTCGTGTCATAGTGATTATTATCGAACTCCTCCTACCGATTCGCATTGCTTGACCGATTTTTATATTTTTACGTGTATATTTGGTAGGTCTGAGAATAGTTTGTAGTTTATTTTTTATCACTTTAGGTGAGGGTGGCCCTCTCTAGATCTTACATTTTTTTAATCTACGATTTGGCATCAAAATACCTCTTTGATATCAAATATAACCTTAAATTTTATACAACCAATCTTTTTAATAGTGATTAGAACGCGGGCGGCACCGCGGGAAATGCTAGTCTTTTTATATATATTAATTAATGCTATCAGTTTTCTATTCATTACTATTTACTGTTTCGTAGCTTATTTCTTTATCGCAAGTTAAATTAACACTTATAATATCTGCCTCTTTTTGAAGGTGTCCTAGGAAAATATAGCGAATTTTATTATGAAAACATGGCATGTGTAACATGTACATGACTTGTAAAATGGCCTAACACGATATAATTTGAACTTCATTAGCCAAATTACGATATAAAATAAACTTTAATTTTAATCACCGTTATTTTAACTCTTTGATTACTTTGTACTTATCATATCATAAATTTACTACAATACTATTAAACCTCTTAATGTTAAAGTTCATACTCGTATATTAAAACAGCCCATCCAAAATATTTCTAAAAACGGCTCTGCTATAACTTTTGCCTTCTAATCCGACTGCGGCGAGGCCAGAAGAGGATGTATTCGACCTGTATAGTATACAACTTATATGTTTCTTAGTTAATAACTGACAAAGTAAATAAAAAACTAAAGTATATAAAAAATAACTAAAAATATTGCACATATTATGTGTGCCACTGCATAACATTATGTTTCTTCAGCTCCTGTGTTCTTTTCTTTTTAGTTCAGTTTTTACGTATTCGGGATATAGTTATTTAACAATACATAGAACAAACTATTAAAATTTAGAATAATTTTATTCCCAATAATATTGCGAGTATATTTTTTTATAGATTGTTTTACTTTTTTTTATATTGGTAATAAAATTGGATAGAATTATTGGTTTATTTTTGTTAATATTTAAATGTTATATCAATATAAAATACTTCTTGTGTTTAATAATTTATTGAGTAATTTATTTGCAGCGCTACAATCAGTGTCAGCTCGGCTTCGCAAAATGACAGCGGCACTTACACGTGCCTCTTGCGAAATCATTCACAAGTGACTGTTAACGTACATGTCCTTATAGGTGAGTTATTTCTATCTTTTAATATCATACTATAATATATCTATTTTTACTAAACATGACGTCTTATATTATGTAATATACAAAAAAACTGTACACTTAAAACTTATAAAGCGAACTTAAACCTACTTCTAGTCAGTGCTGTAGACTATAACAAATCCTCTATACATAGTGAGAAGCCATTAATTATAAAAAAAAATACTTAACAAAATATAATCAATAGGACGAAATTAAAACGATAAAGAGACATCACTATTAAAAGTAAATTAATGTAATACAAGAATATTTATACTTATTCTCTAGGTGAAAATCAAGCTGCAGTTCACCACGACACCTGGAACAAAGGCTCCATATTCTTCAAGATCCACGAACTAAATTTACTTGTCTTCATTATATCACTGTTATTAATTATGTAAATTAATTATTTTCCGATATTTTCGTTTATGATATTGTTGTAACTTTCCACACAAACGTTTTAATTGTAATTATTATACGATAATAAGCTTTTATATTTTAATGTTTCATAATGACGATAATATTTATATGAAATTGTTCAAATAAAACTGGCAAATATTGAAATAAAATATTATTAATCACTAAAGAAATGAATAGCATTCATGTCATGCGATTATGTCACAAGGACCAAAAATCAAGTGGCATCTAATATTTTACGTATTTAAGTAATCAATGAAACATTTTGGCATTGTAATTTATGGTAATTTGTAGTTATTTTTTACATAACTTTTATAAATTATAAGCCATTCTAATGCATGTAAAGTGTACTGGATACTAAGTGTATTTAAATCTCGGCTAGCGCCTCTTTCAAAAAATTTAAATATAAAGCCCTAGTTATAAAAAGATTTTAAGAGTTAAAGGATCATTTAGGTTAATATACGATGTACATAATAGATATTATTGTTTACCATTCAACATTAGTACTATAAGATAGAATATTCATAATGTATTAGATGTATTTACGTTTTTGTCATGTATGTAATACGAATGTACAGTCGGTTATTAAAAAAGATCCAAATTATTAAAAGTTTTACATATAAAGGCATAGCCGTTATGTTAAGAGGTTACGAAAATTGTTGTATTTTGTTAACGAACAAGTTCATTTAAAATCTGTAAACAGGATATTTTAATGATTTATTGTTAAATAACAATCAAGCTAATACACAAATATAATATAATAAAAGTTTGTTTTATTTATTTTATGTTTATTCCATTTTAGTTACTTTTAGTTTATATTCCTTACTAATCCTTTAATACAAAATAAAATAATAATCTAGTCTTGTAACGCTTATTTCAACGAAACACGCTATTACAGTTGATATAAGTGGAAGAATGGTACCTTTTACTCAGAGAGTCTCTCTCTTTCTCTCATATTTTTATGATCAAGCCATGTCAAGTACAAGACCAATGGTTGGCAAGAGGTTACATAACCACATACGAAGCTGCCAGTGGGAATTCCTTTAAAAAACCTAATAAGCAAAGGAGTCAATTTTAATTGACTAAGATAAGGTGTAGAAAGAACTATAATATAATAAATCTATTTACAAAAAATATAATAAAAAAGTATATTTTGCTTTGTTTGAACATGCGAGATAAGTAATTTTGTTTGTTGCATATTTTAAGTATAAAAAAGTAAAAAATCGATTTCAAAGATACACAAATTATTGCACAATTAATGAAAATTAAAATTACTTAGCGGGAAATAATATTTATTTTGTACAGCAATTTGAAGTCCCTAATATTTACTACAGCCTCATTGCGATAAAGCATCTTATAGAATAATATAAAAGTTAATGAACTAAAGTGACTTATCACTTAAGAACTAAAGCGATTATCCATCGAATTCTAAGTATCCATCGAATGGAATCGACTTCGAACATATCTAATTAGATATTCTATAGTAGTAGTACAGTAAATGAGAACCCCCATCAGTTATTTTCACTATTTAAAAACATGTTTCTAAAAAAAAGACGAACTAAAAAAATCAAAAGGCAGTGCAACTGTCGTTTTAGTCACACTGAATATATAAAAGCAGAATATATGCATTTTTTGTTAAGAATTCAGCTACGATTTTAGGTATCATATCAATACTTAATAAATAATTAGATCGTTTTACTAGCAAACAGATCATGTAATTTGAAAACATGTAGGTAGTCTTGAATTACAAATGTAATTAATTATCTTAACTTCTATTATAAATCATAAATATAGTTACTTATAAAAAGAAAATTGAATGTTAAATTACAGAAATACACTACTTATCGAGATTATCCTGAACTAATAATGTCTCAAAACCATTATAGTTATTTCCATTATACCAGAATGAAAGGCGCAATTACGAAAATGAAATCCGTCACAAACATTCTCTACAAAATTAATTAATGACCATATAGAATTTAATCAAATAAAATGTTTCGTAGAAAATATGATATATTAAATTTAGAAATTAGAATTTATTATCAAAATCGAAGTCCACATGCAACTCGTAACAAGGTAACTGAATTAGTTAGAAAGTTGATTTGAGGACAATAAGCAATAACCCTGTACAAAATATAACTGCAAATGTTTTAATTTTTTATATTAAAATATTGAATTATTATTGTTCATTTATATCGTGTATCTCAGAAACGGCTCTAACAATAAGGGTCAAAGTTTCTCTTTAGATCAGGAATTGCTTTGAACGAAAAAACATATTTACTAAAATAAATAATAATATACTAAAATATGTAAGTTAGACTTATACTGGCAAAGTGACTTCTATTACGAATACTTCTAGTACGTTGCATTGTCGACAAAGGACAACCCTTTGATCGAGCGCATGCACCGAGCAACGCTCGTTCGCCGTAGGTATAAAATAAGGTATCCGATCTTAAAATCTGAAACCTGGAATAGATCCATAACATAATATTATGATAGTACATGTTTCGGTACAATAAAAAGTGGGGTAAAAGTGGAAAAAGTGTTGAGTCCTCCATACCTGCAAATAAAAAACAATCTTTAGCACAAAAAACAAAACTACAAATATGTTAATACGACAAACTGAATTAATCTATACATATAATAAAATTCTAACTAAGTAGAATCTACATTGAATATTTTTTAGAAAATCTAATGGTAATAGGCATTATTGTCGATATAGAGGCCAAGTCTATTATTTTTAGAATTTTTGTCTCTCGGTCTGTCTGTGACCGCATCACGAGAAAATTTAATGAAATTTTATATGATGTTACCTAGTTACCCGGGTCAATATATAGATTACTTTTTACTAAAGGAAAATAACTCATCTCTGAGAAAAATACAAAAAGAAGGTTAGGAATAAACCACGCTTGCATTTACGTCTTTAGAACGTGGGCGGAGTCGCGGGTATTGCTACTAAATTTTATAAAATAAATATCTAAACCAGAAATGTAATTAAAGTAATAATAATACTTTCTTAGATTTACGTGAATATTCGACATTATAAATGAGACTACCTTTTCGGATTTTGTCGCGGATTTATTTTGATTTTTAGTTCCCGACGTTTCGAATGCTTTACAGCAATCATGTTCACGGGAGAGACTCAGTCTCTCAATCCAATTCAATCCAGTCTCAAAATCCGAAAAGGTAGTCTCTTTTATTAAGAAATACATAATATTAATATCTGTTTGTAAGGTTAAAACTTTTTTTTTGCCAAATGAAAATAATTTACGGAATAATCACATTTTTTGTCTGTCTGTCTGTTTGACCAAAGTAACCTCCAAAGAGGTTGGACTGATTTTGACTCGACTTTCACTGGCGATCATTGATATTATAAGTAATAACTTGGCTTTTAGAAAAATAGTAGGGGTCAGCCCAAAAAATTAAAAAGACATACCCCGAAGTTAGCAACCAACTAAGTAGTGGCTAGTAATATTTAAAATATGCAATTTAGCTAAGATAAGAGATATAACATTTTTATCTACATTCCAATGGCTTTTGATGCTTATTACTAATATACTTACTAAGAAAGTCAGTTTGCATGCAAATACATTATGTATGTTTATATAAAGCACCAGTTATATAAAAAATAATTTAATATTGATAAATCCTATAAGCCTTTTTCGAAGTCGACTGACTTTGGGTCTCTGTTTTCAAAGTCAAGTGAAATTTATAGACGCTTGAATATTTTAAAGTTACTTCGAAAGGCTAGGCAGCTTCAACACTCAAATAGCTGATAGTCGTAAAGATCATAATATACGCCAACATCTAACTCAAATATGGCGTTATCCGGATAAATTATATTTTGAGGGCGCACGTGACCGCACAAGAAGTTCAAGGATTTACATTGTGGTACTGTATTTCATTATCTTTGACGTTGAAATTAATATGCCGGTTGTAGGTTTTAAAAATTAAATTTATTGTAAACTTTTTTACTTATAAATTATGATTGTATGATTGTATGATGTACTAGACAAAAATATAAACTTAAATATATTTTAAAACGTCTTACCGCACATTATGTAACTTGACTACAAATTCTCGTAACCGAAAAGAATGCTAAATATATAATAGTTGATAAAAGACTTTAAATACAAAAAATAAACAATACAAGTGGATAAAATGGGTATAAAACGAAATACAGGCATGAATCTGGATGAATGTCAAACTAAATATTTAAACAGACGTGGATGAGTCTACTGAAAATGTAACAATTTTGAAAAGGATGACATACTATCATTCTGTATGAAATTTCAGGATTTATACAATGGATCTGGAATGATATGAATATAACTTGATAATAGTAAAAATATATATTTATAGGTGTCCTAAATAAAATCAACTTCAGCTTCCAATATATTATATTATCAAGAATAAGTTACAATAATTATAGGCGATATCCATAAAATAGATTCAGCTTTCATAATTATCGTTATACATTATTGGGTTATAATTCCTCTTTCAACTAATATTTTAACAATTTATTATTTGCCTTTTCAACCACAGTCAACATCTTTGCCTATCAACTCCTCGCAGATCCAATCCCTTCCAGAACAAATCATCTGTCTTGTCCATCTTTTTTTCTTCATTTAAATATTCTTTATTTTTATAACACTTTTCATAATTTGGCAGTCAAAATTACAATTACAAAATGGGCATTTTAACAAATTAAAAACTATTTTATTTTACATTAAAATAGCGAAACCATACATATTACACAAAATCTTGTTTAATTAATGATTAAACGAACTTACCTGTAAGTGAAGTTCTATCATAATTATATGAAGTGCTTCGTCCGAAGAGATTAGTATAAAGTATTTATATTGACACTATGTAGTACCGCATAGGTGTCACCACTTCTGCACTGTAGTTAAGAAAAAAGATCTCAATATGACTAAAAATATTTAAATGTTTCCTTCCTTTTTATTTTACCTTGTCACAGCAATAGCGACAGAGCTTCATTTAGTTTAGAGAGTAGAGATATTTCCGCAACGCTTAGGGCCATAAGGGGTGGGAGGGACTTACTAATCTCTTCGGACGAAGCACTTCATATAATTATGATAGAACTTCACTTACAGGTAAGTTCGTTTAATCATTAATTATATTTCGTGCTTCGTCCTCGAGATTAGTAAAAAGTATTTATATTGACACTATGTAGATGTTGAGAGTAGTGGAGGAAATATCGAAAAAGATATACAAAACAAAATAACTGTTCAATTATTTTATATGAGAATATACATATTACGTATGTAAGTGTAAGTAAAAAAATATTTACTTGGTGTATTTAACTATATTCATATTTCAAAAGAAATATTATAATCAGAAAGAACATAAAGACCTGAATAAGGCGGTATTATTAAACATGTTAGTAATGGTCTGTTGTATAATCTTGCAAAAGTAGAGGAATTGTCAGAAAAACCAAGAAGAAGTTTAAAGCAACTAGTTGCCATAAATGTATGGCGTGTGTAATGAAAGGAGTTGGTTATACGAGTTTTCGCAACAAAAATTTTAATAATATCACTACTATGAATTTTTACTTGATCCAATTAGATTTTTTATAACGTCTGTAAGTTTGTGGGTTGTCAGTTGTCAGTTGTCACTTAAGGAAACAAAGTAAAAACATTTCTTTGTTTTCTACGCGACATTGGCGAAGTCAACTGTGCCCAATCGGCACGCCTGGAAGCCCTTAAAGGAAAAAATTGAATTGAATTGAACATTTCTTTTTTAATTGATCTAGAGACAAGTTTTCTTTTGGGAATAAAGTTGCCAAATAATTTAAAGCTATACTGGCATCCCATGTGCCATTATATTTTGGTAGTGATGGTCTTAGTTTGTAAATCTTTTACAAATCGAACGATTATATATCTATCGTCCTTAGAAATATTACCGATATTAATTAGAGAAAGAGCTTCTCTGTGACTGATGATGGTGCCATATTGGCCCCATTATTTATAATACTTGTGGAAAAATGAAATGTTATAGGTTGATTACGACGACGACGTAACGTCTAAGGCAAGCGTCATATTGCTTAGTTGTACAGCTATGGATACCAATAAAATATTTAAGTAGCCGGGCGGGACACAGAGTGACGTCCCGATAATACTCCGTCAACCACGGTAATGTATGTTTGCTTTCGTTTCCTGGAATAAGGAATAAAGAAATCATTAGTCCAATTTTGGAATATTTGACATCGATAAGCGAGTAAATAGGGTTCCACATTGTGTGGCCAGTAGGGTACCACTACAACATTCTCAGCTTGATCTGAAATTAGTTTAGTAATGCCTTGTCAAATGTAGATCGATTGGTGGCGAAAGGTAGAAAAGCCAAGGCGCCAGGCGTAGAAAAAATAGTGTAACCTGTCAAGCGTGAATGCTGTAATTGCTAGAGCTTCTGTGTCTCTTTGCCAAGAGATATATAGTAGATATATTACTACATGTTTATTTAAACAGCTGGTAAATAAATCTGTTTGTGGGCACAGAACCTTTGTAAAAAGTTGCATTCAACAAAGGGATGGATCCGCCTGGACTTGGCATACACGTTATCCTGTAACTTACTGTATAAGGCAGATATTAAAAAGTTTGAAATGAAGTTGTAAGTTCTAGATGATATATGATGGCATTTTTGTAAGAGACTAATCACTCGCTCGCACTAGATTACTAGCTGATTTGCCTGTTACACGCTTCATCCCCCTGTAGTTGAGCGTCGGAAAGTATTTCCAATAAAAAGGGTCCTATTTATTTATGCCTATAGTAATTCTATGTATTGAATGATCAATAGAATTAGACCCATCAATTTAAGTTGGGTAATATAGTGTCTGGAAGGGACATATATATTTCGTAATCTTTATTACCAGTAGGTCAAGATAACTTCAGCGTTCCAGGTCTTTTGGATACAGCTGACCATATTTTACAGCAGGGCAGGCTGAAGCTAACAATTTTAACAATTCGGTAAATATACGTTTCTTAAAGAGGGTAAGCTTAATTGTCATTCATATTTATGTATAACATACCATGTAAAATATTTGCACGATTTAGAGGGTATTTATACATTGTTATCGTTATTGATAAAAAACCATACAGTTTCTAAGATTCTGTGTGATCTTAACCTTTTGAGTACATTCTTTATAAGTATAAAGCCCGTTAAGTACAATTCATCATGGTATATCATTGATTGATAACCACAGGAATGTTAATTGTTAATTTTAATTACAGGTTTCAATAATTTAGTAAATATGAATGGTGCTGTACAGATACTGATTGGTAATAAATTAATTCGACTGTTTGATAACATATAATAAATCTGAGATATTTCTCAGAGCTTTGTGAATATTTAACAAAAAATAGGCGTCTTTAATCTCTAAAGTCGCAGTACAGTATTTTTTTTTATTCGTTAATACTTTTAGAGTTATACGAATATCCTCTTAAAGTAAGATGTGTCGAATGTCGATAAACTTATTTTAGCATTATAAATTTAAAATGCCTCAAATTATTCGGTTTTGGAATAAAGAAAACAGGCTATATAAATTGATCACAGCATGGTTCACAATTGCAAATAGCTCCAATTGTCAATAAATTATTATTAGATGGTACTAGTTAGCGAATCAGAAAAAATATTTTGCATTGTTATATAAGTTTATAACATAGCAAATAGCATAACGATGTCGACTAAATAAGAACCATTGTTTTCGATAAGGTTAAATTATTGCCTGAAGTATCCGTAACATTTATGCTTTTTGAGGATTTCAGGTTCAAGATCAAAGTTCACTTTAGAAACTGCTTTTACAGTTTTCTGTGATATAACAGTCAGTTTCAAAGAAAAATCTTTCGATTTTGGTGTTGTATAATTGATCCATTAATTTCATTATTTTAACAAAATAGAGCGCAAAACAAAGTCAGGTATTTTACATTTTTTATGTTGTATGTAAAAGGATTCGTCAGACATCATTAGGTCCTTAATGAATTCATTGTATACTACCTTATTCAAGGCAGTAGGAAAAGAGATGTCAGCTGTTTCTGTTGAGCCTCGATAGCTTTGTATCTTTTTAGTTCGATAAAAACTCCTTTAAGGATTAACCAGCCACGTGGCTATATTATCTAGACCAGTTCTGGCGAGTATCTAGTTGTGACATCTTTGTTTATGCCTGAGCTATATTCTATTCATGAGCCCGCTTTTAAATAGTCTGACAGGCCAGGAGTATGCACACGTCACATCACTCGTGGTTAGCAGGAGCAACGGCGCTGGTTGCAGCGGTATCTCTTATGTATATACACGATCATATATATGGCGCAAAATCGATTTATTATGTCTGGATTTGATTCTTGGCTTAAAACAAAGGAGCCATTTCCAAGTATGTCAAGGACATAAATAAGTAATCTTCATACTGAAGCGAGTTGTCCGCTCCAAACATTCTGGCACAGTTTTGTAATTCTACGTAAACATAGAAGCATTTTTAATATAAGACTATGACAATAATGTGCGCGAGATAGTTGCTCAGACTACTCAGATGCATGACTAAAGGTAAGAGTGATGCATTACCGTATTATTATTAGAATAAAGCAAAATAGTAGCCTAGAATGATTGGCAAATTCGATTAGAATAGGTTATGAAACATACTAGTCGAGTTTTTCCCTCAAACCAATACTGGCACAGTTTCATAATTCCATTTAGAGCCATTATTAATATAAAAAGCGACGGGATAGTCCCTCAGACAACCCTGGTGCATTTTTAATGTAAAGGCTATTAAAATATGCCCGAACTAATCCCGCAGATTACTCTGATGCATGTTTTAAGGTAAGCAAGGTGTATCACCAATATTAGAATGTGGCGAAACAGTCCCTCAGACTGACTCATCTGTTACTTTAAATTAGAAAAAAGTTCCCGAAAATACTTGTCGAGTTGTTTCCTCAGAATAACTCTGGCATACTTTTACAATTCTCTATTTAGAGCCCTTAATATAAAAAGCGGCGGGATAGTCCCTCAGACAACCCTGGTGCATTTTTAATGTAAGGCTATGAAAGTATGCGCGAGATAGTCCCTCAGACTTCTCTGATGCATAAATAAGGTAAGCATTATCATTTATTAGAATGTGGCGAAACAGTCTCTCAGACTGATCTGGTACATTTAATTAAAATAGGCTATTAAAAATACTTACAATTCGATAGTTCCTTGACGAACAAAGTTCGAAGATACACTTTTTGAATTATAAAGTCAATTTATTATTATTTCTACTTTCTTTCTTTCCACTTGGGCGTAGAAACACCGTATAATATGTATTTAGTGCGAAACTTTAACGTACTTAATTAAATTAAGAGATGAGAAGTGGTTGAGCACTGAAATGCGAATGGAGCTCTGTCGCTATTGCTGTGACAAGGTAAAATAAAAAGGAAGGAAACATTTAAATCTTTTTTCTTAACTACAGTGCAGAAGTGGTGACACCTATGCGGTACTACATAGTGTCAATATAAATACTTTTTACTAATCTCGAGGACGAAGCACGAAATATAATAAATATTATAATATATAATATCATAATTATTTTCTTTTTTTTTATATTTTTTATCAAAATCCTTATAAAACATTTACGAATTTCAAGAGCAAGTTGTAATTTATTTTCGACATTAAGGCAAGCTTTGATCGGCTTTATACAAGAAAGTTTTAATAAGTTTTCTATTCAAAAAAGTATTTAATTTTATCATAATACTTTTATGGTAATTGCTATTCATATTTAGATAACATTTTATAATTATCATGTTTTAAAAAATAATGGTGCTACATTATGTGATTGGCTTAAAAGTGACATTGCGTTTTGCGTAATTGAGCATCTTCTAACATCTTTTATCATATGTTTCATAGTTTCAAAAAGCTCTAATATCTACGGATCCGAGAGTAGAGTAGCGAGATTAGCTAGCTAATAGAGTACATAGTTACGCAGAAGGTATTTAAGTAATTTAAAAAATATAGAAAATACGCTTGCTAAATATCTATGTTTTTCTTTCACTTAAGATAACGGTATGAAAAAAAAATTAAGCTACATGAAGCAGTAATAACGATTATTTCTGTCTTAATCGATAAAGATAAAAAATAGCTAGATTCGTTCCCTTTATTATTTATTTCAAAGCCACCGCAGCGTCGGTAACGAGGCCTCGTTTAAGGGCATTTCTAAATGTTTTTTGAATATTTTATTTACATTAATTAAAAGTGAGGATCTTTAAAATTAAAGAACTGTGAAATGAATAATTAAAATCTATGATTATTCATATATTTACTTTCATAAAAGTACGATTTCATCGAAATCCTAATACCTCCACTAATAAACTATGTACATTGCCCAACGTAGGTATATTAACACTTTATTTAAATCTATACTATTACAGACAAACGAAATTTCCAGACATATTTGTAAAATATCAACCGGTTCCTATTATAACTCAAAACATTATATCCTTTAGAGACAGAAAAGATTGATGGACAGATGGACGAAGGAACAGACGAAGTAACTAATAGCGTCCCGACCATTTGGGACCTCTCACCCTAAAGCAATTTAATATAGTGGATATAGTCGTGATTTTATTTATATTTTTATACTTTAATTGTATAAAAATTTATTTTTTTACCCATCGTATCTTATATTGATATTTATTATATTGTAAAACTATAAAATAATTATATAATAATTTTAATATCTTTATTTCACTTACTTATCCGTATACTTTAGGCAGTTAAAAATTATGTATTATGAAAATTTATAAAAATTATGAATTATGTATATTATTTAGTATCATATAGTGTCTGATTAAATTACCCAAGCCAAGTTAATAGGGTTAAAAAAATTAAGTATTTACTTACTTTTACAAATAGTACAATGTATTAAATCTACTAAAATCATAATTAATAAGGTGTAAAAATACTAGTAAATTGAAGCTTTAACGGAATATTTATGAAACGATTAAGTTTCGGTTCCTTTGTTATGCTTTGATTATTATTTCTCAAGTGTTACGTGTACGGCACATTAAAGCTAACGATGCCTCCTTAGAATATCATATATTTTTGCTTTTATCTTAAGCTCTGATTACAACGTGTAATGTAGAATTTTGTGCATACGTTCAGCTAAATCTAACTTAAAATACTTACATTGTCACTATTATTATATTTTTATTTTATATTATACACGCGACTATTTATGAAGATGAACTTTTATTATTTTTTCACGGAAAAACTCCGCATTGAATTTAGATACAACTTTAAGAGACATACGTTATATCACAGAAATACAGGCTATATTTTTTTTAAATATACCTACTAATATATAAATGAAGTGCAGAACCACGAAAAAACGCTAGTACTCCATAAGCATAAAATAAACCTTAAGGTTCTATTTCAACAGCTAATGCAATGCTTAATAGAAATGGTAACTTTATAGTATCACATCGCCCTTATTATACTTTAAAATTGGTCTGCGTCTAGACGTATTAGAATGCCTAGGACATTGTATTTTTAACATTTTCTACGCGATTATATTTCAATATTGTTTTGATTATGTTGTAATATAAGAAATTTAAGTAACTCTTTGACAGATCTGTAAATATTACTCTTACGAGTATTTATTATTGTTGGAAACTTGGAAGCTTAAAAGCTTAAGTTGTATAAGTAGGTATAGTAGTATCTCTTACATACACATTATATTGGGTAAAGTTAGGAACTTTGAATGTTTCGGTTATAGAGATTTATATATCGTCATAATATGTATTTTATGTATTACTAGTAGATTACTAATAATTAATAAAACTAAACTAATTTATTTTAGAATTTGATAATATGAGTCATGTAAATATAGTAAAATGAAACGCAAACAACATTTTTTTAATAATAATCATGTTCTCCGACTGACTTCGGCCATGACGGCCAATCTCAATGAGACAAGCCAACTGCGCAGGAGATATTATAGTGCACAAATGTACGCGTAGACCAACGGCTTTACGTGCTCTCCGAGCCACAGGGGTGACACACCGCCAACTTCTCAACTCCGGGCTGTTACTGAGGCTTATGAAACAGAAAGACTCAATAACTAAACTTGGCCTGACCCGGATCCGACTCGAATCCCCGCATACCTCCCGGTATGCGACCGTACATGCTATCCACTACACCACCAAGGCAGTTATTTAGCAATTTTAATAATTATAATCGAGCGGCAAATGAACGTAAGTACTACTAAAGAAGTCTAAAGTATGGCGCATTTTTGGCAACTATTGTGAACATTATCCCTATAAAGCTGTTGCAATTTATGTTCATAGCTAGTAATTTGCTTTCAAAATTGTTTGTTATTCAGTATATGCTTCAGGGACTCTTTAATTTAAATTAATTACTATTAAAATCCGGTGAATGAACAAGATGAATAGAGCTTTTAAGATCCACTCATCATTTACTTTTAATACTTATTGCTTACTCAGCTGCGTAGTCAAAATATTTAATGAAACATCTAAACACGTTGCTTATTTAGGACTTCTTTTAAGTTCAGTTTCAATTGTAATAAAAAATGATTATGTGTATTACTAGTACGAATAATATCACATACGTACAAGTTGAATAATTAACCACTTTTATTCTCAAGTCAATTATAAAGAACTACTGTGTAGTGCAGGAATATTTAAAAATAAAGACTTAAACAATTTCCTATTATAAGAAAGGTCAATTTAATATCATGTTCTAGTTATAAAAGATAGCTTGCCAGTATGTAAAAATTTTGTTCACGTACAAAACTGAAACAATGAAACAACTATTCCCTAAGCTATTATTTTCTACAAAACAACCATCCCACAGTTGCAAAAAGAAAAAGAAGGAATACCTGCATTGTTATCTAAGGTTAAGTTTTTTTGGTTTTTTGTTTGGAATAACATACTTTCCCGGACAATTATAGCAAAATCGAATCTGTTTTCGCATATTTAAATTAAATGATCTTAACGAGGCGAATGAACTTACGAATGTCTATATGGGTATTAATTTATTATGTTTTGTTAGAAGGATTCCTAAAATGTAATTAAATTCTAATGTTCGCCTGAAAGCAATTAAAACCAAGGCTTGTTATGTTTTTTCAGGAACGTTTGTTACTGAAGAAATATTTGGTTCAAACTATATCCTTAGGCTTGAGATTTTGAACATTTTGCCAAGTTCAGTAAATTTTTAGTATTTACAATGAAGGTAAATAAAATTATAAAGTTTTTAAGGCTTACATAATATTGGCACGTTACATCTCTTTAATGCTATTTCGTACGGAACTTTTCATAATATTTCAACTTGTATATCTATTTATACTTCATTTTTGCAAAAAACATAACCTGCAAAATTAAAACATATCTACAAAAGTAAAAGTAAAATGTTTATTTTTTATATCACCTATATTTATATGCACTAAAAATTATGAGTATGGCATATAGTAGCTTCCTTCTTCTATTCAGCTTTAAACTTTCATAGCAAGAAATAAGTCTTTGTTAAAAAGTAAAGGCCAGAAGAGTGGCACTCTCATTATTTCAGGTATGAATAACGTTCTGTACTTATAACTCAAATATTCCTTTGAAGTTAATGTTTCATTACTTCAGTATCGTTCACAATTTATATTAGTTGTTCACAATTTTTATTGTTGTTAATCATAAAATTAGTATTTGCAGGTTATTTTAAATAATAAATTACTTATAGAATATTTCTTTGGCATAGGTAACGTATGAACTGTACGTATGTGTCATGATGCATCATGTTCTATGGTCGTATCCATATTCTATAGGTTAAACAAAGGTTTAGTTATTATTAAATTTAAAATAAATCCTCCATAATACCTAACATATTTTTCTATTTATTAATAAATAACTACTCACCATCGTTTCGCTCGAGTTCGGCCCTTGTGAAACAAAAACCAAACCATTATGTAATTCCAGATTATCTCTAGCGAGATTGAGGAACAACCATCCATCCTGACAATTGAAGATCTAAACTTCCACATTTATAACATTAGTAAGACAAAATAAGAGTTTTTTAAAGACGTACGGACAGACAAAAATGAATTTATAAACCGAATGGCCTGGGAATGAAAATGAACTCTAAAAATACAATATAGATATCGAGCATTATCTGTTTATGTTAAATTAACATTCGGAGACTTCAAGCTGATTTTGAGCGTGATCTCATTCCTTTTGTTATGAATTGATTAGATACTTATCTCAAGCGTACTTGAGCGGCGCCATGTCGCTAACGAGACTTTCTTCAAAGGTCTCGCTTTACTCAGATATTTTATTCGCACCATTAAATTTTGATTAATTCCACAATCTTTGATCTTTGTCTTATAATAATTTGGCACCACTGAATATTTCTTTATTAACAACTTACAATGAAAATATTATTTCTTAGAATAAATATTTTACTGTAAGTTAATTGAAATCTATTATTATATTATACTAATTAAATAGCGCTATGAACCTTTTTTGAAATGATTTCAAGATTTTTTTATTCATTTTATTATATATACTCGTACAAACCTTTGCGACTTTAACTAAATGTGTGAGACGTATAAAAGTGTACAACAGCATGCGCATACACATTCTTATCAACCGACTTCCAAAAATGAGGAGGTTCTCAATTCAACGGTATTGTTTTACGATAATGCAGTACATGCATAGATAGATTTGATTAAAAGACAACATTATTAGTATTTTTGTTATTATATTTTAATATGATATTAATAAAACTCGTTATAACATTTAAATCAACGTACAATATAGTTACGTTGATGGCTGATGAACAGTCTTGATCCTATTTATTACGTTGGTACACTACCTATTCACAATATTGTCATGTTATCGTAGCCAGCCCGATGATTTCTTAGACGTGAAAGTACCTAACTTACAAAGAGGCGGAAAATGCAACAAAAACTATATTTCGCCGTCAGAAAGTTTCAAAGAACTATTTGCTTTAGATACTTTTAATGTTCATATTATTTTAGTTTTTTCTAACAAAAATATTCAAACCTACTAATGTTTGTTTTGTATGCATACCATTTGTTTTACTTTTAATAAAATTAATTTTTAGTATTATCGTTTTTTCTGAAATCTAATGTACAGAAAATAGCTAATAAAGTTAAAAAATCGGTAAATTATTTTATTAAGTTACATAATAAACACTTATTATAATTATTAATTTTAAAACAGTCCATATGTTAAAGGTATTTTTTTTAGTCTTAGTACGTATATATCTCCTAATAAAGTATATTCAAGTAGAAAAATAGCTTTTAAAGTTACACTGCGTTGTTTATTTATAGCAGTCTCTAAATCCAGATAGAGTAGAAGGATTTTAGGATATGGTAGAATGGACAAATGATAGCCAGGTTTTTACAAATTTTATATGCGGCTTCGAATTTAAAATTTACCTGCTATTATAATTATTTTTAAAGAAAACCTATGTTTAACTTGTAGTGTCATTTAATATAATTTGACTAACTATTAATGGGTATGGTTTGAAATGATTCTTTGAACCGATGTCAACTCAAAAGTATTAAAATATATTGAAAAATACATAAATATTTATATAATTTTATATGTCAGCCGTTTTTATTCTTCTTACAGCTACATTTCATGACAAAATGTGTAAATCATCAACAATAGTCCCTATAATATTTTCTTTTAATGTTAAGAGAAAAAAAAGCTTTTAAATAATAGCAATGTAACCAGAATAATCAATAACTAATAGAAATCATCGTGTAGATAAAATATTTAAAAATATATTTCATTTTCTTACATATAGTATCGTCAGTTTTAGTTTGTGACTATGTTGTCATAAGATTTTATGATAAAAACTGATACATTGTCACTATAATATGTATTTATTAATAAAATATTGAAGTAAGGCGAATGCTCTATATGTAAAATAACGCACATTGAAGCTAAGTATCATTTAAATTTATTACAAGATTTTTCATTTTGAAAACAACGAAAAGAAAAATAGGAACCATCGTACTTAATTAATTAATCTAAGGTAGAAGAATCTCCATCTACTGTGTCGCACACAATATGTTATAGTCATTTTACTCAAAAACTATGTTAGAAATACTTTGCACTTTTGGAACAAAATAATATTATGTTAAACAAAATGTTACTGCAAACTCGATGTGCAAAGCCAAACTTGCATTTATCGATATATATTTTTTTTAATTTATATGCTTTATAGTAGAAGAATTGTGGCTATTTATGATTACAATACTGAAAAAGCATAACTGTTTAGCAATATGCATCTACACATGTACAAGAAAAATCGCATTAAAACAACTCTAAAACAAAATATAAAAGCAATAGAACGCTCCTTGGGACGAACCCGAGAACGTAGGGTGCATTGCTAGTATAGTGTATTCATCTATTCTATACATATTATAAAACAAAGTCCCTCCGCCGCGTCTGTCTGTCTGTCTGTCTGTCTGTTCGCGATGAACTCGAAATCTACTGCACCGATTTTCATGCAGGTTTCACCAATGGATAGAATGGTTCTCCAGGAAGGTTTTAGTATATAATTTGTCAAGGTTTTGTATACATTGGCTTAAATATAATGATATATGTTGGAGGTGTCGGAAAAAATAAGCTGTTTGGGAGCTTTCAACGAAAACGCTGCCTAAACCCTTTGAGATATGACAAAATGATGTATGGTGGAATTGTGTATCTTATATAGGTCTACAAAAAAGTCTACGATGGCATAAGTCTATCTCTTAAGGATAACATATTATATCCATTTTAATACTTTAAAAAAATGGGCAATTTTAATGCGATAATTGGAAAGCTATAGGGAACGTGCACAACGAAGGTGCTGCCGACTGGCGTCACCAATACGAATCTTGTACTGTATTAATAGTTGTCATCGACATTTATAACAAGTAAACGAGTAATTTTATGAGTGAAAATTATTATTCTAGCTAATCATAATGTATTGTTGCACTAGCGATTCACCCTCGCTTCGCTCGGGTTCAGAATACAAACTTTTAATGTCTTACTTATTTCATATTTTGGATTTTGTACAATTCACACAATATCTTTATAAATTGTAGCCTATGTGTTATTCTGATGTATAAGCTATATAATTGTAAAGTTTCATTAAGATCCATTCAGTAGTTTTTACGTGAAAGAGTAACAAACATCCATCCATCCATACTTAAAATATTAGTTGTGTTTATAATATTAGTAGGATTTCTGAATGTAGCAGGATGACCGATACATGCACTAATTATTTTTAACAAAAAAACAAAAACCGACTTCCAAACTTAATAAATCTAAACTAAAAAGTAGAAAATAATACTTTTAAGGACTTTGTTAATTTTGGAGTCGGTGCCAGCCAGGTATTTTGATTATGTTTACAAATTGATAGATTAATCGAATATGTATCTATTTAGGGTTATTTTGCTTTGGCTGGCACCGACTTCAAAATTAACAAAGTCCTTAAAAGTATTATTTTCTACTTTTTAGTTTAGATTTATTAAGTTTGGAAGTCGGTTTTTGTTTTTTTGTTAAAAATAATTTATTTTTAAATTTTTTGCGGAAAGTAGATACGTATTGTGTTAATGACTATAAAAATTTACCTTCTATTATGAGGTAAACCTAATAGCCTGAAACTATACAACTATACGTTCATAATTGCGTATTATATTGAAAGAATTTTCTTTAAACTGCTAACCGTTGAGGTGTTGTACCTTCCATCATCAGTTACGGTACGTGACTCAAATATCCATATAGCCTATAAAAGATTCGGCCGAGCATCGTTAATTGCTCCTAAGAATTGAAGAGTTCCGATACTTTGTCATGAATCCCATCATCAGAACCTTACCAAACTCTCATCAAACTACCCTTGAAGTATACCCTTTCCATTAAAAAAAGAATCATCGAAATCGGTTGGCGTGATATTGAGTTATTCGTCCATTTGTCGCGCAAATACTTAATGCAAATTTAAGACTTTTATGGTTTTCTCATGGATACCATTATCAGAACTGGAAAATATTAAAATGGGACCACATGGGAAGCACTACCTTTCAAATAAAAAAATAATTATCAAAATCGGTTCACCCAGTTCAAAGCTATGAGCTAACAAACATAAAAAAACAGAGAAAAAACAGACGAATTGATAACCTCCTCCTTTTGGAAGTCGGTTGAAAACGAAAATAAATCAAATAGCGTAAAATTTTATTACTTTCCACATAATACTACTCTCATGCCTTGGTTATGTGAAAACGCAAAAAATGATAAACGCAATAATTCAGAAAATTATTTCCCATTATTTTCACGTCGTAAACATGGTATATTTTAATTTCTGCGACCATTTTGCCCGTTACCACCGCTTCATTTTTTTAATTTACTATCTCTTCAACCTCCAATACATGGCGGGCCTCGATGAGCTTTTGACCTTTGGTATTTTGGTTAAGCTACTAGGCTTGTATTAAGGATACCAAATAGTTTATATATTATGTACTACACATTACAAATTTTAAATACGTACATATTATTAATATAAACACCCATGACTGGAGTACAAGCATTCGTCAATCAATCAGTCAATCGTGCTCAACAAATAATTGCCTCCAGCGGGACTCGAAGCCGCGACGTGCCGCCCGCTCGCTGACGTAGAGTCACTACCAACTGAGTCTTTAAAAGTTTTACAAATTTTTTTTATATACGCGGAAGTGAATTCGAGTGCACTTTTAACTAATTCTTGTGTTACTGTGCACTTTTGACTAATTCTTGTGTTACTATAATTTATAACAATATTAAATTCATAATATACGGCCAGAACACAATTTTGAATTCTATTGCAATATGTACAGTAAAAGGCCGGTTTGAATTTACATTTTACTCACGGTCTGAATAGTAACACTGTGTATTCAGTTAGTGCCCAGCACTTGCATCGCCTGCAGTGTTACCTTAGGATATGAACTAAAATTTATTTTGCTTAACCTTTCTAACTGTTTTAATGTTTCAATTTAGTATAGTTGCTATGCTTTTAACATAAGTATTAAATTGATTTGCGAGTTTTTTTTAAATATAAATTGTATTATATATTATAAGCATCTATATTTTTGAACCATTCATAAGATACATGATTATATTCAGGTATATATGGATCATTGACGGAGTAATGACATAAACATTACTTATATGTATACTTTACAGAACATTTATAGCACCCCATATAAATTCAATTCTCTTGTTAATGGCTTCAAGCGTGCCAGTTGACCCCTTACAAAATTCCAATTTAGAATTTACATTATAGTCAATTCAATGCAATAATTTTAAGTAACGATGTATAACTAAAAGTCAATTTTCACTCAAATCTTCAAAGAAAATTGGACCAAAGAACGTTTAATGATAAAAGCATTCATTATTATCGGCGATGTCTTTTATGTTAATCACATTCGCTATCCTTGCTTTTAAAATCAAAAGACTGTTTAAAAGCTTATTGAGAAAGTAATTGTTGGATCTAATTTTTATTTTTGGTTAAACTCAGTATTTATCATACTAATTGCGTGCCTTGGTAATTGTAGTCTGTTTCGGCAGACCTGTCGTCGGGGAGTCGTGGTTGAATCCGTAAGATATTTTGCGACGTTCTATTAAGTCTGTGCAGGTTTAAGTCGCTGGTTTGGTTTGGCTAGACGGTGAGATAATTGAATGTATATAATATATACAGATTGTATGCGTAAAAGCTTTCTCAACGTTTATAAAGCTCCACGCCACAAACAACATGCTGTTTTCTGCATTTAGAAAGTTATCAAGGATTAATATCATCTTTTTATAATATCTATGACAGCAGAGATCTTCTTTGCAAAAATACATTTATTATAACGAGTATAAATAATATGTAGTATAGTATTATAATATTTTTTTCATGAAAATAATAATATAATATGATAAATTTGTACGAGTATATTGTAATTTTTGCAAATATTTAAGCATATGCAAATATAAGTGGCAAATTTTACAGGTGGCGGTAGATTTTACATGTACTAGTGCTGCAACTTTTATGCTTAGGGAAACTTTGCTTCGAAACTTTTTGCTGTTATATTTATGTGGTTATAAAAGTTTTAATGCTACGCATAAATGCATGAGATAACATTATTGTTTGTAGACTATGTGTTACCTATTCCAGATAATAGTGTAGAGGTGCTGAGGCTGGAATTATGGTTGCGCATAGAGGTCCTGAGTTCGAGTTCCAAATTATGCCAAGTTCAGTTATTGAGTTTATAATCCTATCAGCTTGAAGTTATGAAGTAGGCGTTATTTTATCCCTGTGCCTCGAAGAGAAGAGGATATTATTATCATCATGCGGAACCATAGGTTAAACCTAGTTTTACATTTAAAAAATGTTCATATTCTATTTTCAAAGTTGTGTAAAACACATCATACATTTTAACACTTATCCGTAATTAGATCACTAACTTCCTCAATCACAAAATTTCCCCGAATCTAGTTTAGTACAATCAGGATTATCAAATTTTATCGCTTATCAGGACGCACGAAGCCCCAAATGACAGGACTAATGATGTTATATATTATTAAAGTTTATTTATGTGTAAGATTATTTTGTATAAATAGCTATATGTTGTTTCGTATAAATAGCATGCGGCTTTGTCTGCACCTTTTTCGAGCTCTACGAAACGTAACTCTACGAAAGTTCATATTGCTGTATCTCTAATAATCTATAAATCTGTAACTTTCAACATTTAAACCCTATGGTTTGGGAAAATTGTAACTCAAACTGAAATCGCAGTCCACCTATTTCCACCCATAGATAATACATGGAAAGAGTAGATTCTTCTTCATAATGACAATATGTATTTTTTATATAATTATAATGTTAATTTTGAGCTTTGAATCTTCTCAGAAAAGTCAAATTATTTTTGGAATTTGAAATGTATCATGAGAGATATGATTCCTTATAATATATATCCTCTCTTCATTCCGATATATCGTTGTTACGTTTCCGATATTTCGACAATAGCGCAAGCATTACGCTAGCAAAGTGACGGCTGTACTGATTTCGTATGGGTTGGTGTTATAAACGCTTAGACAGAGGGAGATACCCCACGCCTACAATCTGTGAATAAAGTGACTGTCACTTCAGTGACAGTCACTTTATTCTATTCTCGACATACAAAGCTTATTTTATCCAATCGTGAACCTTTTTGTTACTACTTTGGGGCTTAGATAATTAAAATCCATTCCCTCAGAAGTTTTTGTACACTGTAATTTCAATGGCTTCTATTCACAAACGCAAATAACTCAACTTCAGCAAAGAGCACGGTTAATTTACTATTTCAAATAGTAATACAATTGATCTAAACGTTTGTATTTTTATCATAATATAAGTATCGTTGCGAATATTTGTACAAATTTTTTACTGAATTATATTTCTTTAAGTAAAGATATTAGATATAAGATAAGCTATTTTGAAATCTTAGATACTTTCATTTTCTAAATTATCTTTCACAAATGAATATATTATGGAGGTACCTACTCAGAGGAAATACAAATTATTCTTATCTGACAATTGATTACGCGTCGCGGCATCTGCTCATCAGTTGGATGAAATGTCAAACTGAGTTTCGAAATGACAAATGTTCGCTAATGACCCAATGGTTAGACACCAAATAATTTTACAAATATTTTCATGTACTATATTCTAATTTTGTACTTTACTGTATTTATTTTTATATTTAGGAAGTTGATGATTTTCTTTTACTTTATCTTTTATTTTTATTTTTTTCACAATTATTTTCTGTGGCAACACTTTCTAATCAAATTAGCATGGGGTGGTCCGTTAAGGTATATGACCTTAGAATAATAACGCTTAGAAGAAGAGCAGGCGAATTGAAGCCAATTCAATTATAATATTATATGAGTAAGTTAGTCATGAAAAAACAATAAATTATTATCTGATGAAATGTTAAATCTGAATACAATTTATATCATAATTCACATAAATCAAATGCAAACAAACATATAAATAAATAAATAATGTTGCTTCAATATTGAGTGGAACTATGATTAAAACTATCGTTCTAAGCGTTATCGTGCTAAGGTATACCTATACAACCTATTTATTAAAATGAAACATAGAAATCTCTTTATACTTAGGTAATTTCTCAGTTTTGAAAAAAATAAAAAAATAAAACAAGTGCGAGTTGGACTCACCCATGAAGGGTTCCGTAGCAGCAAGTAACATAGTATAAAAGTTATTGTAGTTCGTTGTAGATTGAATGAAAGATAAATTGCGGTACTATTTATGACGTATTAAAAAAAACTACTTACTAGATTTCGTTCAAACCAATTTTCGGTGAAAGTTTGCATGGTAATGTACATCATATATTTTTTTTAGTTTTATCATTCTTTTATTTTAGAAGTTACAGGGGGGGGGGTCACACATTTTACCACTTTGAAAGTATCTCTTGCGCAAACTATTCACTTTAGAAAAAAATGATATTACAAACCTCAACATCATTTTTAAAGACCTATCCATGGAACCAAAAATTTTTGAGTTTCAGTTCTAAACCCCAAGATTTATTGTTTTTTTTTATATTTTTGTGTGAAAATCTTAATGCAGTTCACAGGATGCATATACTTACCAAGTTTCAACAGAATATTTTTTATAGTTTCTGAAAAAGTGGCTGTGGACGGACAGACAGACAGACAGGCAGACATGACGAACTCACAAGGGTTCCGTTATTTTCCATTTGGCTACGGAACCCTAAAATGGTATAATTGGTAATAATAAGTAAATTAGCCTATATAAAATTTTACGTTAAAATTATCTTTGATGCTGCTTTTTAAGCTTTTAAGTGTCCATCCGTACTGCTCAAGATGATTTATTCCCGATTTAGTCGTTTAGCTAAGATTTTCCTAATGCTATTATAAAACCGTATATGACAAAATTTTGAAACCATATTTAACATTATTTGATCTATTTTTTCACTTTTACCTTTTAATCATATTACTTTTTTGAATTATACCATCCAATTTGCTTAGAAAAGACTTAGTAATACAGGTAAATTTTTAACAAAGTATAATATGATAAGGGTAAAACGACGCTGTAAAATGTATCATGTGACCGCAAAACAATTAGGGAAGCCACTCGCATACCTTGTGGAGGATTACATGAACGTTACTCTAAATTATAGACACATTAATAAAAACCGACGACTTAAATAAAATAATGAAACACTCTTTCTATCTGATATAACAAATTCTGGTTTCTAAATAATGTACATTTATGGCACATTATAAATAATAAAATATCTAGAACAAAGGGATTTGTTTTGTACTATACATTAAACCGTAGATAGTCTAATTAGCCAGTGTACAGCTTGTAGATTTCTTTTAGTTCATAATATGTGGTTTAAATATATCATTTATTATTAAACTTGAAATAAGACGGAATTTTTTAATTTTTTAAGTTCATATTCATTGTTAAAGTTAAGATTTAATAAAATTTAGTAAGAAGAAGTAAAATTATAACCAACAAAATATAATACATTAATTATTTTTATTTTTTTATTTAATACAGTTTTTACAACTTTAATATTTTTTATATTATAGCTTGAAAAAATATATTATAAATTAGGTGCGTTGATACAACTAATATTTCCATATTTTTTTCTTATTTTTCTGAAATCGCCTTAAGATAGCAAATTCCTCAGTGAATTAAAAATGAAAAACGCTAAAAAGTGAACTATTAAAAATTTCATTACTTTATTGGAAAATTCTCCCTAAACTGTAATCAAAATTTAATAATTGAAATAAAGACTGCATCGGGATGTATACTGTTTCGCAGTATTTTATTAAAAGGCGCGGCAAGATTTTTCTATCAAGTTTTCCACTTCATCCGCTGTTTGCTTCCCTAACTTGTTATTGGATACTGTGCATATTTTCTTGGCTAGATTGAACTATTGTATTAGAAATAAAAATACCTTTTTATATTAAATTTGAAATTAAGGTTTGTTATTAAACTATTAAATAAAATTGCTAGTAATTGTTTATTATAATATATTTAGATTAATACAAATATTTAACAATAAAATAAGACTATTACTACTATTACGGATCTTTTTGCGAGTATATTTAGATTTTTGGTTCGCGACGATCACGAAACCCATCGATAGATGGTCACGAGAGAGACTAAGGTTTAGGACCGTAACGTTTTATACCAACAAAAATATAAAGTTATTTCAAAAATACGTAAATGACACCAAACCTTGTCATATATTTTGTTAAGTTTAGTTTTAAACATTTTTTATTAGTTATAATTGAATTTAAATAAAAAGACAGTAATGTTGTTATTATAATTATTAAAGTTTTTCAAACTTCAAACCGCTTCACGGTATTCTTCTTTAATTTTATTTAATAAGTGTGGGTTCCGAAGTGGTCTTATATGTTACTCACACTCAGGCTAAATCCAAAATACTAGTATTAAAAAGTAAATCAGTAGGTGTTCCTGTATTTTTTTTTTCATTTACCTTAACAGTAAATTCCTTTGCCTAAGAACCTTGAAAGAAAATAAAGAAAACACCTTTTACGGGATTAAGGCTACAGGCAGAACTAAATAAAATCATTCAAGCACCAAACGGGCTTCACGAAATATATTTGTTGCGTATACAATATAAAAATTGGATCCTACTACTCAAGCAGACATTGGACTTATTCGTATACTTTGAATACTTTCAGCGCATTAGGAAAAATGATAAAATTATGTATTGCGTAGGTTAGGTTAGGTTAGGACACATTTTAATTAGGCTATAGTATGAAGTTAGTCATTAAATCTCCTCATATATATAAATATCGTGTCACAGTGTTTGTTATCGAACTCCTCTGACATGGCTTGACCGATTTTTATGATTTTTTTGTGTATATTTGGTAGGTCTGAGAATAGGCCGTAGGCTATTTTTTATTCCCCTAGGTGACAAGAGTGGCCCTCTCCAGTTCTTTTTTTATCTTTAGACTAACTTTTTATTCTTTATTTGTTTATGATTTGGCAACAAAATTACATATAATTTCATCTTTCTACCGCCAATCCCCAATTTTATTAGTGATTAGAACGCAAGCGGAGCCGCGGAAATTGCTAGTGTTCATATAGGAGTATAGCAATATGTATAACTGCCTTTCCAACATTAACCAAAACGGAATTGACTTGTAGGAATCGCCACGCAACGTAAAAGGTATGGTTTATTATTTACTGTATACATGGTAGTGTATACCATGTAACGTCATCATACGTACGTACGTACATACGTTTTAAGGGAGATTTGATTTGTTTTGCTACATCTGTATTACAATAATCACAAGTTAAACATTATGTAAAACATGTTTTACTTTTTAACTGATAATTTTTATCCTTTTAATTTTTTTAATACTTAATTTGAACAGCCAGAAAGAAAGTGTTTTTTATGATTATTCACCAATTTGTTTTAATTAAAAAACAATTTGTTTTAATTAAAAATTTTGGAGGTAAGGTGATAAAATATTTGTTAACATTTTCTGATACGCAGTATATTATGTACCCATAAAACTTTTATCAACAAAGGTATAAGTGATTAACTTAAAAAATAATGAATAAAATCCTCTAAGATGTACAAAGATCATTTGAATGTATATGGATGACCCCATGCCGAAATGTTTAAACTATTTATAAAAATCTATTAACTATTGCGCAAGATATCGTGTAAGTACTACAGGCAAATTGAGTCATCAAATTGAGTACCTCTTTCTTTTCAAAGTTGGTTAGAATTGAGGATGTTCTATTGTAATGGAAGAAAGATAAAAGAATATTGCAGCGCACTAAATATTACAATTTTACCACTACACTATGGTAACAATTTTGTTAGTTTTACTTTAAAATAACAACAGAATAATCAGAATAATCTAAGCGTATGTAATACTTATATTTAACCAACGGTTGAATTCCACACGCTTATCTAAAACAAAAATAAAATGAATATGAACTGGTTGGATTTTCAAAGAATCCCTGAGCTTACTCGAAGCTTTACAATATCTCTCGATTGCAGCGAATCTTGCAAAGCCCACTGGAGGCGTCTACACAAACAAATAATGTTTAGACTTTACTTTGCTTTTCACTTTAAATTAGACTTAAATTTGTAATAGAAATTCTTTTAAAAAAATAAACACTTCTTGCTAATGTTAATACTCTATGCAAAATATTTACTGCTATATCTCCTATTTATAACTGGCACAAGATAAAAAAAAACATAATTTTATCTCAGTATTTTAAAGCAACCATATTTTTGTATTGCTCGTATATTTTTCACTCATAGGGAAAAGGGTGTTTGTACCCATTGTACGCTTTGATTTATTGAGTTAGAAGGTCAGGACGGTTAACCATCGCGATATACGTAAACATAAAACACAAAAATTCTACAAGCTGTGAGTTTGGTTTTAAAATTTGCAAAGAATAGCATTTTAGCTGTATATCATTTAAAAATGTACGATTTTATGAACGTTAAAACGTCTAATTTTAAATTCGCATTGTATTGTAAGATTGTGACTGTATAGTTACTATCTTAGCGTTGGTGTTTCCTTTATTGCAAACATTTTTCACACATTTATTCTTAATGATCGTTGCCTTAAATTAAATAAATGAGTCTGATAATTAATTGGTTTATTAGCTTATTTATTTTGGATCTTTTTTTTACCTTGGAAGTTGCAGGAAAACGATTCGATCGGCATAACTATTATTACTGGTCATGTATGTTATTGTAGCAGTTTAACTGAATGCATATACATTCATCCGATATGTATATTACATATTTTGTTTATTTACCACTAAGCTACACAGCTTTGTAATTTGCAATTTGCAATTTTAACTTGATAGAACATCTTAAGTTAAAGATCGAAGATCGAGAAGCTAAGATCAATTAAAGAATGAAGAAGATACAGATAATACTAGAAAGTTAGATATTCTGACTGTTAAAGTACTACACGAACTTTAAACAAACCTTAGAAACCAAGGAGCAAATACTTGTTCTACTCTATTTTAGTTCGCAAGTTAAGTGTTAAATGTCGTCAAAAAGTTTTATGGTTCCTTGTCATT
Organism: Boloria euphrosyne; assembly: GCA_951802675.2. Taxonomy (NCBI): domain Eukaryota; kingdom Metazoa; phylum Arthropoda; class Insecta; order Lepidoptera; family Nymphalidae; genus Boloria; species Boloria euphrosyne. Next base: position 6,852,896 of record OX637886.1, read on the forward strand.
CGTAAAGATCTTGAACATTCGAAGACTACAGAAAAAAATACATACAAAAAATAAATGGTAATTTACTGAAGTAATTAACGAATTTATGTAAGAAAAAACAAAACATTGAAATATTGGATGAAATTGGTTTTTTTTCTAATTACAGTTTTTCTATTACTATCATATTAAAGTTAGTAAAAATTTTACTTTCTATAAAATACTAGCGACTCACCCTCGCTTCGCTCGGGTTCGTCCCCAGGTGTAACCTCTTTAGTATAGTTTAAAAGATTTTCCCGCTTTTCTGTTGAAATTTTTCCTGAATTTTCCTAATTTCCGAATTCCTCACGGAGCCCGAGACCTTTCCAACGAATGCAAAACCGTGGAAATCGGTTCGTGCGTTCTGGAGTTATAGCGTCAGGAAGGAAAACCCTTTTAAGTTATTTTTATATAGTAGATTTACTCTCAAAATTATACGTTTGTAAAAATCTAAGTAAGCATATAAATACTAATAACATAACTGAAAAGGACTGGCTAAGTAGTGTATGTAGAATATAAAAGTGCATGATTTTATCTCATTCCATAAGTGACTTTCCTGAAAAAATATTTTAACATTCCAATTTAAGTCTGGCTGCTAGAAGTAAAATGAAATTTAAAATATATTTCATTTCAAAACAATTTCCACTAAGTTTTAATAGCTTTAGTATCATATAATCTAAATGTCAAGTCTTCTTGATTCATATATCTTATGATACGCACATACTGTACTAAAGGACAATAAGCACGCATTGTTCCACGGAAGCCCGCATTATTACTACCATAATTACACGACCATTTCAGGCCACTTTCATAACAATAAGCAGTTGTTAAATATGATAATGTAAGTCCAGAGAACTTAGAACAATATCATTTTATGTTACTTGAAATATCTTAATATATAAGAAGACCATAAGAAAGCTAGAAAGTAAAGTAATCAAGACGAAGTAGAATAGCACGATGCAGTACATTAAAAACGATAAAACGAATGTACAACAAATTAGTTTTTGCAACAGAAACGACATCCCTTATCATCCGACCTTAACCACTTAATTATCCCTGAAAAAGAGTAATCTGTAACTTTAACAACCCTACACAATAAAAAAATTAACCGATCTCTATTAACTTTTAGTAGATATGTACTTGTTTTTTCCACAAACTTTATATTATTATGTAGTCTATTAATCTGTTGATGCATAAAGAAAGAAAAATAAATATAACAAACGGGATCCCACTGAATTTTTGCCATTATACGTATTTACAAAAAAAAAACTCAGTTCCACGCGGGTAGTCACAGCGGACGCGTGTGTCTCACTTCGCTTACTTCAAGGTCGTGTTTTATTTTACGCGTAGTGTGACTAAACCAAACTACATAGTGGACAAACCAGTAAGTTACGCTAATGTAACTTCATCAACCTGTTTTCCCAAGAAAGACCAAGCCATAATACTGGATTCAATCGATGGAATAGCACTCAGGGAGTACCTCATTGCCATATCTTCTCTTATACCTGCCACATCTATTAGGTTCATATCTCGGATATCGAATGCACGTATATGTATATATTTGGATTCAAAGAAAACAGCTGACATTTTAGTAGAAGAAAAGAAAGTGGTATTTATACAAAATTATGTTCTTGAAATCAAACCGCTAATTACTAGAAACAAAAGAATAGTTTTATCAAATGTCTGTCCCGTGATACCTAACTATGTAATTGAAGAAAAATTTAAGGAATTAAGCATTAACGTCATGTCACCTATCACCTTTATGAAAGTAGGAATAGCTGATCCAGGTTTCTCCCATATCTTAAGTTTCAGAAGACAATTATATATAAACCCAAATGACGAAGCACGCCTCCCGGAATCATTTCAATTAAACTTTGAAGGGACAAATTACTGGATTTATATATCTACGGATGCCTTAAAATGTTTTATATGTAACACAATAGGTCATCTAGCTAAAAACTGTTCACATACTGTTGGAAAATCCACTTATTCTCAAACAATCGATAATCAGGCGAGGGAAGATACTATTGATGCAAATACAACCAACGATCTTGTAACCAACCAGCAACCCAACCCACTGATGAACGACAATTTTCTTGAACCATCTTTAAACAATTTTAAAGGAAAAAAACGAACCCGTTCACCAACTACCAGTGAATCTTCGAAACAAGATTTAGTAAGAATTAGCTCCGTGGAAGAAAATAATTGTGCAATGGAATTAGAATCTGATGACACAGGTAGCAATGTTTCTTTGGAAGAAGAAGGAAAAATAAAATCAAAAAAAAAGTTGAAGAAGGACTCAAGAACAGAAGAAGAAGTTTGGAAGGATATAGAAATTAATATATCAGAATTAAGTGACGGGATTAGTTTTCCCATTAATTTAGATCAATTTATTAGTTTATTAGATAATTCACGAGGTAAGCAAAATGTAAAAGAATTAGCATATTCTTATACTGATAATATTATAGATCTTATTAAAATGTGTAACAAATTGCATTGTAAAATGAACAAAAGCTTAAAGAACAGATGTTCTCGCTTATCCAGAAAATTATATGAAATAGTCAATGTAACCTCTATAACTAATACAAACAAAGATTAATAGGTACGTACGTTTAGTTTATACAGACATATATTATTATTATTACTTTTTGTATTTTTTTTATTATTATACAGAAATGGATTTTTTGCAATGGAATGTTAATGGATATTTCAAACGTCTAGAGAATATTAAAATTTTAACTAACCTTTTACGGCCTACTTGCATTTGTTTCCAAGAGACAAATTTTACCTCGAACTATTGCGCTTCTATGGTAGGGTATGACTACTTCTATAAAAACCGATCAAATTACAACAGAGCTAGCGGCGGCGTAGCCATATTCATTAAACCCTTCACAATAGCTAAAGAATTACAGATAAATTCAAACTTGGAAGCGGTAGCGATACAAATTAAATATCCCTTATCTTTGACAATATGTAACATTTACCTCCCTAATAGTAACCAACTTAATATTGATGAATTTGATGAATTAATTAATCAGTTGCCGACACCTTTTATAGTTTTAGGAGATTTTAATAGTCACCATTTTTATTGGGGCTCTGATAAATGTGACACCAGAGGTAAAATAATAGCTGAATGGCTTGATAATCATGATAATGTACTAGTATTAAACAATGGCCAACCAACTCACTTTAATAGTAATTCCGGTCACTCAAGTTGTATAGATTTAACTTTGGCTTCACAAGATATATCATCATATTTTGAATGGAACGTTTTAGATGATCTGTACGATAGTGACCATTTTCCAATTTCATTTCAATCTCAATTTTTTCATGACATACCTAGTGATATTAAATTTCCAAAAAAATGGAAGTTTGATAAAGCCAACTGGTTACAATTTACTGAAGATATTAATGAAAATATACATAATTTAATAAATTTAGATACTAGCTTCAACCAACCAATCAACAATATCGTGGAAAATTTCACAAATATGATTCTGGCGGCAGCTAATAAATCAATACCTAAAACATCAGGTATTTTAAGAAAATATAACTTACCGTGGTGGAACGATGAATGTAAAAATGCAATCAGAGAAACTAAAAAAGCGCTAAAATTATTTAAAAAATTTGCGAGAAACGATCCTAATTCGGTGTATAAAATTGAATATAAAAAAAAGAGAGCCTACTACCGAAGACTTCTTAAAGAGAGCAGGAAGAGGTATTGGGAAAATTGGGTGTCATCAATTAATAATAGAACACTCACTGGGGATATGTGGAAAAAACTACAAATACTTAATCATAATAAAATCAGATTTAATAATATTGTAATTCAAAACTCGGACGGTACATTCATTTACGATCCATCAGTAACTTCTCAACTGCTAGCAAAATCCTTTGCAACTAACTCTAGCTCAAGTAATTATGATGAATAATTTATTAAGTATAAAAGGAATTGTGAGTCTGCCGACTCTAATCTTGATGTTTTAGATAACTCCAATCCGATTAATGAAGACATCCAAATGCATGAATTATTACTAGTCTTGTCTCAACTAGGTAATTCTAGTCCCGGTCCAGACAATATAGCCAATACTATAATTAAAAATTTACCAATGTCAGGACTTGAATACTTACTTCAATTATACAATTATATTTGGAAGAAGCAGGTTTTTCCATGTGCCTGGAAAGAAGCTTTAGTAGTACCCATTTTAAAACCCGGAAAAGTATCATGTTTAGCCACAAATTATAGACCAATTTCGTTAACATGTAACCTTTGTAAAATTCTTGAGAAAATTATTAGTAAAAGAATTAGATGGTATTTAGAATCAAATAAACATCTTTCACCATTCCAATACGGTTTTCGTCAGTTCCGTTCAACAACAGACCATTTATTGAATATCGAAAGTGAAGTTCTTGATGGTTTTGCAAATAATAATTATACTGTAATTGTAGCCCTAGACATAGAAAAAGCTTATGAAATGGTCTGGAAACACAGAGTTCTTCAACTACTACAAGATATTGGAATTAAAGGGAATATTCTAGCATTTGTAAGAAACTTTCTTTCAGATAGGTCGATCAAAGTTAGAATCAATGATAAACTATCTGAACCTAATTCTATAGAAAACGGTCTTCCTCAAGGCTCCGTGCTAAGTGTAATCCTTTTTTTAATTGCAATTAATGGTGTTCTTTCGTATATTAAAAAACCCGTAAAGGGTTTCCTATTTGCCGACGATTTAACTATAACTTGCACTGGTAGAACATTACAACCTACATTAAAGTTAATACAAAATACACTTAATAGTCTACAAGAATGGTCAATAAAATCAGGATTTAAGTTTTCAAAGACTAAAACAGAATATATTGTCCTCAAGAATAGTAAAAGTAAAACTAATAACAAACAATTAAGATTAAATGAACATAATATAAAAGAAGTAAATAACTTAAAAATTTTAGGTTTAACAATTGATAAAAAAATGTCTTGGATTACTCATATTAATAAACTTAAATCAGAATGTTATAAAAGATTGAACATTATTAAAATATTATCATCAACTAATTGGGGATCTGATAGAAAATGTCTAATAAATACATACCATGCCTTAATTCGACAAAAAATAGATTACGGTTCTATTATTTATGATTCTGCAAAAGAACGTACATTAAATTCTTTAGAAAGCATTCAAAATACTGCTCTTCGATTATGTATTGGTGCATTTAAGACTAGTCCAATTCGGAGTATTTTAGCTGAAGCGGGAGAAATGCCATTAGAAATAAGACGAAAGCAACTAGTAACCGTATACGCTATAAATATATTGTCCCAACCAGACACGTCAACATATGAGTGCTTTACTAAAACTTCTGCAGTAGATGCTGAATATGAATTTCGAAATAACCTGTCGAAACCTTTGCGAATTAGGGCTGCCAGATATTTAAATCAATTAAACATTACTGTGCCGCCTATACTTACAAAGAAGTCAATTACCTATGCTCCCTGGAAAACCTATAAATTTCATATTAATCTAGAGCTAACTAAATACCACAAAGATCATACCGCACCAAGCACATATAAAACATTATTTAATGAAATAAATCATAGATATAAAGATCACATTACTTTTTATACTGATGGTTCAGTTTTGAATGGAAGATCTGGTTGCTCAGTAGTAACTGGAAACTTATCTTACCGGTATAGGCTTTGGAATTATTATTCAATATTTAGTTGTGAAGCAACAGCTATTCTTAAAGCCTTAGACTTAATACATATACAATCTAATGTAGTACAATATATAATTTATTCAGATTCTAAATCATGCCTAACAGCGTTACAAAATCCAAAAAATATTAACTCCCTTATAATAGAAATTAAGCAAAAAATGATTGATCTCATAGAAAATGGTTATAAATTTGAAATTATATGGATCCCAAGTCATCAGGGTATTGGCGGCAATGAGAAAGCTGATAGAGAAGCTAGAAATGCAACTAATGAAAATGACATTTCCAATATAACTAAACCCACTCACAGTGAATTACATAAGCATATAAAGCATGAAATTAAAATGAATTGGGATACATCTTGGAAGACAGGAAACACGTCAACATTATTCATGGTTAGGAATTCAATTTTAGACAAATCACCCCTATCATTTAACTGTAGGAAAGATCAAGTAATTATTACAAGATTGCGTATTGGACATACCAATATTACCCATATTCACCTAATAACTAAGACTGACAGAAACAAATGCAAGTGTGGTATAGATTTAACTATATTCCATATTTTGGTAGAATGTTCGGCTTATAATAATGAGAAACAGTTATGTAATGTACCCAATAATTTAAAAGATTGTTTAAATCAAAATGGTTGTCATAAAGTACTAAAGTTTTTGAAAATGATAAATATGTACAAACTTATATAAATTACTGTATGATATAAATTATGTATATTAAATGTGGTCGCTAATGACCTTAGATGTTAAAAAGCGACCTAAAATAAATAAATTAAAAAAAAAAACTGGTAATAAATATATTTAAAGCATCATAATCATAACACAAGCTCTATATTTGATGATAATATGTAAAATTAGATAACGTCTGCTTAATACGGATTTATTATACATATAAAGGGATTAAGTAGAAAAAGGTAAGTACCATTACGTTAAAAGCCTAAATATCTCTTTAATTCTTTATGTTGGCAGCTTTTTACTTTGAATCTAAAACTGAAAGACAAACTCTATTTCAGAGAAGAAAATAAAATTGTTAGTTGCCAAAGCATTTGCCTCGTTAAATTAAATGCTAAATGTTTGAGTTGTATTAATTAATAGTTGCTCAAAGTAAATGTAAGTTTTCCGAAATATCAAATTTATTTGCAAATTAAGTTTTCGTTACACAAAGGATATAAATTAAGATATAATATGCTCAATATGATCAAAATTCTGCTACATATTATTACCGTTGTTGCTACTAAAATAACCTATTTATCTTGATAAAATCATAATTTCTTACAATCCAAATTTTCAATATAACGCTACTTCTTTCTTCTCTTCATAAATGTTTTGTTTTTTTTTTTTTGTAAGGGCTAGTATTAATAAATATTCCGTTTTTGCCTATGATATTATGAATATTGTGAATTAAGTAGAAAAAGTCGTCCTTTCTGAGAGGTTCTGTATTAATTGCGAAGGGGCACTAGTAGGCACATAAAAACTTATAATTAAATTAACACCCTTACGAATACCTAAATAAGTATCAGGTACGAATTTTTATGACAGAATTAAAATAAAGAGATTATGAGTTTAAAGCGCGTAAATAATATCACAAAGCACTCAAAAACTGAAGAGAACGCTCAGTTTCTTTATTAAGCTATTTTACTCTTAAGCAGTAAAACTAAGACCATTTTAAGGATATTAAATACAAAGTTTTCATCTTCTAATATATATAATAAAAAGCTTTATTAGTGCAGCTATAATTAGATGAAACAATCGTGGTTACGAAATGTAGCACTATGGTTGGAACGTGTAATCACTTTTATTGAAATATGTTTCGCTTTCTTCGTACTTCAAACTTTCTTTTCTGTTTTAGTATTATATTTAAAAGGTCAGTCTGTATATACCTATGAAGCAATTTAACTTATAAAACTGACTATGTTTTATTAGTTATTCATAACTTCGCCTTTACAACCATAAATATTTGCTCAATGTTAAAATACCTTAGAAACAACATTTGTCGAATTGTTCTTCTCAACACACAGCAAATAAGCTTTAATTCGTTTTACTTGTTTTCATTAAAATTTCACTATCAGTACCGTAGGAAGAAAAAGGAAAATAAAATATTTATATAACCATTTATTTTAATCATAGAATAGTCATAAGTAATAAGATGGATAGTGGAAATCGAGGAATTTGATTTTTCATATACAAGCACAAATAATTATTTAAAATTAGTTAAGTACAAATAATAATATGTTTCCATGAAAGTGTTATACATTACAGATTACATAATATTTTACAGCAAAGTATCCAATATAAATAAATCAGAATTATATTGCTTGCATCCAATTACGGGATATTATTTGGTTAAACATAATTATTCCTACAAAAATAAGTATATAATATGTAGGTATCCATATCTTTTCATACATAATATGTTAAGTAAACAAGAGTATTTTTTGTTTATTTGAATTCTCTGCACTATGAGTTAAGTTTGAAATAAAATATCGAGAAAAGATATGCAGCGCTACGCAACGCGCTACAAAAGCTACGTACGTAACACCGTGCTATGAAAGATTAGCTTTCGAAATGGAGCACTTAGAAGCTGTCTAAAGCTTAAGTTTTTAATTTTAATACATAATATAATATACTTTCATTACTTTCTATAAGCATTTACTGAGTGTTACGAAATAACAGCTTTAAAACAAAGAAGATCAATGCTCAAGATTTCCAAGTAAAGTGTAATAAAGTCGATCACAGAAACTCAACAATGCGCAAAACTTTGTTTTGAAATTCGCGTTTCCCGATTGTAATAAATTAAAACTTGTTGTATGGAAAAGTTCTTGTAGTATGTGTAATGTGTATATTAAATCCATATATATTACTGCTTTACTTCCTAGGAAAAAATAATTTTTTTTCTTTATATATTTTTTGTAATTTTCTTAAGTTAACATATAACATGCTGTAAAGCATTCGAAACGTCGGGAACCAAAAATCGAATCCGCGACAAATTCCGAAAAGATAGTTTCATTTATAATATCGAATATATGCGTAAACCTAAGAAAGTATTATGCCGTATTGAATTTCTGTGATAACCGGAAAAATAATAATCATTTAATTTTTAAATATTTTATCATGCATATTTTTAATCGCTTAGTTATAAGGTATTTCATTCGACGCGCAGGGGAAGTCCCTGGCATGGCACCTACAAATGACAGAGAAGAGTGGAAGAAGAGGGCATGTTGTGCCGACCCCACAAAGCGTGGGATAAGGCCAGGAAGAAGAAGAAGAGTTATAAGGTATTTCATTGAATTATTAATACTACCTATTACTAAAAATGTACGTCATGTTTTATGTTTATATATTAATAATTTAATAAGAGTTTAATTTAATGGCTTTCACCTATAAAATGTTTTGAGAATTAAACAAGTACGTAAAATGTGTAAATCAATTCAAAGTTCAAAGACTGTGCTACAATACAAGGAATATAGCCCAAACTAAAAGTAAATATTATCTTCTATAGAACTAATTTTGATCGTCCAAATTTACTGGACTATAGAGACATCTTTCAAACCGATAAGATAAAGGCCAGCAAACTATCACCGAGGGATCCAGTAACTGCTCCTTTCCATTGAATTTATGGTGAATTGGTTAAAACGGTTGATGTCTACTTAGTAACATTAGCTAGCTATGTCAATTTCAGATATTCTATATATTGTATAGGACATTTTTAATATTGTTTACTATTTATTTTAAAGTAAGTATATTTTTTTCATATTAAGCCTAAAAAGAACTTTGTAGGATTTTTTGTTGTCTTTCTTGTGTTTTGACAAGCATTGAAATTTATAATAGTAAAAATATAAAAATATTATGCCTTATATATCAAATGATTTACATATTATAATCTTGTGAGACAATATAAAATATTAATGACCTTAAATGTCGGCGTATGAATGAAATTAATGATGCATACAGGTATGACAGTACATAAATGATGTTTAAACCGCATGGGATCTCGTCGGATAAGTTTATCTAACACTATACGTGTAAATAGAACACTATTAATCTAACGCTATATACTGTATAATTACTATTATAATATGTATTTAGATTTTGAACCGCATATCTACATGTGAGTTTATAGTGTTTTTTTATGGACTTTAGAAAAAGTAAAAAAAAAAATTTTTCCAATTCTATCCCCTCTCTCTTTTTTTTTGAGAAAAACCCAGCGTAATTAACTATAAGTGCAATAAAGAATATAATTATATGTCAATATATTTATATACTAATTTCTTTACGCAGGAATCGAACTCAAACACCATATTTCGTTTTTTATTATGACAGTAATCCATAAAGTCATTTGAGTTTACTTCATTTAGCTATCGTTAAGACGCAGTATGTTGAGGCCATGTCGAAGCAAAGGTTACCTTGCATTTATATTTAAGCGAACTTTCTCGTGAAACTGGAACACGAATTTATAATCTGAAACACGCGTTTGACTTTTGAGCTCTTAATTTTATAAACGACGCTAGCAATTAGGAGTGAACAGAATTTTATACACTGTAAGGCGTTGGTATATAACAAATTTTAGTCATTGACGTTGAAATTGTTACATTCGTTATACTTAATGGTAGCTTTTATGTACATAGCACCTAATGTTTTGGTGAACTTTGGATTTCCCCTTGAAAGTTATACTTATTGCTATTTTGTTCCTTATTATTACTATTTTGACGACACGTTTGGCGCAGTTTGTAGTGACACTACTAACTGTACCAGGGGTCACGGATTCGAGTTTCACTGGGGGCATTCATTTGTTGAGCACGAATGTTTGTACTTCAGTGATGGATGTTTATATTTATAAAATGTTTGTATTTAAAGTTATATATGTATAGTGTATCAACTATCTGGTATCTGTAACACAAGCCTCACCAGACTTACCAAGACTGCGCTGTGTATAATAATAATGTCCGAACATATTTATAATAATCTAATTATAGAATACAGTAGCTTTGTTACCATTAAGATTAAGTTTGTTACTATTAAGATTTGTCATTCTTTCTAATTGCCTTTCTGCACTGCCAAGTTACTGTCTTAAATATAAAAATAATCGATTTTCTAAAAATAAGACATAGATTTGTAATCAAATGATGACTTATAATAAATCTTAGAAAAATACTTTTAGACGATTTATATGTAGGCAATAAGCGAAGATAATTAATATTATAATAAGTATACATTTAATTTTTTTTCTCAAAAATGCTGATTAAGAACAAAAAAAATATAATATTCAAAATCGACAATGATAATATAATCAAAATTTGGAAATCGAGACTAAAAAGGTAAGCAATATATTACATAAATAAGCCGTATTACATACATAAGCAAACCTTAAGGTTCAATATCTAATACTAAGAGCGAATTGATGTCATCTCTTATTTTTGACAGAAAATAATAGGACTTCGAGAAATGATTGCTTCCATCACACTTTTCTATTACGGCTGTCATTTGTTCATTCAAGCATAGTCCTGAGACAAATCAATACTGATTGGATGAATACGAATGGAAATGATATCCATGATCACTACTATATTTAGGTAATAATTACATTAGTACTCTCCCAAATCTGAAAGTTTCTGTGTATGTATGTGTGTTACACGCTTATGCTGATACTGCTGGACGAATTTATGTATTATTAAGATAGAATATAATCTAGTTTAATGTATATAATATAATTCTAACTGATTCTAATCATAAAATTATTATTTTTAGGAAAATTTTATTGTAAAGTTTTTTTTTCAATTCGTGACATTCCTTGTTTTATCAATTATATAATTATAATTATAAGTAAGGATAAATATTTTCTATGTTTAATTACAAATTATCTCAGTATAATGTTATTATTCTGCCTAAAAATCTGAATTACTTTATCTCGTCAACAGTAGAACGATACACACTTGTACAACGACTTCGATAGCAGTTAAACTCCAATGGGCGTAGTTAAACGTTCAGTAACCGCTACTTAAGTCTGATAACGGATATTCCTCGTCCTAAAATTTAAGGTAAAAATAAATCTTAAAAGTAACTTTTAAAAGCCGAAATAAACTGCTTATAGCGAAACTCAGCTAACTTTTTGTCAGGAAAATTTTATATCTATAAGGCCAAATCTTTTACTTTTAAATTTGTTGTTTAAGTTATTATGAAAGCTACTTTGTTTTGTAGCGCCTTAAACCATATCTCTTAATTATATTTAAAAGTGTAGAAGCTCTGAGCCTAATATGCTCAACTTTTGTCATATAAGAGGCACATTTAGTTATATAGACGTCACAGTTTATAATACATATTTCTTAGTTTTTCTCTGCAAAATTTATTTTCAACCCTACTACTCTTAATTTTCCGTTTATGATGAGTCTTTTCTTAGTTTCAACCTAGAGCTCAAAATCAAACCCGTAACCTTAATCATAGTGAACAATACCCGCTAGTACTCTTATATACTCGTAATATGTAAAATAGATATTTGTCCTACCAGTATTATATTCTTTACATGCCAGAATATAGGAAATAAGAAGAATTATAAGTAAAATATTGAAAACGAATTGGTTCCATGAATACAACTTTTTATTATAGCCATTTAATATTTTTTTATAAATCCATTTAAGAAAATGTCCGCAAGCTACAAAGGCAATCTGTTCTAAAATCTAACAATGATTTCAATCGTATCTTTTATCGTTTCACGTACAATGTTTTGAGAATACAAATGTTAGGATGAAGATTTTTTGCTTAGTAAATTTACATATGCGAGGGATAAGAAACCATTTTACGCAAAAATGCCACAATAATGTGGTTGCGTTCAATACATATCGTTTCCTTTATAAACATAACGTATAAGTTAAATTATAATATATATTTGACTAAAATAAATAAATCTATTTTATCACACAAGTGGATACACAATTTTAACATAAGTGACTGATGCTAAATGACCAAGATCGCTAAGTAAACATGATAATATGTCAGCAAAATATCTTGTCCGTAGAACATTATAAAACTGAAATTGAAGACGATTTTTTATTTATTTATTTACTATTATATTTGAGAAAATTTGTACGTACTTTTGCATTACAATTGTGCTTGTTGACTTTTTTACGCATTTTACGCTTGAAAATATTATGAAATAACTTGGTAAAATAAAAATCACTACTCAGAAGTATCACTTATACTTATTTTATTTTGGTATTTATAAATAGGTAACTATAGATGGTCATGTGGAACTCATCGGCTTCAGAGCTATGATATGACATACATAGATATTAAATCTATAGCAACCCTCATATTTCGTTTGAGATAAAAAATAACAAAGTTTTATTAAAATAAAGATGGCATTTAAGCACTAAGCTACGCGTAGTAAGTCACCGACAGTATTAAAAGACAGTGTTAAATCTTAGTGAAGTTTAACGCTTTATCATTTGCTTAAAAAGAGAGATCTTATAATGAAAAAGTAAACTGTCGCAATATTTAATGCTTTACCTTTGTTTTTAGGTTAATAGCCTGTACGAATATTTTATATTGTCATCAGCCCTTTTTAACGTCCCACTGCTGAGCACGGGCCTCCCTCAGTACGAGGGGGATCAGGCCATAGTCCGGCGTGCTGGCCTGGTGCGTGTTAGCGGACTTCACATGACTTTCGAAAATTTGCTAGGTTTTCTCAGACATGCAGGTTTCCTCACGATGTTTTCCTTCACCGTAAGACATGTGATAATCATGATAGAAAATGATTCGCAAATGAAAGTACTAGAGGTACGAGATCCGGATTAGAACCAGCATCACTCGGTTATCCAAGCGAGCGCGCTACCACTGCCTTATATATTTTATATGATAATATATAAATATTTCATAGGTAGCTGAGTTTAAGGTCCAAGCTATCAAACTATTTACTTTGTAATCACTTTATATACAAAACATTTTGTCATTAAGATAAAGTAATAACACATTTACTATTTTAAACCATAAAATTATAGTACAGAGCAAACTTTATTATCTACATAACGACCTACACAATTTTAATGTGAACCATATAATATTACAAATTTTGGGTAATATATTTTGCGAAATGATACAAGAAAACAATAAAATTATTTTCCTTACATTACAATTTTGTACATATTTTTAAACTTAAGAATAATAACAACAATACTTTAAACACGAGTATTTGTTCTTATTCTATCATTAATCAAGAATGTATGCGCTCGACAGCGGTACTGAAACTATTTCCGACTTTTACAATCTGCTTCATGATTAATGAGTACATAACATTTGCCATTAACACATAAAAAACAATAAGAAACTAAATTACGACGTTAAAAATGTAAGTATGTAACAAGATTTGTTAATTTATTACTTCCATGTTGTTATATACTAACAACTTATCCTCGCTTCTCTCGGGTGTCCTCGGGAGCCAATAGCGGCCTAAGTTCGGTCTTAACCTATTTAAGTACTACATTTCATTTGTTTTAGCATCAAGGAGTACTCAAAGCACACTTAAACTTTTACATTTATTTTTGGTTATATTGAACAATAACTTTTTTTTTATTTTAATTTCCAAAAAGTTTTTGTATTTGTCTTTGAAAATAAAATTACTAAGCTGTAAATTTAAAGAAGTTATTGTTAAATATTAACACAATATACAAAACATATATTATATTTACATAAAATGTTAATATAGTTAAATGGAAAGGTATCGACAGAGTACGATAAGGCTCTCATGAGATAGAACAGAGTGGATTAAGAGAACGATGCGAACTAATCCCGCTGACCTATCTGTGAAGACCTAATAAATTGAATTCGTTTCTTTTAGATTTATTAAAGCTGATGCTTTGTTCAATATAGGTATTGCTCCAGATAATATCGATGAAATATCGATTAGAATATGGCTTTAGTCATTAAGCTTTTTAATATTCACTTTTTGACTTCGGTCGCTTTTATTGTTTTTTTTTTGGCAACGTTTTCTTTGGCTATGGCAAAAAGAAAAATGTATAAGTTAAAATGGCTACCGCGTCCATGTGCTTAGTTTTTGAAATTATTTACTGGCCTTTTATACATACATACATACTAGTAATCATGTAAAAAGGTTTAAAGTACATTAAACATAAAAAAGCCTTATGAATATTAAATTTATATAAAGTAATGAAAAAGTCAAAGTTTTGGAATCAAGTCATCAATCAAGCGTGAGCGAAGGTCGCTTTTAAAGAACAAATACAATCAAATGACAATGTTTTTAGTAGACTAAATTCTGGGACCACTTGCATTGATTAAATGTTATATGTATTTATTTATATTATGTTTATATTAGACATCTATACATATAATAAAATTCTAACTTAGTCTAATCTGTATATTGAATATTTTTTGGAAATTCTTATTGAAATAGCAATTATTATCGATACAGAATCAAATCTATTTTTGTCTGTCTACTTGTCTGTCTGTCTGTCTGTGACCGCATCACGAGAAAACTACTGGACAGATTTTGATGGAATTTGTTACGAAGATAGCTGGTTATCCGGGTCGGAATAAAGAATACTTTTTACTGCTGGGAAATATCTCATATCTGAGAAATCTCAATTAACCGTTAAAAACTGTCTGTAAAATATCACACGGTATGTGAAATCTAAGAATATACTTTCTGTCAAACGCGAGCGGAGCCGCGAGTAAATGCTAGTTTAGTAACAAAATTATATTGGCAAATGTAAATTAATACCTTTAAGAGATTTCTTTCAAGGAAGAAGTGGAAGTGGAAGGCAAGTAAAGGTTTAGGTACACAAAGTTTATGTTTACATTAATCACATGGCCCGTGCTTGTTGGTTCAGATAAATTGCTATGTTTAGAACTACTATGTTGTATACATTGAAACAATATAGGTAAAGTGGAAAACGGTGTAAGGTGTCAATATGTTATTTCTGCCGAAATACCAATAAACGTAAATCTATTCATATAAAATGTTACAAAAGATATGTTTACTGTACATATAATAAAATTTAAATATATATTTTTTATAAATTCTTGTTGAAAAAGTTATTTTTATTGATACAGAGATTGAATCGGTTGTTTAAGATTTTTTATGTCTGCCTGTAACCCTATCACGAGATAGCCACTGTACAGATTTTGATGAAATTTGGTATGATGAAAGCTGGTTGGGGTTGCCTGTCTGGTTGTGCTACTGGGTGAGTCGTTAGCTATGAATAAAATTTTGTGAACGGGTTGTATTTGAAAATGACGTAAGAGAATCAGTCTAAGATTCAATATATGTATTTAATTTAAAACAAGGGTGGTCCATCAGAAGTGAATTTTCATAAGTGGTCGGGATGTATTAAATATCCAATAAATACATCGGTCCATTTGTCTTTGTTCTTCAATAAAATAACATTGTTATTAGGTTTTAATTTTGTGTAAATATGACATCTGACGGTCAAAACTGTTTAGGTAAAAACGTATGCTCCTTTTTAATCGTGAATATGTTTACTGTAAAGCTGTTAAAATCATTGGAAAAAAATATTTTCAAATAAGAACATGATAAAATCAAAAAACATAGATTTAGGATATTTTCAATGGTCATACTTTGAAATACGTTAATTAATCCTTTTTAAAATTATAAATGTCAGGCGCGTGATTACAAAACTCAAGCCAAAAAAAGATTTACTTACATGCTTTTATAATACGAGTATGTAATATGTATTTGAAGTAATATAATATATTAAATTATATTTGGTATTAAAATTAAATTATATTTAACGCCAACATTATTAAATAATTTAAAAGTTACACCACCAATGAAGAGGAAGTAGGGAAAGTTTGACACTCATTAATAAAATCATGCCTCAGCCAAATAATTTAATCAAAGTTGAGGCTCAACTAAGGGACAGCTAATTCGATTTCGATGTTCAAAGATCATAAGACGCGTTATATCTTCCATTGTTGTTGTTTGCATTAAATATTAATTTTATACAGTAACTAGCTACATTCTTCGGGTTTACTTCAACGCTTTTTTAATTTATTTTTATTATAACTGTAATATTTTTAACTGCCTCGGGGGTGAAGTGGCTATGATATACGGCTGCACTCCCGGAGGTCCTGGTTTCGAGTCCCGGGTTGGGGTAAGTTTACTTATTGAGTCATTCTGTTTAGTAAGCCTCATTTATAGCCCGAAGTGTGGAAGTTGGCGATCTCCCGTGGATCGGAGAGTTTGTACAACAGTCGGTGCTACGCCTTATTTCACACTGTTCGTGACGAGTGGACATCCCGCCGGAATATGAGAGTGACAGAAACAAAGCACTAAGTTACGATTACGATACGATAATACTACACAGATTGTTGGTTGTATACCTATCACACTACGATTACAATACTTTTCAATATTAATCAAAATAAAATTTAACTTTAACAAACTCTTTTGAATTTTTAAATTATTAAAATATATAATTTAAATTAAATGTCAGTCTGTGAGGAAACCACCACCGGCTAGGAAGGCTGTTCTGCTGAGAAGAACCGGCGAGAAACTCAACAGTTGCTCTTTTCAAAAAATATTTGCTAACAATATTACATTACAATATTTATCTATTTAACCGACGTGTTTAGTTAAACAGTACCTACGTACTTTAGCAATATACAACTCATTAAGTAAAATATTGTAGAAAAGACTACATATACATTACTTAACCTAAAATTACCAAACGACATAATATTAGGTTTTCATAATTTTATTTTCATCAAAAGTCTGAATGTAACTATAAAATTTTATTGCTGGGCGACAATGTCTGCATCATATACGCCTTTGTTATATTGTTTGGAACACTCATAAAATATTACAGGTCTAATTATCACTTTAAAGACTCTGTGTACAGTTAGTTGACCATAATTGCCAAACCGAATAACTAAATTTAATGTACACGTACTTATAACATGTACGACTATAATATCTTAATGAAATTATTTAATAAGATGATTGCTGGCAATAAGTGATACAAAATTTAGTATTATTATATATTAAATATTGAAATATTCATTATCTTTATATGAAAAATATTTTAAATATAAAAAATTAGAGTTTCATTTTATATATACAATATACATTATAATATGTCCATAAAAGCCATCAGCTATTTTATCAGCCATCAGGAAATTATTACAGGAGTAGCTACTAAAGGTGGGGTCCCACGGCCTGCCGGGCGACAGGCCGCGCTGCGCCGCGCCTTTGAACTTACCGACTCCCGATGGATCGGACGGGCGACAACAGGCCACCACAGGCTTCATCGGATGCATCGGTTCCCACGATCTGTCGGTCCAGCCTGGCGCCGTCTGGCCTATGAGAAAGCAGGCCGTAGGACCCGGCTTTTCGCCTAACCAACTAAATTATTGAAAACAAAATATTATAATGTTTATATTAATACCGTTAAATAATAAACAATACCGTCGATTCTTGAATAATCCCTAGGTTATAATTTAAAATATATAAGTTTCCTATATCTGTAACCTACAATACTAGAGATAACTGCACAATTTAACTAGAAGTGTTATCCTTATTAGTATCGTTATACAGCTTACCTTGTATGCAGATTACGTCAGGAATACAGGTAATTACAAATTACAGTGAAGGGGAAAATGAAGTAAGTCTACGTGTTTCAGACGAGCTTTGCAAGAGCAATTAAATAAACAACATAATTTGTGAAGGCAATGCACACAAAATGTTGCGATATTCATATTTTTAGTCTGCGAAAATATGTTTACGGCAATTCGTTAAAGTATTTCCAAGTTGATATTAAGTTAAGTTACTTTGCTTTAAGTTTAATAAAGCTAAAAATTGCTTCTGTTTTATTTACTTTCATCTCAAATATATCACGGAATTACCCGTTCCGCTTTAGGCGCAGATAAACGACTTTTAATGATTTTATATTGAACATCACGTCTAAACTTCTAGTCTTATTTCTTTGAAAAAAATATATGTTATACTAGACAATTTTATTCATAATTTGATATGTGAAAATGTTAAATTATATTTTAATAACATAGTGTAATTAATTTGTAAAGTAATGTCTAACACGGACAAAAAATCGATAATCACGCAAAAACTATGGGGCGTATTAACATGAAACTTTAATCATATAAAAGACAATTTAATGACCCATATTTTAGTATACGTTTTTTATTTGTATTGTGTTTGATAAATCAAGGTGGGTTGTTTTTTTGAATAATCTTGGTGCGCGTTGAAGCGGGGCTCTGGCGGGCGACGGGTGGCAGTGTATGCTCAAGGGCGCGGGCAGTTAATGTCGCCTTAAAAAATAAGGATTTTAATATGCATCTCAAGAGATGGGAGGTATCATACTTTATATGTTTTAATTCTTTTTTTAATAAGCATGTTATGCTTTAAGAATCATCCAGTACCAATTTCAGACAAAATTTCAAATTTTATTGTTTAATTATAAAGAAATTACCTATTTTAAAATTATTTTAAACTAAAAATCTACTACTACCAGCCGAGTTAGGTAAAATAAAAGTTAGTCTTTTTTCCGAGTTAGGAAGTTATATTTTACTATCTAGAATAGAAAATTCTATTGTAATCTGCCTAGCCGTTTTACTCGAAGCAAAAAAAGAAAAAAAAAGAGTCGTAAAAATTCTAAAAGTAGTTATTTTATTTTCTGCTTTCAGCTGGCACTGAACAAAAAATCAGTGAACACAAAATATTCAAAGTATAAACGCAGCTACGATATTGTAAAAGAATAGTTAAAAGCTGTTTTACTATTTAAAGTGAAAAGTACTGGATAAAGTCGACTGTACTTTATTGCAGTATCTTTCAGAAATAAAATTACTTTAAATAGATTAACATATCAATTTATATTACTGTCGAATACTATATAGAGAAAAAGGGGAATCTCTTAATAAGGAAATATATTCAGTATATACTTTTAAGGGATCTGTAGCAAAAAATCCGTCTTTCCATCTACCCACCTGACCGTCTATGGTGAACTGCTGGAGTTAAGCAGATACGTGTATTATCTAAACTGCATTAAATGCATTAAAACAAATCTGGTGTGGCAGTATATACCTAACGGCAGTGCACAAAAATAAAAAGAAAACTGTAGAAAAAAAAATGGAACTAGTACATGATAAGTACCCATAGTAACTGTTCTCTATCATTATATATTATTAAACAATGAATCAAAAAAATATCTTAGCTTATTCTCTTGAAAAATGTAAATTGTAAAGCGAAAATGAGCTGTAGCATAAAGTAAATTAATTTAATTTCTAAATTAAATAATATTGACAAATAAATATTATATTCCATGAACATTCATCGATTGCTGGATTATTTCATAATAGAATGATATTATGCGACCGGCACCCAATAGTGTAATAATGATAATATTCATTGTAATATACTAAATAACAAGTTATTGACACCGCATTGTAATATTGCTAAGAGTACCAATATATTGCCCATAAAATATATCACTGTGTATTTTAGTAAGAGCTCTGCAGATACAAAGCATCGTATAACGTTTTATGACCTTCTGTTTTGATGCTCTCAGACTGATAAATATTAAACGAATATACGAAAATAATGCTATGAAATTGTAATTGTAATAGACATAAATAAACATAAAAAACATATACCTAGGTATTTTAATATCCATTTGAAATAATGAATTCAAATAGAGCAGTTGCTTAAATTATGCAGTTGCATAAATAGTAAGCAATTTAAATAAATTGTCATAAAAACGCGCGTCTGATATCTGCGTTTATAGGAAAGAATTGTTCTTTAGCAATGGTACATTTCTTTAATCATTATTTTCACGCTGAATTCATTAGGACTAAACTTTACAGTTTTTCTTCCCCTTAGAAGTCCTGGGTTCGAATTATTTGGTAGTTGATGCAGCTATTGATTTGGTCTAGAAATCAATAATAGTCCGTAATCGGAAAGTTAGTGGTGTTTTATCTCCATTCCTTGGAGAGAGCACATAAAGCCGTCACTTTTGATCCATCAATCGTGTACGAGTGGGATTAGACTATAGATTTAGAATGTAAGGCAACTTTATATCAGATGTGACTTTTTAGGTATAGAACTTTTTTATTTTACGTCATATAATATAGACTTTTTTTAACAAAATATGTAAATAGATTCATGCAAAATTGGAAAAAAAGAAGCTATTCTCATGTTTTTGGTAATGTTTGAATATAAAAACCATGCTCATTCAAGAATCCTATGAATCATAAAGCTAATAGTTAAAATCCAGCTATTCTATTGGTTTAGCTTCGCTTCAATAAATATACATATTATAGATATAAAAGGATTACTGCTTTTTTATCGCGGTGTTAAAAGGAAGCCGCCGGCACTACGGCTCACGGCGCGGTGATATTCAAACTGACTATTCAGGCGTAAAGGCAATTTAACCCTGAAGGATTGAAAATAATGGTAGCCCCTAAAATGAGTAAAGTAATGGCATCTTATTTTAAAATAACCCTGTCTGCTCCGTCATCGTATAAGTAATGCTTCCATAAACAGTTATTAAGAATACTTTCAAGGTTTCAACGCTGGGAAAGAACTTATTATTGTAGCTTATTATAGCACATATTAGTTTCAGTATCATAATATCATTCGCGTCTTACTCTGTCTTCATTTGGGTGAGTCTCTTGTTACTTCATATATTTGTAATATTACATACTTACAAGCAACACCACCTTTTGGTAATTAAAATGGTTATATATTTGAATAGAGAATTATTAAAATTTATAGCAACTTTTTTTCGTTCTCATAAATTAAAAAAGGACTTTATAGGATCACATCGGTGTCTGTTTTCTGGTCAAGGCCCTTTTTCTTAGGAACGCGTGGAGATATCAAGTTCAAATAGTCTTACATAGTCAGGATACCTGTTTAAAGGGACCTTCCAAGAACTATGAAAAAATCTACTTTTTAAGTCAACGCAATCAAAAGATAGAGCCAGTTTATATCACATATTTTTACATGACTCGCAAGGAAATGAAAACCTTTGTCTGTTAGTGGTACCCCCGCTTCATGTTGACGTAGAATACTGAGATTTGGCAAGAAACAATGTCTTATAGGACAAGTAATTAATAGATTTTTTTTACTTTTACCATTATTATAATGAGTAGAATTAAGCTATATAATTTTTGTCTTGTAAAACTTTTTTGTAACAAAACTTTGTTTTAATCATATATTTTTTCCCTTAAGCAACGGCAAAATTGGTCTCGGCATAAGTATTTCGAATTATTTGTTTTAGTAGCAAAAGTTAAGTGATATTAAAAAAACGATATCATGTTTATAGAATACAAAGGAAAATATCATAAAGACAATCGTTAAGTATCTCTGAAAGCAAGCCCTAACCTCTCTTAACTTGCTTGCTTATGTTTGTTAATTCACAGTTGTTACTCTAAATACTTAGTTAGAACAAACAAACGCGGACGCCTGTAAAAGAAAGACGATCGTCAGAAGGGCGTTAAATAGTTTAAAAGGTAGAACTCCTCTTATAGTCACTAACATAACTAAATATTTTTAACAAAACGTGTACTATAAATGAAACTACCTTTTCGGATTTTGTCGCGGATTTATTTTGTTTTTAGTTCCCGACGTTTCGAATGCTTTACAGCAATCATGGTCACGGGAGAGTCTCTCCCGAGACCGAGTGAAAAGGAGAGAACTAAAAATCAAAATAAATCTGCGACAATCCGAAAAGGTAGTTTCATTTATAATGTCGAATATTCGCGTATTATGAAAACGTATATTTTCCAACGTTAACATTTAGCAAACTTAAAATTTTTAACATTACGCATATATTTTAAGAGCCATATATTATTTTTATCTCCACACTATAGACACTCTATGTAGACAAGCGATAATCCTCGGAGCCTAAGTGCAGCTTATAAAAATCTAGCTTTAAATGTTAAGTATTTTCGAAGAAATCATTATTTCATATAAATACAACAAGAAATATTACCTATATTTATTACTTTTTAATAAGGATTCATCCTAACGTTTGTTAAAAATTGTAGTTAAATAGTACAATCAAATTGTTTAGTGAAGAGGAAACATTTGAGTCGTAAATGAAAACAATATACATTAGCCTATTGCCGTTCACTGCTGAACGAAGGCTTCCCCTAATGAGCGCCAACTATCTCGGTCCTGGGCAGCATCCATTCGGACCCTAACAATGAAACCATTATTTGGATATAGTAATAATTTATTTATGTAATACGGAATAATTTAAATTTTACCTAAATCTAAATACCTTTCAAGTAAAAGACTACCTACTCCAAGAATGTAATGTAGTTTATTTTTTCCTTTTTGTGAAATAAATTGTCCAGTCCAAGGCCTTACTAAGCGCAATCTAAAATAATCGCATTTCTTGTTAACTTTTTAAATGTAATTCTCTAGTGGCCGTTTCTTCAGAACTCAAAAGGTACGTACACTACTTGCGTAGCTACTTTACGTACTGGAGTTCGTGTCTGCGTCCGTCAGAGAGTAGTAGTAATCATCATACCAAATTTTTTATATGCATTTTAATTATTTTGTTTTGTATTATATGTATTCTTGTGAATTTAGACCAGAAGTGAGCTTTCTTTTAAAAAAAAACAAGCATACTAAATCGACCTCAATTTATTTTAAGAACTGAAATGGCTAAAACACAATTTAACTAACTGAAAAGACAACTAATCTACCAACAATGATATTTTTAGAAACAAACCGGCAGAGTAACAACCTAATAATGCTACCACGATAAGTGTCATGACACAACTACCCCCCGATGCCGGTTATGCATCGACTTTTATAGTTTTTTCCCCACTCTAACATCCTCTTTTCTGTTCATCTTCCACACGGCCTTTCCTGACAGGAGACCGTCCTCGGGCTCCTTCATCTTATAACCTTGAGTTCAGTTAGAACCTCGACATCGAAAAGCAGAATGACGCCAGGAGCTTTAGACATCACACTCATCATCTACTGCCATATAAACAATAAAATCACCAGACAAAAAACACAAAGTACATTTCCAAAACTTGCGTGTCAATATAAAGGTTTCAATTTGATTCATTCGTGGGCTAAGCTCACCTAGCATAACTTAAGCACAATGGATGTGAAACAAACAGAAATCTGTACCAATTACCCGGGGCAGGACCCGTCGGGGGAGTGCGCCCTCACGACTCGCCAGAGAACCATGTCATAGCTTTGCGTGTGTAAATCGGTACCTATAAAAGCATGTTTTAACCCAACCTAACCACAAATATACGTTACCTAGCATAACCTAATCACAGTGGATGTAAAACAAACAGATATCTGTACCAATTACCCGGGGCAGGACCCGTCGGGGGAGTGCACCCTCACGGCTCGCCAGAGAACCATGTCATAGCTTTGCGTGTGTAAATCAGTACCTATAAAAGCATGTTTCAACCCAACCTACCCCCAAATATACGTTTAATGTTTACTACACAAACATATGCAACGGTCAACTCATAGTATGATCACAGCTCCAGGACGACATGTCTGAGTAACCTCCAAGACACTGTCCGAGCTCACACACATTAATCTTAAGCTACACAAGGTATGTTCCATATACTAGGATCGCATGTCCGAGCACACTCCAAGACAGCATCCAATAATATGAAACCGTACCCCACTTGAAGTGCACCTATCGGCCAGGACAGCATATCCGAGTACAAAGACCTGCGAGACATGCCATCCCCGACCGCAAGATACAACTTCCCTTGAATGTGTCAACCCCAATGAGAAAACACAAAATAAGCATCTTTTACGTACACAGTAAAAAATAAAATAAAAATTTTACAGTTAACATTTCTACAAAGGCCTGGCATAAAGCACAGCACCTACTATAACACAGATCACGACTACCGCCACGCTCATGACTAGGACTATAACTACATCGGCGACTTTCACTACGATCTCGCTGGTTGTCTGACATAACAACTAAATTTTCTAATTTAGGCCTGACAAGCAAAACAAAACTAAACTAAGCACAGCGACCAACAAAAAACACGAATCACCAAAATCGATGAAAATACACCAAAACCACGGCACCCTCCTAAAAAACTTTTAAACACATACAAGCAACAAATACATACTACACACTAAAAAAAGAAGTGGGCGTAACTGCAGGACCTATCCCACTTCTGATCTTGTGAATTTAGACCAGAAGTGAGCTTTCTTTTAAAAAAAAACAAGCATACTAAATCGACCTCAATTTATTTTAAGAACTGAAATGGCTAAAACACAATTTAACTAACTGAAAAGACAACTAATCTACCAACAATGATATTTTTAGAAACAAACCGGCAGAGTAACAACCTAATAATGCTACCACGATAAGTGTCATGACACAACTACCCCCCGATGCCGGTTATGCATCGACTTTTATAGTTTTTTCCCCACTCTAACATCCTCTTTTCTGTTCATCTTCCACAGTATATAATATAGGACTAATAAGTTCTTTTAAAGGTTTTTTTGTTTAAATAACTTAAATACTCTTCTCTTTTCTCTTTCCTTCTTATTAATAACTACCCACTTACTAGTTACTGTGGTTAAGAGTATAGTTTAGGTAATTCTAAAGTATCTTGTAAGTATTAGAAGCACTTAAATTTTATTCAACTTATAAGAAAAAAAAGGTAATTAGGATCTAAGCTTTTAACAGACTGTTTGCTCCAAGA
Source organism: Boloria euphrosyne (assembly GCA_951802675.2). Lineage (NCBI taxonomy): Eukaryota > Metazoa > Arthropoda > Insecta > Lepidoptera > Nymphalidae > Boloria > Boloria euphrosyne. Next base: position 6,878,326 of record OX637886.1, read on the forward strand.
AAAGAAAGAGCACTTGTACGGATAACGCTCGTAACGCGCGAGCGCGTTAAGTGACGGCTCTTATGCACATCATTACTGCCTATTTTTTATTTGAACTGTGTTGACATAATAGAATATTTTTAAAAGGGGCAAAGGGAGACTATAGCAGCTTTAAGTAAGATATTTTTTTATTATCATTTTCATTCCTACATCGTATAATGCACTAGGAGTTAATTATTGAGGGTCTCACTTGTAAGATATAGACTATTGCGTAGCTATGCTAAAGCAGCAGGCCTCATCAATGGTTTAAAAAACGCAGGAAAAGAAAAGTGTTCTTAGTTTAACTAAAGATAATTGAGCATCAAGGTAGATAAGGCGCATAGGATGGATGTCACGAAACTTCGCGAGCGCTAAATCTAGAACAGCCTGTTATAAACGCCGCGTAATTATCTATGCAAGCTATGATGCTATGATATTTAAAATAATGATTGTGTTGACCCGCGTACGTTTTCGAAAAGCTTACGTTTGGATCCTTGTTCTTGTTGGTTCTTGTATTTCGATTCGAAAAGGTTAATTACGCTACATTCTCTACTCCAAAATATCCGTAATCACTTTTTTTCAAATATACATAAAGTACCTACCTGAAAGCTGCGGTGAAAGTGAAGTTTAAATTTTGAATATTTGACTACGTATTTCGTTAAACAATTATTTTCAGGTTACATAAGGTTTAAAATAGAAAGTACAAAACCGGCAGCTACCGCGGACATAGGCGACCACAAATTGGCACAACGCACACCGGCAATCAACGCTTCAAGAGCTAATTTGCATTCGTTTTAACTTTAATCCTGAATTTTAATGTGATGAGGGATAATCATTATAAGTGATCCATATCTATAATACACATGTAGAATGTAAGTCTGTCTGTCTATTTCTTTTCTTATTTCGTGAAATATTGCAAGGACAACCAATATGTGGATGAACATAGTCTACCTTTTACCCCACCATGCGTAAGTACTACGCAAACGGATTCACTAAAGAAACCTAGTAGATAGATCATCAAATTTCGCTCAGTACCTAATATTATAGTATAGTAATAGTATAGATTAGGTATATCCGCATACAATTATTATTAATTAGTAAAAGTAGAGTTACATTATTATTATTTTTATTAAGTTTACGAGTAACCGTTTTATTAAACATTTTCACATACTACCTATATATTATACTAGCGACTCACCCTCGTTTCGCTCGGGTTTGCCCCTAGGTACGTGTTGTATTATATATTTACTTCGTACCATTCCACCAAACATCATTCAGTTATATCTCAAAAGGTTTAGTCAGCGTTTTCGTTGAAAGCTCCCAGACGGCTTATATTTTTCGAACACCTCCAACAGATATCATTATATTTTAGCGAATTTATACAAAAACTTGATAAATTATATATTAAAACCTTCCTGGAGAACCATTCTATCCATTGGTGAAAACTGCATGAAAATTGGTGCAGTAGATTTTGAGTTTATCGCGAACAGACAAACAGACAGACAGACAGACGCGGCGGAAGACTTTGTTTTATAATATGTATAGATGTCTACTATTGTTTAGTAAAACACGTTTATATGATGAATCCAGATAATTTTTATTACCAATTTAACGTCAAAAATGTTATAACAGATCCTGTTTGTATAATCAATATAAACTTCAACGTGGGGGGAGCACAGTTTATTTTCTATCACATCAAGAGGTGTCCGTGATATATTAAAATTGCGCTGTACGACGACAGCGACTATTTCAAAATATTTCTTATGAAAAAAGGTGCACCGAAATAGAAATAAATTTAAAGTTGTTGTTATGTAGATTTTTGTAACATTTATTTTGGTTTCATTATTTAGTTACATTTATTCAGTCCGACATCTTTGGGAGTTCTAAATATTGGATTTACAATGATTTGCTTGTAGAACAGGCATGATCTCATGATTCTATATCACGTAATAGAACACGTTTCAATTAAAAAAATTGAAAACAGTTTATTTTTTACCGACTTTCAAAAGGAGGAGGTTATCAATTCGTCTGTATTTTTTTTTTTAATTTTTTTATGTTTTTTCGACTGGGTGAACGGATTTTGATGATTTTTTTTTATCTGACAGGTGGTGCTTCCCGTGTGGTCCCATTTTAATTTAGTTCAGTTCTGACAATGGCATCCATGAGAAATCCATAAAAGTCTTAAATTTTCATTAATTTTGTGCGCGACAAATGGAAGAATAACTCAATTTCACGCCAACCGATTTCGATGATTCTTTTTTTATTGGAAAAGATTTACTTCAAGGGTACTTGTATGAGAGTTTGGTAAGGTTCTGATAATGGGATCCATGATAAAGTAACGAAACTCTTCAATTCTTAGGAATGAGGCTATTCGGATATTTGACCCAAGTACCGTAAATGATGATGGAAGGTACAACTCCTTGACGGTTAGGAGTTAAAAGAAAATTCTTTCAGTATAATACGCACTTATGGACCGATATTTGTATACTTTCAGGCTATTAGGTTTACCTGATAGTAGAAAGCATTTTTTTATAATCATTAACGTCTGGGAGTTCGGTGGAAAAATGGACGTGAATAAATCTCGACTGTCTAATAACGTTTACTCAAATAAACAAAATACGTATCTACTTTCCTCTAAAAAGTTTAAAATAAATTATTTTTAACAAAAAAACAAATACCGACTTCCTAACTAAACAAATCTAAACTAAAAAGTAGAAAATAATACTTTTCAGAACTTAGTTAATTTTGAAGTCGGTGCCAGCCAAAGCCAAATAACCTGGAATAGATACCTACATATTTGATTAATCTATCAATTTATAAACATAATCAAAATACCGTTCGAAAGCCCATTGCAAACGCAAGATAAATCTGTCTGTCCTGGCTGGCACCGACTTCAAAATTAACTAAGTTCTTAAAAGTATTAGTTTCTACGTTTTAGTTTGGATTTGTTTAGTTAGGAAGTCGGTTTTTGTTTTATTGTTAATAATACAGCTAAGTAAATTCTAGTTACATACATTTTTCTTCAAATTTTCAATGATTTTGGTTAAAAATCGACTTTACGCTTAGTGCGTATACTAGTATGAAAAAAAGAGACACATCTATTATCATAATATTATCGGCTAATTTTGATAATACAAATGACGTCATTTATGTTACCAAATTTAGTCTTGCCAAGTTCATTTGAACATATTATAAAAATAGCTGTACAGAGAATTTGCCTCATCTTCGGTAAGTAATCAGCCAAGCAATGAGCATGAAAGCGTACTCGAGCCTCGACTGTCGCGCTTGATTACGGATTACGTAAACCCAGCTAAGATAACCTTCAGTTTAATTTGCTGAGACAGAGATTACGCGTTATCATTCAACTCTGTGCATTAGATACTTACGTACCTGTATACATTTTTAATTTATTTGTTTTTTTTTATATAAGGGCTCGTACATTAAGGTCTCAAACACAAATGCTTAAACACAAACGTGTTTCAAATGTAATAATGTCGCAACCACAATACCTGTATTGAGATTGAAAATATTGAAGTATATTGAAATGAGCAATCTCCAACCACATATTTATTTCTTTAAAAAAATGTACGCGCGTATTTAAAACATTGTGTACAAGTCCTTAGAATTCATATTAGTGGATAAACGACGCATTTATAAGATTATTTGCATGACTGTCTGTATGACTTATCGTTATAAGTTATAATATAGAATTTTGTTGACCCAAATATCATATTATAAATTTTGAATTTTAAAAGCTTTAGGAAGATAAAGTTTAAAAGATAAAAATATAAAAAATAAAAATTTTCTTTACAACGTACATATTATTACCCCACTCATGCGTATTCGACTCGCACTTACTGACATTTTTACGTTACATTTGACATTATAAAATGATTTGTTAAACATTCATTTTCCTTCTTTCAATTCAGTAGGTACAGGTAAAGCGTATTCAAATATGACTATGCTCGATATTAGTCAACGTTATAATATACAATTACTAACTTAGATATTTTTTACTTAAGTTGTTATCCTCGTACAATGTATGCGTAATATCGAAAGAGTAACAATAAATACAGGGATTTTTGTAGTTTTTATAAAATACTGGTCAAACAAATATTTGAGAGCTTATTCTTGATTATTGACTTGATTGAAGGTGTTGGATACAACATAAAGATTTTGTGAAAATCATTTTGGAACTTTACTATTTTTATATATATTGAAAATTTTACAAACCTGTCATATATTATAGGCATCTCAAATGAAAATATATATTTGCCAGATTAAACTTTTGCTTCATAGAGAATAAACTTTTAATATGCATCATTAAAATTTCAAGAAAAAAGATATAGCGTTTTTTTTTAAATTGTAGCTTTATTTTGTACACATAATAATATTAACTTTTAAGAGTAAATTTTAAATAATAATAAGAATCGTATGCAAATAATCCATAGAATGTGTCCATAGAATTAAGAAAAGGGTCTTACTCTTACCACAATATTTCCTTGCCCGAATTTTTGAATTTTTCATTCTTGAATTTTTTGTTCAACGTTTCTTAAAATATTTTTTAAAAGTTTAAGTAAAATAAATATTAAAGAATAAAATAAAACTTAAACAATAAATGATAGGTATAAGTGAGACTTAACAGTTTTGGAAAGTTCACTAAGCTTTTTCTACACAAAATTTTACATATTACTGACCACTTTCTCTACAAAAATCTAAGTTGTAATACGAAAATGTATTTCTAGTCGCAGTGCAGCTGTTCACTTCGAAGCTAACATTAATTTACATAACGTTAATTGGAATGTATGAGATAATGATGAATGTAAAATTTACCTTACGACCCTAAAGTTACGAGGCTGGTTAATATTTATCTTACATAGACATGTATATTGACCTGTGAAAATAGTTTACACAATTTAATTTTAGATTTTAGATAAAAGAAATCTGATTCTTTGATTTTTATAAAATAAGCCATACTTATTTTTGAATAATACTTCATACAATTTACGACAACCCCTCAAGCTTATCTTAAGAAACTCTTTTAATTTAAAAAGTTGTCAGTAGTGGCTACCACTGGGCTCAGCGATAATGCGCTCGCTTGTAGAACCGAGTGACCGGAACCGGTTCAAATCCGGGTCTCGCGACCCGTCATTTTCATGTGCGAAACATTTCTATCCTGATTACCACTTGTCTTACGGTGAAGGAAAACATCGTGAGAAAACCTGCAAGCTAGCAAGTTTTCGTAAGACATGAGAACTGTGAAGTCCCCCAACATGCTCTAGACCAGCGCGGTGGCCTATGGCCTGATCCTCTCGTACTGAGAGAGGCCCGTACCCAGCAGTGGGACGTTAAAAAAGGCTGATGATAATTTAAAATTTTATAGGGAAAAATAGCAAAGGCATATAATACATTTTTGCCTAAATGCTAGTTGCTTAAAGTATTAGTGTTTTAAAATACAATAAGCTTCAGATAGAAAAGTAAAACGTTCCAAACATATCTCATTTTTTTACTTATTTTTGAATAACCATTTATATTCTTGTAACATCCTCAATATATCTTTTTATTTGCATGTTGCGAGTGTTTTCCTTGATGTGGGTACACAGATATAGCAAGGGAACACATGTGTGTAGACGAAGGTTCCAAATAGAGAACTTTTATACCCCAAAATGAGGTAAATAACTGCTAAGTCAATTCAATTTTATGCCAAATCAGCCCATTTTTATTTCATTACGGTAAATTTTTTTTTCTTATTTTAATTTATCTATGGCCAAGAATTTTATTGCAAGTATGTATTTCTATGTTATACATGTGTATTGTTTGTCATATTATGTGTTTTATTATTTAAAAATGATATTATATGTACAAGTTTGGAAATTGTTGTACATTATTCACGAAAATAAAGAAAAAATTCACACGGAGATAACATGAAAAAATTTTATGAGTTATGCATAAGTTTATTTTGTGAAATGGATTCGTAAACTTTTAGATGCTGAACTTGACACGAACAATCATAAAATCTCGAGGGTCGTCCAGCCTTGAAAAAAATTTTCCGGGTGAGAAATTTTCATAATATATTACTATGTATTACTACCATATCCTATATTTCTCCAACGGTTTATAAAACCATTTCTTATTATTTATTTAATGTTTTTAAATTGAATAAATTAGTTTTGATCAAAAATACAAGTTTTTAATTTACATAACCAAGGGGTTGCCCCATTTATTGCTGACAGGAAAGTACCAGGGCAACTTGCTGGCTTGACGACTGGCTGGATTGTCGGTCATTAATGCGACCCTTTATCACGACAAGGTGAAGGAGCAATAAATATCTAGACCCTGATACAAACTTTTACAATTATTATAAAACTTACCTACCTACCTATTAAAACAACAATAGTGCAAGCCATATAACAGAAAGTTTTAAGTCATGCACTAACCAACACTCACTAACAAAGAATCAATAGAAATGTGAACAGTAAAACAAAAAATCTTGTATTGTAGACAATAATTTCTACCCAGCTACCAGGTAAAAACGTAGTTTAATAATTTTATTCAAAGCGCGTATTTTTAGACTCGCATCCCTTTGAAGGGTTAATTTTAAGTTACTGGCTAGGCTTTGCAGAAGAAAGTTTCAAATTACGGTATAAAATAAGAAAGGATTGCAGATAAAAAGATAAAGATAGACATTCTCGACTATGCCATGTTATTAATAATACCCAAATTTTGTTTATTAATATATTTTTTATTCTAAAAATTATATGAAAATTACTCTTGTGTTCACTTAGTCTGTTTTAGTATATCATCGCTTGTCCAGTCACGTGACTGGCAGGGCCATATCCCTGCCAATCAACTGACAGAATAGTTATAGCCACACTCACTCGTATGTCAAATGTCAGTTGTCACACTTTATTAATATTGATTGTTAAGTGAAGTAATAAATATTTCATTATTTCACTAATGAAGAATATTGGAAGCTGGTTTATTTTTACTAAATATTGGATGATAACATTTACAGTGGGAATAGTTTTTCATGCGAAGTTAATTAAAGCCACCGAATCCCTATAGATATTGAGGACTAATTAGTTCTATCAAACACTTGCGTCATGTACAATATTTAATTAAATCGCCTATCCAGCTCCATAATAGCCTACAAATTAACACAGGCAGTGGACAGATTTTTCGAAATTGTTTTTTGTTTTACGCCTCGTTTATAGAGCCTGCTACAAAAAGATTATTTGTAATATAGCCAAAATGAAGATATACTAGTATCCTGACCTTACTATTCTCGGTCGAGTCCCCTGATGCCTTTCGCATTTATAATATTACAGAAATTTTCAAAAGGGGCTCTGACTCTCAGACCATATTCTTCGTATTATTTTACAAAATAATATATAATCATAGTAGTATCTGTAGTTTTTTTTGTAAAATATTCATTAATAAGATTATTAACATTGCCTTAGCTAATGTGTAATTTTGAGAATTTTAAAGTTATTTGCCACTAAAAATAATGATTTTTAAAGTTATTTTCTAATCCTAGGAAACCTTCTTAAGTTAAAAAATATTATATAAATGTAAAGTTATAAATATTTAATAAACAAATAAAATGTACTCCGTACTAAGTATATATGTACACATTGTATTGTATTGTATTGATAACTTAAATTATTGCTATACTAGCAATTCCCGCGGCTTCGCTCGCGTTCTAATCATTATTAAAAATAGGAATTGGTGGTAGAACGTTGAAAATTCTTCGCTTCTTGTAAGAGCTATAAGCTAAACAGTAGGCAAGACGGTGCGCGTAGGGTCGGCGATTGCATCAAGCGAAGCAGCGCTTGCATTTTATTCTCGCGTCCGTATGTTTTTGCAATTTCTCCTAAGATATTCGTTTATGTAATTTATATGGTGTAAAAGAGTAAAATAATGTGCACGAAACGCTTGAAGCCTTATTTAAAATGATAAGGATTAATACCGTATTTGTTTAAATAGCTTTCCAATAACCGCTTTATAATTGCACATTTTTTAAACTATTAAAATAATTATAGGATCACAATCCTTAAGAGATAGACATATGCCATTATGGACTTTTTTGTAGACCTATATAAGATACACAATTCCACCATGCATCATTTTGTTATATATCAAAGGGTTTTCGTTGAAAGCTCGCAGACGGCTTATTTATTTCTGACACCTTCAACGGATATCATAATATTTTAACCAATGTATACTAAAACTTGACAAATTATATACTTAAACCTTCCCGGAGAACCATGCTATCCATTTGGTGAAAACTGCATGAAAATCGGTGCAGTAGTTTTTGAGTTTATCGCGAACAGACAGACAGACGCGGCGGAGGACTTTGTTTTATAATATGTATAGATATAGATTATTCTTCCTTCTTAAAAGCTACATCTAGACATTATATTTTTATTTTTTCTAACTAATATATTGTAATAATATGCAGTAAGTTTAATAAAAATACATAAATGACAAGATGTCATCTCTTTAATGGCGGCATCTGTAAGAAAACTGGGCCACGTCTCACTAAAGTGAACGATGCTGCCGCACTTAGCTCTAATACGGAAATCCACAACTTTTTGCTGAACCTTATTTTAATAGTGTAAATAGTTTTGTTTGGTTTTCTATAACAGAAGTTGTTTAGCAGTTAAATCTCTCAGAGCTTTATGTAATGTATTTAAAAGCCACCCATACAAAAATAAACTTGAGGTTTAATAAAAAATAAATATAATTATTAATTATTCTAAGAATACAGCCCTTTTGAACGTCCCACTGCTGGGCACGGGCATCCCTTTAATAGGAATATTTATTATTTGATAAAATATTCACCAACTAGTCCAGCTAGAATCACGCAAATGGTGATAACTGGAGAAATAACAACGACATTATAAAAAAAATTACATAAACATTACTTTAGTTTTGTTCACAATAAAATAAATTTACTACTATAAAAATATTTAAACAAAAATTATAAAGCAAGCAGTTGCTTTAACTTTCCATACACTTGGCATTGTGGAGTATTGTTGTGAAACAGTCTTGAAGTAAACTTGTAATTAAAGCGAGATTAAAACGGCTCCTGCATGAACAACGCATATTTCCTGCCTTTTGTGTACAGCGAAAGTAGATTTAATATTTCTTCACAGTAAAAATACGCATCAAATATTTTATACGAGTTAGATTACACCATTACAAGCCATTACACCATCCACACTACTTTTTCTTAGGGCTTCAATAAAACTTTTAGTATTCATTATCAAGAGTGCAGATGTTAACATCCTAATGTCTTTAGCAAAAGTAACGCTCATTGACCATATTATGTGACTTGGAATTACTAAAAAGTTCTGTTTTCATCAACATAATAAAATATAAAACAAATTGAAAAGGGGAATTTATTTTCACTATTGGATTTTTTAGACAAATTACAAATTTTAAAATACACAGGCTTTTCAAATATAACTGTACGAAATATTTATTTTTACATGCCGGCAATAAAATTATATTGTGTAAATATTTTGATATGAGCAAATACATCTACGCATACCGCCTGCAGGTAACAAATGTCATGTGAGGCACAACAGTTTCAAAAACCAGCACTACAAACTAAAATCCTCCTCTATTTTCATTCAACCACGACGTTCCCAAGGCAGGTCCACTCTGCTATCAGTAGGTACTCTGATAGCAGGATACCTGGAGCAACCCGCATCACACGCCGTCTCTTAGTTTCGCGCCTGACCGGATTAGCGGACGCTACTGAGCCCCCCACCACGACATGATGAACGCACGATGGGGGAGAAACACTCAACTAAACTAAACTGCTCAAGTTAATGAACCCTCGATTCGAGTAAGACGAATCCGAGTAAGACTCGCACTTGTCCTGTATTTTGGAAACTTTTGAATGTATACATTTTTTTAAGTTTATATTTTGAAATAGAATTAAAATATGAGAAAGAAATAATAAAAAGTGTTACAAAACGCGGCAGTCCGTCACCAACGGTGATTGTGACATCTAAATGAAATTCAATTAACCTAACTCTTTCAATGTCCCGGCGGTTCCAATTATTCTGAAGACACTGAATGACAAGCTTTGAAACGTGTACAAAACAAATCATGGCTGTATCAGGGTGACAATTTAATTAAACTGTTAGTACAATTTGATTTCTTTATACTAGAGTTGCTATTTAAGTTAATGCAGGTTTAAAATATTTAAAGATATAGATTAGGATATAGTAAAGATTAGGATTTCGATGAAATTTAATATACAGATAAGACTATAAATAGAGGTAGCACAAAGGCTACTGTTAGATACTCAGGGATCTTTACGTATAAAAAAATATATAACATTACTTCCAATATCTTCATTGCAATTATAAGCAAATTAATAATGCTTTTTTCCTCGATAGGTAGGGTTCATTAAAAGTTAGAGAAAAAAACCTTTAGAAGTGAAGTAATTATTTGTCAAGTGATTTTGAGGGCGGGGTAACTTATTCATTAAAAATTAATTGCTCTTAATTAAACCTGTGTTTCAGGAGCTAAAAGATAGATGGATTGGATATTTGTTCCGTGTGGGTAGAGATTTTTGTTTTATATTTTAAATCATACTAAATTATATTATAGTAATGTTCCATGTAAATAAACATTTCCATTTGATAAATACTCGAATAACGAGTTCTTTTTTGTATATATTTTTTATTAGTAAATCTTGCAGTTTTTAAACATACATATAAAGAATTTTATATTTCATTTTTTGTGTTCAATTACGTCAACATCGCTGTAAAAATATATTGAAAAGTTGTTAACTTTAAGTAAAATTAATCGCGAAATTATAATTTTCAATTTTGAGGTAAAATTTAAAGCTACAACAATTTCTGCATATTGCGATGTTGAGTAAATGACTGCATGTTTCCGCCCAAAGGACTAAAGCCACGAATAGTAACATCAACAGCAGTTGACACGCATAAATGTGTTTTGGCATCAGTTAGGTGGTGATGTTTGAATAATAATTGCGTAAACTTATATTCTATCAATATACTGTATCTCCGCTCAGATATATTTTCTTGTCTAAAACTAAGAACACTTAAGGTTATATTGTATTAAGCACTAGACTATACGTATTTTATACTCGTCATTATATTCCAACTTATTCCAATAAGTTGTTTTATTACCGAATATAGCAAACTCGAGAATTATAACTATCTTAAAACTATCTTACTATACATATCTTCTATATATATAAAAATGAAACCCGTTTTCCGTTGTCACGACATAGCATGAAAACGGCTTGACCGATTTGGCTAATTTTAGTCCTGGAATTATTTGTGAAAGTCCAGAGAAGGTTTTAAGGGTGAATAAATATGAAAGTTGTGCGGAAAAAAAGGAAATTAAAAAAATCTTTATAACATTAATGGCGTTTGACGTATCATGTTATTACAGTTGCCATGGTGCGTGCAATGGTAATTAAATCAGCGAATACATACTGGGAGGTGCGAAGTAAATGTTGTTTTGCGAATGCGTAATAAAACATTTCACCGGGAGAAAAAGTATATAAAAAATTTATATGTGGACAGAACAACGTCTGTCGGGTCCGCTAGTTATGTATATTTTGACAGATAACTATATATAGCTATAATTTTACCGTATTTCATCAAAACGTCCCGTTGTTTTCTTGTCATACCATCACGGATAGATAAACAGACAGACATAAAAAATTGAAAACTATACATTCAGCATCTGTATAGATAACATTCCAATAAGATTTTCCAAAAAATATTGAATTTTTTTTCTCGTATACATTTGGTTTACAGATATTGCATCTGTTTTCTTAGAGTTTATTCGTATAGTATATACACGCTTTAGCATTAATGAAAAAACTCAATAAGCTTCCTTAATTGATATACTTAAGACCTTGAAAGGCAAGAAAAATCTTTGGTAGAGTCTAGTAACGCAAGTATAAGTAAAGTTTATATTATTTCTTTTTTAAAGATGGTTCCCATCTTGAAGTGGCCAAAGGAACACTGTATTATCAAAGCCTATAAAACATATAGTCGACCAACGGACGTGACAGCCAGCCCAAGCTGCCACGATTTGGATGTCACGTCCGTTGGCCGACTATATGTTTCATAGGCTTTGGTATTATACAGCAAAGACATACATTTTACGTGTACTTACATTCTGAGACACACACGGCTTAACTAATTTTGACTTAACTACCTTTAGCATATTTTGGATTGACGAGGGAAGTACTCTTACCTCTCCTACGAAAGTATGGGTGCATACACTCGTAATAAAAAATAGTAAAAAATCGCTCAGTACTTAATATAATGAAACCTGGCACAATATAGTTAAATTTATTTAAGTAAATAATTGCAGTTTAAAATAGCTTGCAAATAACAGGGCCGGCTTAATTAATCTTATTGTAATTAATGCACAAGTGTTACTTCAACACTTCACTTAATTAATTGCTTCCTAGATTCAATTGTACTTTGGCTTAGAGTTTGCTTACTATATATTTAACGTGAGTTAATTAAAATTTGAAATAAATAGTTCTTGTAATATAAAACTATTTAAAAAACGTTGTTCCTTCATTTTCATCTTTCTTTTCATTCAATTCAGCCATTTTTACATCCAAATTCGGGCATAGGACCATGCTGACATGCTAAATTCTCACAGACTTGCATGTTTTCTTCACCGTAAGGCAAGTGGTAATAGTGTTAATATCATTTATAATGACAGAGAAACGGGATTTGAACCCGTTCACTTGGTCTCCGTAGCAAATACCTTATATTTTAACAATAAACATTTCATGAAAATTTTTAGTATATTATATATTTTTTAATTTATCATTATTATGAAATATGTGTAAGTTGGAATAATTATAATTATAATAATTGTACTACACTACGTTAATTCGCGTATAACTGACAAATACATTTAAAACCGAGTGATTTCGAGTTTCAGTGCATCACGGATAATAACTCTGTATTTAAAGCGGAAACAAGATCGTTGCCGTTAAATTAAAACGTTTAACGATCCATTATCACATTACTACTACAAAAAGTTGTATGAAAACAAAAAAATATACATAAGCTTAAAATATATTACAATAAGTATTAAGTAATTTAATAAAAATGTGAATAAACACATAAGGTTTTATAATAGAATCTCTAACAAAATGTTATTTAAAAAGTTTATAAAGCTCTTAGTAAAAATTTGTGAATCCGGAATTCGTACATATCGTTATGTATAGGCTATACGCTATACAGTACAGCGCGCCCATTGTACACATATTTCATGCTTTGTATGATTGGAATATGTAGAAGATTAACTAAATGTTTGCGAAAACAACCCGCATCCGCTTTATCCGAAACAAATAGGCTTTTTAATTGAAAAACTGATTGTATAGACTGTTGTGTTATTATGAATGGCGCCGAAACCAAAAATTATGACTGAAACTAGAATTTTATATTTTATTATTTTAAATAGTAATTCATATTCTGCCTTTATAATATCAAAGAAGACTAAAAATAACTTTAGAGTTTTATATAATTCACACATTTAGTGGTCTTTTGCTATATTGCGGATAGTATAGTTCGAGAAGATCGCGTAATATTTTTTTAACGTTGTCAAATGCACTTACACATAATTCATGCATTCGTACAGGAAATGATGTGAGATTTATGAGACTTATGATTCTTAGGCTGGAAATACCAGTACTATCGACTAAAACACAATGGCCTTCCCGTCATAATACAGCTTCGCAGAACAAAATTTCCATGGGCTCCCATAGTCCGTTCTCCTATCAAAGAAGAACGCCACCCAGTGCGAGTTTTAGGCTCAGCTGAATTACCGGATTTTAATGAGCCGATGCAAGTCATTAATTGTACATTTTCTTAATATATTGCTTAAACAAAGACAATTCAAAATAATAATAAGGTTCGTTCTCAATAACATAATCGACAATATTCATCTAATGAAAATAAATATATTTTACATAAAAAAATAAATTGATGTCATTTTATTTTTTCAAATATTTCTAAGCCCTCGTTATTGTTCCTATTATTATAGCAAAATTATTACTCTAACATTAGTAATGAAACCAACTTATCGAAAAATGACATAAATATATATAAAGGTCCCTAATAATGCTATAAAAGTATGGGATTGCCTAACATTTTAATAGCCCGCGGCGATCGTTTTCTTAGCAGTTATTCTTGTACATTACGCGCCGGGAATTTTGTATTACATTTTTATAACGTCTACCACAAAAATGTTTACGAAGCATTTGCCTTTTGGCAAATGATACAATGTTAAAAATTCCGATTTTAATAAAACATTATTGAATTGTCTCAAATATATTTGAACATTTTAAAATTCTTATGATTAATTGAAATCGTACATTAAGTCTATTGTATATTATATTTATGTGGAATATTGTACATTATAAGTTTTAATTTGCTTTCAAATTATTATACGCAAAAATATATTCTTATGTTCTATGTCATTTTTTGATTTTACATAATAGCCTAGGAGTTACTTCTATGAAAATATCAAATTAATTTTAAGTACTTACTAAACTCGTACCATACTATATTCTTAAACCATTTTTATTGTAATTTGACCTAACTTCAAAGAAAAAATCCAATTTAACGTAAAAATAAATGTAAGGAAAAGAGTATTACTTAAACACCGATGAAAATAACCCATTTTCCTCTTGCCGTTTAGCTAGCAAACTACCTTTGCAAGTATCTTTTAAGAAAACTTTATCTTATTTTTAAGGTAACCGAGTGAATCTTCTCAGATATTAAGAAAAATAAAAATAATAATCGTGTTCACTAGAGTTCAAGTTAAAATATTTGAAATAACTCTAGTAAACGACTGTATCGTTTGGTGATACGGAAAATAGTCTCATAAAGTTATTAAAGATGCCGTTATTAAAGTAATATACATTCGCAGAAGTTCTTAAACATACTCGTACTCGTAGATGTATTCAAGAAACATCTGCCTTATTTAAACTTAATAACTACAAACACTGCGTCTGTTATATGTAATCTTCATTGCAGTTTGAACAAAATTTATTTATTTTCTTTATTTATATACTTTATCGCACATCACATTAATAACACAAGTAAAAGAAAACAATCTATCTTGAACACAATAGTTAAGTGAGCAAAGCAGTAGAAATGCTTCATGTCTCGGTTCTTTCTTAAAAGGTGCATATTTAATATGAATTATTACTTACTTTTTTCCAATGGTTTGTTATTAATTATTTTTAACCTACTTGAAAAGGAGGTTCTCAGGATTCCTTGATTTATTAACCGATTTGAAAATATTTTATTGTTGAAAAGTGAATATTTTCAGCTTTGGTTTTATTTAAAGAAAATAAAAATTTAATAACTTAACTACTCAATTTTATGAGCGACCATTCATAACTGTTAATAGTCTGTCTGGTTTTAAAGATTAGACGTCTACATTATAAAAGAAATAAACCTCAAAAGTTAAAAAAATAACTTAAAGTTTAAACATCGTTGTGGCTTAGTTTAAACTAATTTATGTGACTTACTTTTTCAAACTTATGTGATTTTTTATTATAAAATATCGAAATTTCTACAATTTTTTCACATAGGTTCTTTTTTATTCTAATGCAAAAGAATAAATGTTTTGGGTTTATGTTTTAAAATTTATTATGTTCAATTTACGCACTCAAAGTCTTCATTTTAAATAATATTCCAATCCTATAGGAGATTAATACATTACTATCGCTTTCTAATATTTATATTTTGCAATTTAAAATGTTTGAGATACGAGTTGTTGTTTCGGCCAAAGCTTAATGACGTCGGTCTAAATAATGACTTGATACAAAAAGCTATTTATTTGTCAAAAGACGCAAGTGAGTTAGATTTCCCGTGAGCTTCAGAGACAAAAGAGCATAGTCTTGAAACTTGTTTTACCTGAGATGAAACTTCTTGGCAAATAAATTATCGTATTGTCCTGTGACCTCAAATTCCATTACCTTGATGGTTGTTGTTTCAAACACAGTAATACCTTAAGTGATAGAAATCTATTCCATTCTCTCCTTTTCTTATTCCTGCATTTACAAAAATATTTTGTATAAAAGTAAAACCTTTTACAATAGTCTAATAAAGTCTCGCAGAAGGGGTTTATTTTTAGGGTAAGCAAGGATGAATTTTCATAACAAAAAAAATAAAAAAGTTCGGTAGGTATACAATATAGATCACCTGTAAGAAGACACGTTCGTGGCCGGCTTAAGAAAAGACCCTAACTTTTTACCAAAAAACGTTGTTATTATGTTGTTTTATTAATATGTTTACTTTCAAAAATATTTACCAGTATCGTGAAGTCTAATGATAAAAAAGACTGTATTTATATGCAAATTAGAAGTATCGGATAATACCTTATGCGATGGTGTATCAATTTTTAACAAAATTCTTTAAGTGCTAAGAATCATTAAACTAAACCATATTACTGGACCTGAATTCAAATTATTGTGATTTTAGTATTACAATAAACTATACAGCAGTCAATTTTCTAATAAGTGACCACTTTAATTTGTTAAGTAATAAAAAATAATCGATTAAGTAGTTTTTAATGCTGCATACTCGTAATTTCATTAACAATAGTCTGCGTACATTAACAAAAGGATTTCCAAAATAATATGTTTCTTTCAAATTACGATATAATATTAAGAAAACTTAGTAGTAGTTTTAATTTTCTACTTAAAATCAACTTTTTTCAGAAACTCAACTCTATTGTTATTGGCCTGTAAACTACACAATTTAAACAAATTTGATGATAATTGTCGACCTACTTAAATAAATTGATTTACACTTCTTACAGTGATGCTTATTTAGCTACAATGGACCAGAACTGGTCGACGTAGCTAGGGCGGTCCTCGGCACCACACCCAACAACACAATAATAAATATTTATTTACATTGTCAATGTGAATTTTAGTAAATGAAAGTAGTTGTCACATAATCCAATCACTAAGTAATGTGCGCACTCAGACTAATTAAAGAGTAGACGTCAGGCTAAAATAAAAACCGAGTTATCTATAGTTTACTCATTTAGGTCAGTTAGCATGTCATTGGGTGTGAGTGAAACAAAATATGGCTGTTTGCTTATATTATTTTTAAACGTGTCACAAAGTAAAAAATGAGAAATGTCAAATGGTCACCTTTGGTCAGTATATAATGCTAACAAATACAAATGTTCTATCCAAGACGTCAAAAACTTCTAGTTGGCTATCAACCTAATTTTTTAGTATTATGTTTTGTTGATACATGTCGGTAGTTTGTCGAGTTCACTGAGTGAAAAAAGGGATATAATTAATATTTTCTGTCTAAGAACGTGGTCAGAAAGTTTATTCGTGAGGTGTACAGTGCTCTGGATAAGAATCAAGATGTCTTGTATAGTTGAAGGGTATACAGCCCATAGTTCGAGAAAAGAAAATGAGGACGAATCGTTAACATATCATCGGTTAGTTTAGAGATATATTGTTCAATATTGGAAATATAAAAGTGATAAACGGTCAGATAAAATAGTACTGTATGTCTATACTCAAAAGAATAAACATATTTGCTTTATTTTATGATTTTTCAGAATAATAAATTGCGGTAAGTATAGGTTACTAGTGATGTAAAAATGTTTGTCGATAATCATTTCAATACTGTTGCAGATTTCCTAACGATGATGAAACTAAATAGATTCAGTGCATCAATAGGTTAAACTGGACTTCAAAAAAGCACAGCAGAATTTGTTCGAAGCATTTTACGGAAGACTTTTTTGTGCCAAATGACAATAAAAATTGACAATAAAAATAAAAAAAAATTTTGCAAAAAATGGTTTGTCAATCTATCTTCCACAACATATATGATGGTTAGCCGGGTATTTGTATTTTCTAATAAAATTAAATACGTGTTTTTCATCGACATAGACGCGACAATGTCGATGATAAGCTCATCGCTATCCAAAAATTAGCTTGTGACAACCTGCATATAACGAAAAAGAACGGCATTATATGTCTCTTTGCTACGTACTATTAACAACGTAAGTAAAAAAAAAGATAAACATATACATTTCATTTCTTATTTTAGCCCGGGTTCCATGCTGTCATGGTTCCTAGTGTGCGCAGACTCAAAGCTATTAAAATGAAGTCATGATTGCGATCCCGGCCTCAAAGCTAATAATTAATATAATTTATTAATTTATAACATAAACGCATTGACGTGTTGCTATAATTATGCAAATTGACATGGTATTGACTAAATTTGTTTACTATCTAATCATTTAAATTAGCTATTAACATATGTATTTATATTATATTCAATCAGTCCATTAACATTTTTAATTCATTGTAATTGATGATAAATAGGAGAGTAAATTTAAATCGATGATATGCATACAAAAGTTTCATAGATGCATATTTATTTACAAAAATAAATTTAATTAAATGTTTATTAATTATTTAAGACAATCACAAAGTTTCATAAATAGGTGTAGAAAATCTACATAAACTGAATGCTGAATGTAGCGCACAATCTAATAAAATATAGGATATTAGTATATATTATAGTTAATGTATTGTTGTAGGTATTTCTTATTAAATAAAAGTATATCAGAGACTGATTGTCTTCAGCCCTTTTTAACATCCCACTGCTGGGCACGAGCCTCCCTCAGTACGGTCATAGTCTACCACGCTGGCCTAGTGAGCGTTGGCGGACTTCACATGTCTTTCGAAAACTTGCTGTTTTCTCAGACATGCAGGTTTCCTCACGTTGTTTTTCTTCACCATATGACAAGTGGTTATCGTGATAGAAATGATTCGCACATAAAAATATCATAGGCGCGAGACCCGGATTCAAACCCTCATCACTCTGCATCCATGTGAGCACGTTACCACTGGGCTACCACTGGCTGGTTACTGTGTCCATAATTTAAACAGATCTTTTTTAAAATAAATTTTGTACTATAATC
The DNA here is from genome assembly GCA_951802675.2 of Boloria euphrosyne. NCBI lineage: Eukaryota > Metazoa > Arthropoda > Insecta > Lepidoptera > Nymphalidae > Boloria > Boloria euphrosyne. Next base: position 6,897,349 of record OX637886.1, read on the forward strand.
AGACCAGCTGCTTGTAACCTTCCACTGCTGGGTACGGAGAGGCTCATTGTGTATTTCAAAAACTAGCTATGTTCTCCCAGACATGCAGGAATTTGAACCCGATTGACTTTTCTGAACACGTTACCACAACAAAATATTATCTAGAAGTGAAGGCATTATTTAAAACATTTTTTTTTTAATTATTACCATCCTAAGAACCAAATGAAAAAATAATATAAAGATTTAAATCTCACTAAAATATAAATAGTCTTTCACTTATAGGAGAACTAAATAAAATAAGGTAAAACTGAAGTAAGTAAAGTTTAATATTTGGGGAAAGCAATATCTGTACCACACTGTCATATCAACTACGCGTATATTACGAGTATATGTCACCTGTCACGGAAGTTTCTGGGAAGGAGCTTGATTTTTTAATATTTGACCTGTACGTTTTATTTCATACGGACTTCGCTTGCGTTAGCTTTGGTTAACACACGTGTTTGTATTTTGTGCGTGATTATTTAAATATTTCGCGAATACCGTTGTAATTTTGTTAAATAAGATATTACTAACTTGGTGTTGGGTATTGGTAAGTATTGTGTGTTGTTTTTGTCTTTGTATATAGAGTTGTGTTTGTAAAATGGATCCCGATCCTCCGCCTGATCCACCCGATCCTGGTGGATCGAAGGTACTTGTGAATTCATCGAGAAAGCGTCAAAGTGACGAAGTTTTAACTGACCAAACTAAAAAAACAATAGTTGACCCAACGTCAGCTACACCTTCAATCCAACATGTATATGTGCACCCATCCCTCTCCGGACCTAAATTCTATTCAGAGAAGGATAACGGACCTTTCATTGTTTATGTCTCTCGTGAGACTCCAGACCCTGCGGCAGGTACTACCATCCGGGCGATAAAATTCGGCCAATTTCTGTACCATAATAAAATTCAGAATATTGTTAATGATGGCGTTAAAAATGTAGGACGTAATAAAATTGAAATCCAATTCTCGTCAGCTGTAGCAGCCAACAACTTTTTATCGAACCCTATTTTAAAATTATCCAAATTCGTCGCAAGCATTCCAACCTTTAATGTCACCCGGATGGGCCTAGTGAAAGGAGTCCCCGTGGACTGGGCAATGGAAGAGTTTGTATCCTCTCTTGAATTACCTTCCTGTTGTGGTCAGGTGTTGAAGGCAAGACGATTAAATCGCAAGACTGTGAGTGAAGGCAATGTTACCTGGGTTCCTACTCAATCAGTTGTTTTAACTTTCCGTGGTCAAGTACTGCCACCAAAAGTATTCTCCTACCACACCTCCCTTCCTGTATTGACCTATAATCTCCCAACAATTCAATGTATGAATTGCTGTCGTTTTGGCCACATCAAAAGTCAATGTAGGTCTAAGCCAAGATGTTACAGGTGTTCCCAACCACATACTGGGGATGCGTGTGATGTGTTAAAGGAAAATTCTACTTGTCTTTACTGCTCCGCAAATCACTTTGCAACTAATAAAGACTGCCCTGAGTTTGTCAGCACAGCAAAACATAAAATCTCTTATGTCACAGGATAATATTTCATATATGGAAGCATCCTCCAGATTTCCTCCAGTTAGACGATCCTATGCCGATATGGCAAAAGAAATGTTCTCCCCTTCCCCTACATCTTTCTCTCAACCTATCCCTAGTAAATCCCAGAATCCTACTAAAAAGTCATATACCAAAACAGTTGTCCGCTCTCCTCGTCCCCGAGCTCCCCTTGCCAAGGGTTTTGATAGACAAGCTCACCAAGCTATTATTAGCAATTGTCCCTCTTCTTTGCCTAATGGCTGTGCCTTAGGTATTAATAATGAAGCTCCTTACGACTTTTCTAAGTCTAACCTTTTATTAAGCTTAACTGAAACCCTAATCTCAATTATATCCGCTGGTGATGAAATTCCTTTACCGTCCAACGTTGCCCAAAACTTCCTTCACATTTTTAAAATCCTTAAAAATGGCCCCACTCAACTTTCTTCAGTGGAATAGTAAAAGTGTACGTTCTAAAAAACATGAACTGCTCTCTATTATTGCCCTACATGAGCCTGTCATTATTGCCATCTCTGAAACTTGGTTAATTCCAGGATCCGGTTTTAGGTTCTCTGGTTTTGCCTGTTTGAGGGATGACAGAAGTGACGGGTATGGGGGTAGTGCCATTCTTATTAGGCACTCCACTCCATATTTTCTAATCCCTCTTCCTGCTTATAGTTCACAGTTTAATGCTGTGGCTGTAAGAGCTTTTAATATTTCATTCCTTTCGCTCTATATTCCTAATCCTTCTTCTTCTGTCTTCCTTGAGCTACAGTCTATCATTTCTTCCCTTCCAAGTCCTGTATTAGTTATGGGTGATTTTAACACTCACCACACTCTGTGGGGGTGTTATTTTTGCGATAGATTCTCGCCTTTATTGGTGGACATGATAGATGACCTCAATCTGTGTATCCTGAATGATGGTTCACCAACCCGTAGAGTATATCCTACCCAAAATCCTAAAACTGCAGTTGACTTATCCCTAGCTTCCCCATCTATATCTTCCTTGATTACCTGGAATACTCTATCTTCCTCCTATGGTAGTGACCACTTCCCCATCCTTCTTTCCTTAAATAACGGACACCCTTCCTCCTCCCCTCCTTCCAATCCCTTGCTTCCATATAATTTAAAAAGAGCTAATTGGTTTGACTATGCTTGCGCAGTTGATAGCATGATGGACTCCCTTCCTGACTCTGTGAGTGATGAGAATGTCATGGTGTGCTACGATCGATTCCTTGCAGCAATTTTCTTAAACGCTGACCTTTGTATCCCTAAGAAACACCCTTCACAAAATCAGATGCCTTCTAATCCCTGGTGGGATCAAGAATGCAGCGATTTGGTTAATAGGCGTAAACTTGCCGAATTAGCATATGCAGCATGTATGACAGTGGACAATTTTCTTGAATATCAACGCAGTAACGCAAAATTTCGGAGATTGATTTATAGAAAGAAAAAACTTGGTTGGATCAAATTCTGTGAGTCCCTTGAACCTCGATCCCCGTCTTCTCTTGTTTGGAGACAAGTTAAAAAATTTCGTCGGGCCCTTGATGCTGTCCCCCATCATGGCTCCAACAATCCATCAGAATGGCTTAATGATTTTGCTGACAAGTTATCCCCTCCATTTGTTCCCTCTCACACTTTACTTTATACTCCTGCCCCGATCTGTTCATTGGATGATATGGATGCCCCTTTCACTTTGGAAGAACTCGAAAACTGCTTAACGGGTTTAAAGGATACCACTCCAGGCGAAGATGGTATACCATACTCTTTTATCGGGAAATTGCACGAGAAAGCTAAAGTTTATTTTCTCAAACTCATTAATGAAATATTTAAATCGGGCATTACACCAGCAGCCTGGAAATCCCAGATCATCATCCCAATCCTAAAACCCGGTAAAAATCCCTCTGACTCGAACTCCTACAGGCCTATCGCGTTATCATCAACATTAGCTAAAGTTACTGAACGGATTCTGAAAAACCGACTGGAATGGTTAGTGGAAAGCAGAAATATCTTAGCTCCCTCTCAGTTTGGCTTTAGAAAGGGTCTAGGTACGGTAGATAGTCTCAGCATTCTAACAACAGACATTCGACTAGCCTATGCAAAAGGAGAGTATTTAGTGGGTGTCTTTCTTGATATTGCTTCTGCATATGACAATGTTCATCTTCCGTTGCTCAGGCAGAAAATGCAACAGCTGAGTTTACCGCCGAGGTTGACACATTTCATATGTAATCTGCTGACCGGTAGAACTATTTCTGTAAGACACAGATTACTTACTCTTCCGCCCAGGCTTGTCTGGAAAGGCTTGCCTCAAGGCTCGGTCCTCAGCCCTTTGCTATATAACATATACACACATGACCTCGAACTGTCTGTTAGCAGTTTTTGCAACATTCTTCAATATGCTGATGACATCGTTCTCTACTGCAGCTCAAAGTCAGTAGAGGATATTAGTTTTCGTTTGAACTCTGCTTTGCACTATCTAGGCCAGTGGCTCTCTGAACACGGCTTGTCTCTATCGGTGTCCAAATGTCAAGCTGTTGTTTTTACGAAAAAAAGAAATGTTCCAAATTTTGATCTTCGTTATGAGGATCAAATTATCAAACTGACTGATAACATAAAATTTTTAGGTGTAATAATCGATAAACGATTGAACGGAATTTCCCACGCAGAGTATATCAGCAGAAAATGTGAAAAAGGCATCAATGCTCTTCGAGCGGTGTCTGGAGTGTGGTGGGGTGCACACCCTTATACTCAAAAGCTACTGTACAATTCTGTAATACGTAGTCACATAGACTACGCCATGTTTGTTCTAGACCCCTTCAACAAAACTCCTTCTGAGAAGCTGAATAAAATACAATATAAATGCCTTAGAGTAATATTAGGTGCTATGAGATCCTCTCCTACTAATGCCATGCAGGTTGAATGTGTGGACCCTCCGTTCTATATCCGCCGCCAGTACCTATCCGATCGATTTGTTAGCAAGGCATTACAGCTGTCTTCTCATCCCCTATGGCCCAGGCTTCGCCAGTTGGCTGAACTAAGCCCTGCGAACAAGCCATTATCCTTTTTACTAGATAGCTTCCTAAAACTTACTAAACTACCACATCCCTTGTCTTGTTTCCCCTCTAATCCTATCTTCTGCACTCCCTACAATGCCCTAGTTATGTCTCCTTTTATAATTACAGAAATTGGTCTGACTAAGGGAGCGCCTGACACCAACACAAAATTCACATCACTAATTCGTCAAAATTGGTCGGATCACCTCCTCATCTTTACCGATGCTTCGAAGCTATCCAAAGATGGCTGTGTTGGTGCAGCTTGCTGGATTCCAAAATTCAAAATTATACTACAATTTAAGTGTCCTCCCCAGTCATCGGTGTTTACAGGGGAGGCTGTTGCTTTGTTAGAAGCAATCTTGTTTACCCTGTCTCACAATTTTAAACAAACAGTCATTTTTACCGACTCTCTAAGTTGTTTATTAGCTATTAAGGAAAACCCCTTTCGTAGTAGATTAAGATATTCCATAACTTTGAAGATTCGCGAAGCTTTGTGTTCATGCTACCAAAAGGGCTTAGCTGTCTCACTAGTTTGGATTCCAAGTCATTCCGGGATTCCGGGAAACGAAACGGCTGACTCTTGTGCCAAAGCTGCCGTGCAGTGCGGGTCACTGGAGTATTTTTCTAATTCAGCTCAGGATCTATTATGTATTGCAAAATCTCGCTTAAATAAATCGTGGGAAACCAACTGGAACTCGTCAAAATCTTTTAAAGGTAAACATTATGCTGCAATACAGCCTGAGATCCCAAAACGCCCTTGGTTTTCCCGCTGCAAACAGGTGGAACGCTGGGTTATTTCTACCATTTGTCGTTTACGTCTAGGACACGCAAGTACTCCTGTACACTTGGCAAAGATCAGGGTCAGGGACCACTCTCTATGTGAATGTGGCCTTGACGAAGGTTCCCTTTCCCATATCCTTTTCAACTGCCCCAAACTTTTGTACCCTGTCTATGACATCCTTCCTTGTAAAGTCCCCCGTCCTATTAATGTTAACTGTTTGTTAATGTTTGTGTTTAGTCCATTATGTAGATTTCTGTGTTCATATATTAGAAATAATAAAATTAAATTATAGATATATTGTACATATATTACTTGTATTTCTAACAATTATTATTATTTTTTATAGTTTTGTATATATTGTGTTGTCTGTCTCTGTTGTAGGTTATGTATGATTTTACAACGAATTACTCCGCTTCTACATATAATCAGTCTTAGTGTCTGTTTTTTTTTCCGTATTCACCGATCAATCTATTATAAATCGTGTATTCTCCATTCTACGCGACATTGGCGAAGTCAACTGTGCCCAACCGGCACGCCTGGAAGCCATTAAAGGAAATAATTGAATTATTTCATACTAATTTATTTTTATTAAATAAAATCATGTTTGCTTAACCTTTAAGTATGGACGTGGAGTCTCACAGGCTACTCGATGTTTTTGTTTCTTAGTTTTACCTAATTCCCACCACTCCCCGCGATTGAGCAGCTCAGTAGCTTTTGTTTAAGTTCTAAAACTACCAACGAGAGAGGAGATTTCATCATCCGATGTATATCACGTAAGTAATGACCATTAAAATATTGACCGGAGCCTGTCAGGCTACACGTCCATTGTTTCCCTATGATATAATTTATAAGGACGATTCTGTTACTTTGAGTTTTTGTAGTACAAAATGTCAAAAAACAATAAAGTTGGTAGTTCTAAATCAAAATGACCATCTACGAGCTCTGTTCAGGGCCCTACGAGTAAAACTTTGCGTGTAGGACATCCTTCTTTCGAAAAGTGAGTGAGTTGTTGTTAGCTTTTTATCAGTCTGAAAATGAAGAGAGTATTAAAGATTTTTTTATATTAGACTTCCGAACTGATACAAAATCATCAGTGTAACAATGATGAAGATCAGGACCAGGACCAGGACCTAAGAGTAGAATCGGGTAGTGATTGTTCGAACAATATTCCACTATCGAAGTTAGTGAGAACTAAATATGAAAATACTAAAAAACCTGAAATTATTATGTATTATAACTCAACTAAAAGAGAGCGTCTACGAGGCTGACAAAAAATGATCGATTTACTCCAGTCCATTGGCCGTCGAGCAAGATGGCCTATGGTGTTGCTATATCGTGTCCTAGACTTGAAAAGACACGATTTTCAAGAGAGCTGAGGTTGACCATGACCCGAGTTGTAGGCTGGTGTGGTTACTGAAGATGTCCAGGATCAAGAAATCAGTCAAGGAACCAGAAGAGCATGTAGAGTCTGTCATGTTTGTTGCAATAGGGTACAACAGGCCTGGGTGTCTCAAATGTTCTAAGCCTTTTTGCACTGACTTCCAATAAATTAGCAACAATTTGACTGTTGTCAAAATTTTTTGTATTTTTTACCTGAAGTTGGTATTTTGTGTTTATGGTTTGTTATATATTATATTTTGAGAATAAAAAGCTCATTTTGTTATAGGAATAAGTTTAGGTGTTTTTTACACCTAAAAATGTAACCTAAGTAGATTTTGACTGAAAAGTGCCATGATTTTTGTTTTTTTTTAATTCTATAATTTTTTAAATAAAAGTTGATTATACAAGCACGTTATCCTATTGTTAAATCCCATAGCTTTAATATACAATCAGTTTTAAAGCGATCTTATATCAAATTCCCCCAAACAATATGTATGCATATAGGAGCCTGTGAGACTCCACGTCCACAGTAGTGTTAAGAAAAAATGACGTCCATACTTAAAGGTTAAGAATTTTATATTATAAAATGATTTAATTCTAAATTTTAAATTAAGTTTCTAATAATAGGCGCATAAGGTATTTAATGTATCTAACAAGATCAAAATTATTCTTACCAATTATGTAATACAAACCACTGCCAATAAGGATTATTTGGTACTTAATTAAATTAATCTTGAGGTCGCAATATTTACGCCATTCCGGAACTAAAGTCAGAGCATGATTTATTGTTGCGATAAACATGATAAATTATCAAGTGTTGACTGAAAATGTATTTGGAAATCATCTGAATATATGTGATAGAAGGTATATTTTGAGTACCTAATTCAAATACAGTGTTTTGGATTGGAGAATTGTAAAAGAATTTAAAGTAAAAATCAGTAGCGATCAAGACTCCCTGTAAAGATCAGTAGCGTCTTGCGATCCTGCCGGGCGTGAAGCGCAAGAAACGCGTAAGGAAGGCCCACTTCGATGTGCGGTGTGTCATGCGGGTTGCTCCTGTTTCTTCTCTGATAGTAGCGTGGACTGTTAAGCAACTCCCTTGGCTACGTAGTCTGCTTTGACAGACCTGCCAGGCCGTCGGGACGTCGTGGTATAATACGTGAGCGAACCTGCGACGCCCCATTAAGATGGTTCTTGGGTTGATAGTACTAGTTTGCCGTTGAGTCCCACATAACCACCTATTTTCTACTGGTATAAAAATTTCGAGTGTCTCTTAAAATGCTTCGATAATTAATATTTATGCAATATATATCTACTATATAGTATTTGTTTTTAAATGGCAATTATATAATATATTTAATTAAATGTAGATACTTTAATTGTGATTTTACTTTAAGCTGGAATTGCAGTATTTAATTCCCCGTGAAATTCTATTATTCTAATCTTTAACACTCAACGAGATCAGACAGAGTAATCTTAATAGAACCGATTAGTGAGGAAGTTGTACACAGTAAGTAATATCAAAATACGGTATAAAACTTTCCTAATACGTAAATTTAAAATGAAATTTTATTTGATGTTTTATTTTATAATATGATGCAAACATGATCACGAAATGTAAAGAAGGTGTAAGGAAATCAGCAATATTTTAAAATTCCTTCCAATTTATTTTTCTTGCCAATGGCTACCGAGTGTCTGTAGAGGACTCCTTAAGGACAAATTTATTATTACTTTATTAGGCAGTAAATTATTCCGCAATCATATCAATGTGTTTGATGTTCGCGCCCTTTTCTTCTTTATCGCTGTAAACCTTATGGACCCTGTCTTTTGTTAAAATACAATAGTGCTATCTTGATCCATCTTAAAAGGAGACTTCGATAACAAAGGTCACAAAGGCATATTTAATCTCGGCGGATATTACTGTATTCGAAAATTTAAATATTATTATCAACGGTCAGGACACCATTTTTTAGATTATATAAAAAAGAAAATAATGCTTTTTTTGCTTTTTATTTTTAATCGACGTTCATTGCTTCTTTTGTTTTTTATTAGAACTTATTCTTTTGTTACGATTTTTAGGGTGCCCAAGGGATTTTTAAACATCGTTTTGGTGTTGTTTAGGAATCCTTGGAATATTAATAAAATTTGCGTAAATATTTACAATATTTAGAAGCAAATGCTTAGTTATTATATAATACAGCTTTCATCTTTTAGGGAAGTGAAATAATAATATATCTTGCTTGATTAAAATGAACAAAAGAAGGAAGAAAATATCAAGACCAATTTTACATCTTATAGATAAGCTTACAGACTTTCATATTAATAATTTACCTTATGAATTTGTAACATGCAGTTGAAATATTAACTCAGACCGCACCTGCTGCGCTGTTAATTAGTTTAGTATTTCACAAATGTATATGAAATTAATTAAGTGAATGTAAAGAGGACAAATGTGGGAAACATTTATGGGATTGTTTAATAATCTCTAGTTTGATTTTGATGTACATGTAAGCAATAGTGAAGGACGATGAACCAATGACAGTAAGAACGTGGAGAAATTACCTCATCGGCCTCCTATATTCCAACTTTACAAGAACAAAGCGAGAGAACTGTTGTTACAAAGAAGCTTATTGTATGAAAATCTCTTTCAATGAAATAGTTTCAATTCAGTCAGAACTAAATCATTCTATGCATGTAAAGTACCCTGTAATCATCATCTACTGGCAAAGGAAAATCTCATATGGTGCAATCTTTTTCCATATATCCATACATTGTACAGTACAATTTCTCCTCTGATATTTTATCAATTACGTTTATTATCCATTTTCACATCAAAAGGAGTAGAGTATATTATTTTATTTTCGTTTTACATAAATAATAATACTTAAAAATTTCATACCTGCTGAATCTGTGCATATTTTATATTTTGAAAAATATAATACACTGACTTTTCAAAGAAATGTTGCAAGAACTATGAATATTCTATCTAGTAGAATAATAAATGAATAGGATGGATTGGAACAAAGAAAGTCAAATTGGCACACAACACATTATTTAAATTTTTTATTTACTGTCACAGTAAAATATCAAATTATTTATCATGCCGTATTGTAACTAAAATGACAATTCCAATTTATATAATATTTAAATAATCTTAATCATATTATAATATTATTAATGTTTTGATATTAACCCATTCGCGTCCACCGCACTACATTGCAACTCAAACGTCATGCCGCCATACATATTACTAGTGAACCCGCTAACGGGGTCTTCGGCATGGGGTGTGCGCTCTGCATATAACTATTCCTTTAAAAACGATTTGACGAGTTTATTTACAAAACAAAGTAACTAAAACTATTAAACAACAAAATAAAGTTTGTTTTGGGACTGTTCACTAACAAGTCTTGCGGACAAACCGATATATTTTTATTCTTTATAACATAAAACGAACAAATCAAGCTATGAACATATTTCACTTACCAGATTTCTTATATATTTTATGAAAATAAATTCTTTTTAATAATTGTTTTTGATATTCGTGCTGATATTTGGCGAATATGAATATTCGGTAAATACCTACTATTCGTATTCGTTGCATCACTACCTAATGATAATATTTTATTGCATGTGTGTGTAAGTATTAGTCTAAGAGCTAGCGAACTACTTATTAGAATAACTTTTTGTAACTAAAGTTACAATGCTAAGAAGATATATTTGATGTTTTATTTTTTATTGGAGAGCGTTGGCCTGAGGATCAGTCGAACGAACTCGGAACATCTGTTCTGTGACTTGCTGGGCCACCAAAGTCTCACTACACTACTTTTTAATTATTTTTATTTTATTATGATGTAACTAAGGCTTGGATATCCGAGTAATGCGGCACCTCTGATAATATGTACATGTTCGAATCATTTACTATCATGATTACCACTTCTCTTACGGCGAAGGAAAACATCGTGAGGAAACCTACATGTCTGTGAAAAACCTAGCAAATTTTCAAAAGACATGTGAAGTCCGCTAACTCACACTAGGCCAGAGTGGTGGACTATGGCCTGATTATGAAGGACATGTGAAGTCCGCCAACCCGCACTTGACCAGCGTGGTGGACTATGGTCTAATCCCCTCGTACTGAGGGAGGCCCGTGCCCAGCATTGGGACGTTAAAAGGGTTGAAGATGAGATGATAATGTAACTATTATTTTTCACTTAGTAAACTGTAAAATCAATCATAATATGAATACTAATCTAATAATATAATCGTAATATGGATACTAAAATAAAAAAAAATTATTAACATTATAGTCAATAAACGTACAATATCACCTAGTTTACTTGACTCAAGACTAAAAGTTTATTCTCATTAAAATGAAGTAATGCTGTAATTAAGTAATTAATCATACTGGTCCTAACCCACATAGCGTGGGGTAAGGACAAGAAGAAGAAGTAGATTATCGGTAAATTGAGGAGCGTTATCGTTCTGGTTCAAAAAATAAAGAATTTTTAATCTACTCCCACAAGGCAATAATTATGTAGTAATTTTCATATGTTGAAAATTAATATGTAGTAATTTTCATATGTTGAAATGTTAAAAAAAGACAACCTATTTTTAGGGCGCAAATATGTAGGTACCAGACTAGTAAAGTTGACCTCGGGATTGTTGTTAGCAATAGTAATGCTCCCACAAGGCTAACGTTTTGATGTTCTTTCATTTTTTTTTAAAGTATATGCAAGCAGTCTGAATATTCTAGTACTTGCACGAGTCTGCCAGACGAGGATGTATTGGGCATCACGCTTGAGAGCGAGCGCAACAGACTTCTACGGGTTTTAACGTTAGAAAGAAAAGATAAATTAAATTGATAAGATATGATTAAGGATTACTGAAATTCAACATAAACTGAGTTATATAAAAAAGCAATTTTATTTTATAAAACAAATTTATTATGCAAACTTATTATTCGAATGATCTCTATAAGTGTATGAAGAATGAAGTTACATAATATAATAATATTATTATTACAGTATTTTATTTTTGGGAAACGCTAGCTCTCCTACTATATTACTGTCATTGATTGTCATCTTTAATTATACACAGTATGTTTCATTTTATTGAAGAACCTATATTTAGGTAACGTGAGTATTTGTTTTTTTTCTGAATATTTTTAGCAAACTAAGTTTTAAGGTATACTGTACTACTGTATACTTATAGGTATATTGTCAATAAGTATAGTGAACAAAAGGTAAGACAGTAAAATAATAAAAATACCTCGCAATTATGTAGATACTTTGAATCCGTACCTATATTTTATATTATGTTAAAACGTATAGTTAAATTTTAATATTTCCTATTCGCGATTTTTTGTGTAGTCTAAGTGAATCGATGAATAACATAAATGATAAATTTAAGCAATTGTCTAAGACCGCGCGTATGCAGTCACGGGCAAACTGTTTTACAAAGTAAAAATGGCACTTAAAAGTAATTAAAAGAAAGGGAAAGAAAGGAGACTAAGTATCAGGTGTACATAACATTGTAGTTTCAAAATAACATAATTTTAGCTTGTATGCTGGCTAACAGCCTATATTAGCAGAGTTTTAGCCGAATATGATTCTTAGTCGTAAACATTATTTACGGCTAGAAACCGTACACATTTGTAAAAAATTAAATCAGTGGATTGCTACTAATGATGTATCTTAAACTTCTTTAATTATCTAATCAAATTATTTTACGAAATATATTTTTAGATACCGCATATTTTTAGTTGTAAATTTCACTAAAATGATTTTCATAATTCTTTACGAAGCGAATTTATTTTTGTAATTATTTACAAATTATGTATTACGAAAACAAATATTTTATTAAAATAAAGCTAAAGCATTTTTCTTAGTTTTAGCGAGAATTAAGCCGCGGCTCAGCTAGTCATAATTTTTAGTTATGATATCTGCGTAAATTTAGAACACTCTGTAGCAAGCTATGGTATGACAGCCGTGACAGACAGAGTAGCGGCCATATTCATTTCTATCTATGTGTGCGTGTAGTGTTGGCTATGTTCGTTTTTATCTAAATTTTCAGCAAAATACAATTGATCACCACGACTCGATACTATTGAATAAAAAATGTGTATAATATAGAAATTACAGTTTCTTTGTTTTTCCTGATCTTAGTAACAAGAAATGAAATCGATATTTATAATAATTATTATAAACAGCGGTTTTTCACGTCTGAAACACGATCTACGACGTATGTTTAATTTTACTAAAAAATAAAATTCTGAATCTTGAAACCAATGGATATACTAAAAAGAACTTGTTAAAATAAATAGTTCACTTTATTTTGTAATCGTATAATAACGTATTTACAAAGAATGAGCTACATTTATAAAGAGCCCACCACGCGGGCTCTCGGCACCGCAATAGCGACATACGTGAACCGGCGCCGTGGGTCACTGGCACTGAATGGGAGCAATTCTTGTAGACAGATGTACTCGTACATGTACGAGTATGTAATGTAATTTTTTTCGTGTTTCTCAAAAATGGTTATAAAGGTTTGGATTTAAATTTGTATTTAAATAAGGTTCTCGAGATAAACTCAGTTTCAGGTAATAAATTTAGAATCATAAGAATGTAAGTATTTTCTTCTTAATATCATGAAAACTTATTTTCGTTCTTTTGATTTCGCATTTTAGAATAAGTATTGTTTTATACTCTTCCCTTCTGTTTTGCATAAAATAAGCTTATAAATATATTAAATGTGAACTACGACATAGCATACTTCAAGCATAAATTTTCGCTGCAGCATTCATCATTGGCAGGCTGACAGCTACACATACACACACAGCAACGTCGACGTGATGTATGACCAAGGCAGTGTGAAATAAGATTGAATGTTTCAGGGAACTTTCCAAAAAGAAGATTTAACTAAAAGAAACAAAAAATATATAATTTTCCATATTATTGTCATATTTAATTTAAAAAAAAACAAGTCACTGCTGGACCTAGGCCTCCCTCAAAGATTTTCACGACCAACGATCTTGTATCCAGTGGGGATTCGCATCCAGTGTGCTCCCGCAACTTTAGCCAAGTCTTCGATTATTCTTCTGGGAAGGCTGCTCACGCTTCGCCTCTGAATCAAGAATCTGTTTTACACAACCGTGAGTTGTTATACGTAACAACTCCATTATGTAAAACAACTGAACGATGCTTTGCATTTTTCGTTCTTTTTATATATAGATAGATCTTTTTATATATTATATAAAGTTGTTTTATACAACATAGTTGTTATGGAAAACAACTAGCAGTTTTGTGAAACAGCTGATTTGGTAATCCATCTGTTACATACTCGTACACCACTTAATTCTTCAATTATAATATCCATCTATATACATCTTTACATACAAATCTTTTGTGCATATGTATGTGATTGAACTCCTAAACGGCTGGACCGTTAAACATCAGTCAAAACTAAGAACTTTAATTAAAACAAGTAGGTTTTCATTCTACTTTGGTGTACGCATTACTGTGGCACACGTGCAGAATAGTCTGAACGTAACACGTCTCTTGTGGTCTTAGAACATCGAATTCTAATTAGCTGATCGCATTAGTAAAGTTTAGTTTAAATTTAACTGTTAAAGTAAGAAACTTTATAATTTAGTATTTATAATAACTATCAAAAGTATTCGAACTGCTGAAGCTTTATAACCTCATCTATTTAGATATTTTCTGGAGCGAAAGTTATATTTTTACAATTGTTAACCCATTCGCGTCCACCGCACTACATTGCAACTCAAACGTCATGCCGCCATACATATTACTAGTGAGCCCACTAGCGGAGTCTTCGGCATGGGGTATGCGCTCTGCATATAACTATTCCTTTAAAAACGATTTGACGAGTTTATTTACGAAACAAAGTTACTAAACTATTAAACTTACCAACCAGTATAACATACATTGATAGCAACTGAACCATATCGGAGAATAAACAAGATCAACACATTTAGCATTTGAATTCCTTTGGGTTTTGCTTTTTCGCTTTCTGCGTTCTAATAAAAACCTAACTTCGAAAATCCCTTCCCACTCCTTTTCCTTTTACGGTAACTATTTTACTGTTAAAGCTTGCCGCACCTTTGGTATTTTCTGTCAAGAAATATTAGGTTTCCCTATAAAGTTTGTCTTGTTGTCTTTTATCTAAAGCTTAGACTAAAATCGGTGAATAACTTCTGTGCAAACTTACGGAAATGAGCATTTGAATTAATTTTGCTTTCGTATGAACAATACTTTTTTACCAAGAAACACCTCGGATACACGTAAACTCGCACCAAATCCGCCTACACATTTCCGAATCTCTGAAAGTTAATAGCTGGGGTATAATGTCGTATCTATATATTTTATATTCAAAAGCCAAGATCTATCTATGAATAATATGAATACACAAACAGTCGTATATTTCGGCTGGTTGGGTTGTTTGTACGATACCACAAACTACTATTAATAAATTTTCTAATATAAGTAGATTAATATTCGCAGTGGGGTTTCCCGTTTCTAATGTTGGGAGATTCTAATTTTTGGGGAAGAAAAAAGAAAGACTGCTTTGGAATCCGAAAAATGTTGTATTTTTTTATTGTGGTAAGATTACTGTTTAACAAATATACTGTCATATATAAACAAGTCAATTATACTTAGTATAAGATAAAAATAAAATTCTTTATGTATTTGATAATTTCTCATAAGTTTATTAACATTACTTGAATGCAGTACTTACTGCATAAATTAATAATTAGTAATAACAAATTTTGAGAGATAAAGTTGCCGTATTAAAAATAATACCAATATGAAGAATAATATTTTTTTTTTACGTACTCATCTAATTATAACATGAATCTTTTAAATTATAAGCTTTTTCGTTTAATACCATTTACCACTGTAAGAACCCTTCTATTACATGGTCGTAACTTTTTTGACCCTTAATAAAACCTTTCACGTGTCAGTTGCAGTGCACACGACCGTTCGCGGTCACTAAAGCTAAATTGATGGCTCATTCTGTTACCCTTCAGAACTAACGACCTTTGCCACTTTGGACATTTCATCGTTGTTTATTTTAAAATAAACCAAACATACTTGATTCAAAATTTTTAAGTATTTTTTTCTATTTATACCTTCGAATATGAATATAAATATATGTGTTTTTTTTTACTTCAGAACACTGAACAAGCATAAATGAGGTTTCTCTATTTTCAGTGAATTCAAATGTGAAAAAAGTGAAATATATTCTATAAAAGAAATAAAAAAGAGCACAACATAACTTTGTGTTGTTAATAAATAGAAATTTTGAAAAATATTCATTATACTATTTAGTAAAGAAGATAACTTAAGTAGAATAAAAAATACAGTATTCCAATTGTACATCCCTATTCTAGGCACCCTATCAAACATGATATTGGTGTGAGAAAATTCAGGGATCCCCAATAGGAGAGTTGTCTTTAAATAATTAAGGCTAGCAAAGAACATTTTTATATTACTATACGAATTACTAATTAACGAACATAATATATTTAATTAAACTGCAAATGAATAAGATACAATATGCGCAACTCAAATAAGTAAATATAGCAAATTCTGTAGCCAGCAGTAAGATATTATACAATTCACACTGCGGCATTGAGACAAAATTAACATAAATGAAATATGAGTAGAAATAACACAACAGAATTTTTGTTCTTTAATTCATAACATTATCCAGTACGTTGGATAAAATTATTATCATTCTTGGAGCGCGAAAAAATTCTGTCACTTGAAAATTTTATGTGAAATCGTACGTGGCTTTTCAAGATGTTATTTTTAATTAATTATGTCAAGAACTCGAGTGGGCAATATTTTATACGTCCCTGAATTGTGAAGTCGTCCATTAATTAATTAGCTAGATTTTTACCTAATTAAAAATACAAAGTACAAAAGCTGTTTTCATTGATTTAGACCTTAATTATTAACGTATAACAACACAACACAATAGGCAATCGTGTTATATTAGGTCTATAATATTGTGTATTGTAATATGCAAAATTCATATTTTTAGCTATGAGTTTAAAATATAACTTGCTCGTCAGCGCTCTTTGAGATCTCATCTAGTTTCCGGAGTCAGCTACCATTTCCTCTCTGAAGGCAAATTGGCGTAAGATATTTATGTTACATTTTTATGAAACTTAAATATTATAAACTTTGTTATTATATTGAATAAACTTGAAAGTGGAAAATACATGGCGTTATTTATTATCATTTGTACACTTCGCAGGATATGATAGTCTGATTTTAGTTATACGAATGATAGAACTAGATATAATAAATTTTACATATATTTTTATACACTTACTTAAACTTAAAAGAAAACTAAAAATCTAAATACGAATTAATCTCCTTCTTTCTCCTGGTTACTATGCCAGTTTTTTTGGAGGACTACGTTATGGTTTGTATCTTTTATTTGTCGACAGGTCATACATGGTGTCTTTTTCCGTCGTAAAATCTAGTTAATGTAGATTTAAAATAACTTCACCCCCAATGTGCGTTCACAGTATCGTGGTGGGGAGGCTCAGTAGCGTCCGGCAAGCTGGCCGGGAGCCAAGCCAAGAAACGCGCATGCGGGTGCTGGTACTTCTCTGAGAGCAGGGTGGACTGTGGAGCAATCCTTTGGCTGTCTGTTTCGGCGTAATCTTTTTATATACGATTTCTTCTGTTCTAAAAAACGTAGCGTAATGTATAGTACCTCGTAGCTTATAGCCTTACTCGAGAACACCTAAGCTATCAAATTAACCATGGCCGACTATTCTGATAAGGCCTCAGGCAAACAGCAGTATAAGTATATATCAAAATGTTACTAAAAAGCTTTAGGAAGACGAAAGCAAATTATTGATATTAACAGTATACATAATTATAGTGTAGAAATGTTAGCTAAAATTTCCAATTCAATTTTCATAACCTACAGCATCCCAGTAACAAGATAATAATTGCTTGTTCATCACAAAATTCCTACTTTATGTTCAGTGTTATCACTAATCAAGGTAATTAGATAAAGAAGCATCTGTACGGCTAATGATTGTTTAATGTTAGAGCTATAAAGCAATTTGAACATAGAGTTTAGATACATAATATGCTGTAAAAGTGTGTTTTATTTCTTCTTTTATTTCACGCTATTGTCGTATTAAGTTTTTTCTGTTATAATAGGACCGAAGCAATTCCAACGGTAGTAAAAAAATCAATAGTCATTATTATAACATAGAAATGACGAACTAAGTAGAAGTTTCTTTGTGATGTCACTAAGAACTTTCATTTGTCGTTATCTATATTAAAAAATGGTACACTATAATATAAATGGCATATTTCCATTTTATAAATATGTTTCTTGTATAATTGGAGATATTAAAATATTAATAATTTTTTTATTATTATTATTATAGCGAAAAAAAATAGTATGATAACGAGGAATATAACAAAAAATATGACGTTTGATAATTGATAAATTTCCCGAGTCAAACATTATTTAGGCCCCATATTACGTCACGCTTTCATTACTTCACGCGTGCTTTATCAGAGTAACGAGAATACCAAACTTAATGTAGATTTAAAATAACTTCACCCCCAATGTGCGTTCACAGTATCGTGGTGGGGAGGCTCAGTAGCGTCCGGCAAGCTGGCCGGGAGCCATTACTTCACGCGTGCTTTATCAGAGTAACGAGAATACCAAACTCGTGAAAAGAACGGCTTCAGTAAATTAAAATTATAAAATCAATATAAAATACTGTAGAAATAACTATTATTTACAAAAACATATTTTAAGACAATATGAATATACGTAACAAAATATTGTTAAACCAAAAAGGTTTTTAAAAAAAGTTCTATTTAGTTTTATTTGGTTTAAGGCTTATGTTTCTAAGGATTCATATAAAAACATTAAAAAAGATAATTAATAAATAATATATATATATATACAAATATTATTCTTGAATGACGTAAGCCAAGCTTTAATATGCAAATGGAATCGTAGGTGAAAACTAATTTGGAATAAAAATAATGTACAAAGTAACGTACAAGTAATAGTAGCTTAGTTAATGTAATTTATATTTTACTGAACCTTTGTTAGTATTTGAAATATGCATATAAAGGTGCCTCTAATAAAATTGGTCTGATAAAGGTAAAAACAGGCGCGCTTGCGACAAAGGTGAAAGTGAAAATATGAAAAAAGAGAAGTTGTAATCTATTTTACACCAATTTTTCAATACTCCTGAAAACTTTCCTTGTAAAACAACCGAATGACTGGATTAAAATGCTTTGAAATTCTTCGGAATATATGTCGACACGTTCGACATATATTCGGTATTAAATAATATTTACTCTACTCTCTACATAAAATCCTCTTCAACGTGGGAAGTGAGTGCATATTTACCTTCAGCTCTTGAACGTTAATCTGGAGAGTAGGGATCGAGTTACTGAAAGAAGCCGTACTAAACTCTTTATGTATTAACTTTAAATACTATCATCAATGAAATTTTTAATACATGAATATGTAATTTTGTCTTTTTTTTCTTAAACTTTTGCGTTTCTAATGTGATTTTAATTAATGGGGCTTAGCAAAATGAAGGAAAGTACTTGTAGTGATTAGTTAGACTCAAAACTTGCTTAATAAACCCAAATTATATGGCTACAGATCTGATAGATTAATTGAAATTCTGAGTAATTAATAATTTCGTATCCCTAGGATTAATTTCGTAGAAGCTCTTATACTCCACAACAAACTTTTTGTTGAGTTAATCGAGGTTGATAGATATCTATGTATTTAGCTTCTTGAGGATTTAGCGCAGATATATAGTTATATTGGAATAGCGGCTCTTTTTAGTACCCTAAATAGTTGATGTGGCTTACCTTTTCAGCCGTCGGGTTGTTGTGATTGAGTACGTAAGAGCAGCGTTCCATAAACACGGAGACGGTTCAGTTGGGTTTTAGTGGCGCAAATAGTTTTTCTAGCCAGTGTATTTACATAACCACAGAATTAGAGAATGTATCTCATGCATATAATAATTAGGAAAAATAATTTATTTTACGTGTAATATAATTGGCTAGGCGGATATTACAATACAATTATTTATTAAATATTATAGCGAAAGTTCTTTACG
Source organism: Boloria euphrosyne (assembly GCA_951802675.2). Taxonomy (NCBI): domain Eukaryota; kingdom Metazoa; phylum Arthropoda; class Insecta; order Lepidoptera; family Nymphalidae; genus Boloria; species Boloria euphrosyne. Next base: position 6,917,257 of record OX637886.1, read on the forward strand.
GTGGGATTCTAATCATAAAACTACTAGGTCGTGTGTGTTAAAAAAAACAACCACTCAGTAAGAAAAGAAAACTTATATTAATTGTCCACAAACATAACATTATTTTTATTCACTCACGCGGAGGTGTTGCTCACAGTCGAAACCGCGCGGGAATCCGTATGGCACGCGCGGGACGCGCGTGGCGCGATTGCGTAGTAGCGCGCGCTGGGCTATGATTGGTCGAGACGTCGCGGTTTTCGCGGGAAGACGAATCGGCGAGAGCGGGAAAATGAGACGACTGATGCGTTAATTTACACGCGTCTGTTATACTCTCCCCCTCCGAGTCACTCAAACGTCCCGTAGGTGGCTCGGCACAAACATTACGAGAATGACGGGGCCGTCCACGAAGGCGCCGAGGCTGCACTGGAGCTGAGACCTGACCTGACGTGTTACGGTAAAGCTTCAAGTCAGAAGAATGAAACTTTCCCAACAGCTTCGAATCCAAATCAGTGACTTCGTAGGTAGTAGGGCTAACTATTTTACTAATGCGATAGGGTCCATCACGTTTCGGCATGAACTTACGGGTCCTACCCTTAGAAGCGTCACTAAGCAGATGAGTAGTAATAAAAACGAAGTCACCCACCTGGTAACCTACAGTCTCTCGGGTCTTGTCAGCTTGATTTTTTCGATTATCCTGTTGTCGTTCTACACTATCCCGGATAACATCCCAATTATCTAAGAATCTACGGAGATACGGAGTGATTTGAGGAAGGAAATTCTCCTTATCCAATATAGCCCGTAAATCATGCTGCGCATCGAATGGCGTACGCATCTCCCTAGCAAACATCAGCTGGGCGGGACTAGCTCCTGTAGAGGAACAGGTGGCGCTGTTCATCGAGAACCGTACTGACGATAAAAACTTAGGCCACATACGGTGGTTGTTTTTAACTAAAATCGACAGCTGAGTACGTAAGTCTCGGTTCTTCCGTTCGGCAGGATTCGCCTCGGGATGATACAGCGGTATCAGGTTTTGGTGGATACCAAGGATAAACATGCACTGTTGCATGGTGGCGGAAACAAATTGGACACCGTTGTCTGATATGATGCGGCGCGGAAAACCATACCTGAGGAAGTACTCGTCGATGAGTACAGGCGCACATATCTCAGCGGTGGCTTCTGTCAAAGCAAACAACTCTACCCACCTCGTGGCTGTATCTTCTACTAAGAGTACCCATTTCTCACCATGTTCGCCTTCTGGAAAGGGCCCGAACAAGTCAATGGCAAGTACTTCTCCACGCTGATTTAGGATAGGTGTCTGTAGGAGTCCAGCGGGCTTCTGGTTGGATGCCTTATAGCGCTGGCACTCTTCACAGGTCTTTAGGTAATCTGAAATGTACTTCCGCATCCCAACGAAATAATAATTTCGGCTGATCCGATTGTAGGTTCGCTCAACCCCTTGGTGACCAGCTGTGGGAGCGTCGTGGAATTCCTTCAGGATCTTGTCACGCATGGTAAGCGGCACGACGAGCTGTGGCTGTTCAGTGTCAGTGTCAGGGAGGTACCGATATAGAACACCCTGGTTCATGATGTACCCTCTACCTAACCATTGAGTGTCGTCAGGTTCCTTACCCTCAATGCTATTTATGATCTTCGCAACCTCGGGATCATCGAGCTGTTCCTTGCGGAGTTCTGCGGAACTAGCACTGGGTAAGTCCACGATGACACTGCAGACATCACAGCTTCCCATATCGGCGGCGACGTCACACTGAGGACAATGAGGTCGACTCAGGGCGTCAGCCACAACATTAGCTTTCCCTGGAGTGTACTCATAACGGATATCGAGGGCCTGCAATTTCATTGCCCACCTAATGAGACGTCCGTTAGGCGTTTTTAAGGTTAAGAGCCACTTGAGGGGCTGATGGTCACTCTTTACAACGATAGGGTGCCCATCTAGATAGCCACGGAACTTATCGGTTGCCCAAACAACCGCTAAGGCCTCCCTCTCAGTGGTGGTATAATTCATCTCGGCAGGTGTTAGCAAACGACTTGCATATTCTATAGGTCTCTCCTCAGGACCATCTCCCTGTAAGAGAACAGCTCCTAAAGCATGGTTACTGGCGTCTGTTCGCAAAACAAACTCTTTAGTATAGTCGGCTTGAACTAGTATAGGTGCCGAGGTTAACTTGTCCTTCAGAGCCTGGAAAGCTTCTTGCTGTTCTGATTCCCACCTCCAGGGCTCGTTCTTTCGCGTTAAAACCGTCAAAGATTTGGCCACCTGTGAAAAATTGGGAATAAACTTCCGGAACCACGAACAGGTCTGTAAGAAAGATTTTAAATGCCTTAAGTCCTTGGGGCTGGGTATCTGCAGGACTGCGTCCACCTTAGTGGGATCGGGTTTGATACCGTCAGGAGTAATAACGTGTCCCAGATAATTTATCTCTGGGCGAGCAAAGAAACATTTCGCTCGGTTAGCCCGTAACCCGAACATACGCAACCTGTCGAATACCTTCTGTAGGTCCTCTAGATGGCTATTGAAATCCTCTGAAATTACCAGTAGATCATCCAAATACGCTAGAATGACAACACCTTGCAAACTAGCGCCAGATCGGAACCGATCGATCAACCGTTGGAAGGTAGATGGCGCGTTCTTTAAACCAAACGGCATACGTTTAAAGCGAAATGTCCCAAACGGTGTCACGAAGGCGGTTTTGTCACGATCAGCTGGAAGGACCGGTACCTGCCAGTAGCCTGATTTTAAATCGATAGAGGACATAAAACAATGACGTTTCGTCAACTGGAGAAGCTCATCTATGAGCGGAAGCGGATAACTATCCGTCTTGGTGATCGCGTTTAACTTGCGGTAATCTACGCAAAATCGGATGCTATTGTCCTTCTTAGGGACTAAAACAGCTGGAGACGTCCAGGCAGACTCGCACTCCTCGATAATATCGTCCTTGAGCATTTTGTCAAGTTCAGTCTTCATCAGCTGTTTCTTCGCAGGTGTGAGGCGATAAGGCGGGACAGAGATAGGCGGATGGTCTCCGGTGTCTATACGGTGTTCCGCGTACGGAGTTGGATCTCCCCCTGGTCTGAAGATATCATCGTTATGCTGTAAAAAAGAAGCTAGCTCCTCACGCTCGGGAGAGCTCAGCATCATTCCCTCATCCTGTCTCAGGATCTCAGTAGCACAACAATTCTGAAGACCAGTTGGATATTCATATTCCAAGGGGTAAACTTGCTCACAACCGTTGAACCGCCATGTGGAAGAACCAAAATTAATTTCCAACCCAGCTGCTTTAATAAAATCAATGCCCAACAAAGTCTCAGCGTTGGTGGCATCTGGGAACACATAAAAGTCTACATTAATACTCTTACCTTTAATCTTCACCTCCAGAGTAGTGGATAACATTCGGCGCGTTGGTGCTGAACCGTCGGCCAGCTTAACACGCATCGAGCATGACGTGAAAGGCTGATTCAGCTGTTGCAGCAATGCGTAGAGTGAGGAACCGGCAATAGTACCCTTGGCCGCGGTATCAAGTAGGCCCCTTCCCTGGATACCCAAAATCTCGATACCCACAATAGGCCGACGCAGTACGCCATTATGGAGGGAACCTATCGACAAACAGGTCAATGACGTCTCATATGGGTCATTTCCCGTTACCCTACCCGATTCACAACTTTTCCCGGTTTGTTCCGAATAATTCATAGTCACCCTACTGGAACCGAAAATTTCCGGGGTTTGTCCCGAAAAATTCATGGTCACCCTACTTTGTGATGGACATTGACAAGAGAGGTTATGTTTATGTTTACGTTGTGTACGCCTATATTTACGTATAACATTAGGATTAGCACATAAATCGCTATCGCTAGGGGAATTAATAACATATTCACTACTATTACTACTACAAGTATCAACAACAGGAATCACTGATTTAAATTCACAAAGTGTTTGAGTACAGTTCTTCGACTTACCCCTCGTGAACGGCTTACCGGCGTCATTTGCTGCTGCCACTGCTGGGCCTGCAGGGGTCACCGACCGTACGAGCTCGAGAGCGCTAAACGTTTGCCGGGAATTACATTTCGCACAATTCCGTCGCATTACCCCGCTCTCGCCGCACCCGTAACACGAGATATTACTCGAACGTGGTTCACTATTGTTAATTGGTTGGCACTGATCACTTTTAGCCTCCGTAGGCTTTTCAGCTGCAGAACGGCGAAAACCCGAGGGTCGCTGACTCTGTCGCTGCGATGAGGGCCGCGCTATCGTCGCTGGGGCGGTCGTTGCTGGCGCGGGCGACTCCTGCGGCGCGCGGGGAACTGCTCCAGCTGCAGCGGCGGCGCTCTTTGAAGTGCCGGCGCGCGAAGTTTCCTTAGTAGATTCCTCGATACTCCGAGCCATTTGGAGTAGAGTATTAAAATCGGAAAATTCTTCTCGTCGTAATCGTTTTCGGATTCTCACATGTAGTAGTCCATAGATCATGTCACACTTGACCTTTTCACTAAGGTCACATCTCGGGATTCGCGCCAACTGTGCGCGGGCCTTAGCTACGAATAGCTCCGTCGACTCTGCTCCTTGCGGCTTCGAGAACAACTCGAGATAAATCCTGTGAGGAGGTCGGCTGTCACCAAAGGCGCTGCGCAGATGCTGTAGGGCTTCGCCCCAGTTGGACACGCTGGTTTTCATCCCCTGCCACCAGGTGGCTGCGTCGTTGGTGAGGAGCATCGATAGGCCGCGAATAGCGTTTTCTTCACTTATGTTCGCGCAATCTTTGTAGGCTTCTATCGCGTCAATGAACCCGTCCAGAGATTCACCGGCCAATCCACTGAATCGAGAATGGCACCCGGCGAAGTTTCCTGACATAAGGGGCGGTGTAGGTGAGACCGGCGCGGCCATAGCCGGCGCGGGCGTAGAACATGGCAACCGGACTTCGAGTACTCTGGTCAGCAGACGCTCGAAATTGTCGGCTTGTGCTTGCTGCATGGACGTCATCATGGAGGCTAGGTCACTCGCTGTAATGAACGCCGGCGGCGGCGGCGACTGCTCGGCCGCGGACGTGTTACGTCCCGCAGACCTTTGCGTTGGCGCCATTTCTTCACCTTCTGAATTCATATCGAAGAATTCCGTCTGACGGCGACTTTGCCTTCTAGTACGCGGCATCTTCCACACTCGCGAACACACGAACACAACACAGTTTGTAGTTCTATTTGCCCACTCGTTGGGCAGCCAAACTATAGCGAAAGTTCTTTACGGTGGGATTCTAATCATAAAACTACTAGGTCGTGTGTGTTAAAAAAAACAACCACTCAGTAAGAAAAGAAAACTTATATTAATTGTCCACAAACATAACATTATTTTTATTCACTCACGCGGAGGTGTTGCTCACAGTCGAAACCGCGCGGGAATCCGTATGGCACGCGCGGGACGCGCGTGGCGCGATTGCGTAGTAGCGCGCGCTGGGCTATGATTGGTCGAGACGTCGCGGTTTTCGCGGGAAGACGAATCGGCGAGAGCGGGAAAATGAGACGACTGATGCGTTAATTTACACGCGTCTGTTATAATATTTTGTTAAATATTTAATAATATTTTTGTTAAATAATCTTTCACATATAATTTTACTGTTTTCAGAAAAATAATTTTAATAACACTCTATTCTTAATTAAATATAAAATGTTACTAGCATGTGTCAATATACATTCTGTCAAGAAAGTATCGGGCATGGAGGTTAGATACAGGAGAACCAACGCTTCATACTAAAGCATTACCCGTCTGTCTCTAAAAATTTGTAGAGTTTATAGCGCGCTGCCGTCAATAAGTAGTATCTGTCAAGTTAGCTATTTATGAGTACTGTCACTATTGTGACAACGTGAAGTTAGGCATTGAGACAACATAGCGATCGCAGCGCCTCCTTGGTTTGACAATATTTCTGAGACACTACATTCTAGGGCCTTGGTTCTCCTGGTTTCTAATCTCCATGGTATCGGGAATAGATGATTTGTTTTTGGTTATAAATTCAATTTTTTTTTGTTGTTGTTAGATTGGCACAACTGTTTTCCATTTTGGCGCGTAGTTTGAGCTGCATCTGTTATTTATATAAAATACAGTGCTGTTTTTAGTTATATCATATCTAATGTGTGTATTGCGAATTTCATAATGGACAAAAACATCGAACAAAGAGTTTGTCTTAAATTTTGCAACACCAATGGAATTTCGTGTTCGGAGTCACTGAAAATGTTACAGAAAGCTTACGTTAGGTGAATCGACTTTATCAAAAACACGTGCTTATGAGTGGTACAAAGCGTTCAAAAGCGGTCACTGTTTGTAAATATAGAAAAAATTTTAACTACATATTATATTGTTGGATTTAAAATGAAATATCAGTTTCATTTTTCAATTTAGCGTTTTAAGTAATACGTTTTAAGTAGTACCTACGTATTTTGTTTGATTTATAATTTATTTCATTCGTGATTTCCCGTTTTTTAATTTTATCTTAAATATATAAGCTAATACGTCTTATTAATTTTAAGTACAATTTTCCATGAAGTGCTAATTAAATTCGTATTAAAAAAAAATTATTTAATATTTTAATTATGGTTTCAGTCGGTCTTGACACATTACTTTTTTAAAATGAACGTTTTGAAGTTCTTAATGTTAAAAAAATTTAATAAAGAAACACTAGCCTCTATATTAAATAGTAAATTAAATAATATTATGTATACATTATTTATCTTTTAACGCTATAGCGTAATTAATTCAAGAGTAATTTTAGACATGTGGCGACAACATCGGAGTTACAACAGTTCAGTCAAGCTAGCATCATTGATTTATAGCATATTTAATAGTGCAATATCAATATCCTCACTGTCATAGTCTGATAGGACGGCACTTAAGCAAAGTAAAAATTCCATATAAGTAAAACTACGAGTATCAAACTTAATTGTTTCTTGCTATATTTCTCAAATAAATTAAAACTTTTTACTTTTACAAATATCTCTCTGGGATCGAACTTATAAATTCGTCATATGCAGATATAAATTAACTATAAGCCTCTATCAGTGATCTACTAGTATCGAGGTAATTATGTTACACTAGCGACTAACTATACTAAAATAAAAATTACCTAGGTATATGCTCCGGACTATAATTTTTCTACCAAATTTCCTCTAAATTGTATCTCTCCTTTGTATACAATTAGCAATCTTAAATAATACTGTAACGCCATTTGATTATTAAATATTTAAATAAACTGGTTTTGGCAAAACAGCGAAAATTTCGTATTTGTAGGGTATAATGGGACTACATTAATATTAACTCATTGGTCAGAGAAATAAAAACACTCCTTGTAATTTTGAAAATTAAAATTTAATTCTTACTTAAAGTATATTTATCTTTTTTATTTTTATAAGCTACACTTAATTATTCTAAAAATGTCAATTTACCGTAATATACGGGCGCACTTGCGGAAGATGTATTACGTAGAACCCTCCACTTGACATCAACCAGCCAAAATTAAGGTCGGCTAAGACGAGATTGCATAACTTATCTCACATTATAAAGTATTATGAAATACTTAATAAAGATCATAGAATAAAAGACGTTTTCAAATTAATATCGTGTTCGTACAACGTATTTAATAATCTTTTTATACTTAATTCATAAAAAATAACGTTTGAAACTGTAGTCTTCCTCATCATGTTGAGTATATAAATCAATAATTATATTTTACATTATACTTACTATTGCAAAGTTTATATATATTTCCTTACATTACTTTTCCTTTATTTATTACATACAACAAACAAGATGGTACACCGTGATGAACTTGCTCTAAACTTAACTTTCTATTCTAGTAAAGCTACTTGTACTAATTGACCATTTTATCATAAAATCTTTGTTATAAATATGATGTACTTAAAAAATATTTGCTGTTACATTAATTAGAATTTTTTTCATGAAGGTATTACAATTATCACTCCTTTATATTATTAGTTCTTAATGTTTGATATCGATTAAATAGTAACAGATACATTAATATCTCAGATACTTCAAGTATCGATAAGATTTGTCTTTAATTATTTGTTAATATTTTAGCATTCATGGCATCTTCATCAAATAAATTTAATATATTTTCGCTTAAAATGTAGTTTTTATTTTATAAAACTAACTTATCACGTAAGAAAAAATAACTATAAATAGCTGTATATGTAGTTCGTCTTGATTTTCATCCCCTCAACTGGAAAACACTTAACGCTTAATTAATTACTGAGTGCATTTTTCTATATTTATGTTACCTGTTAAGGTTAAAATAAAAGAAGTGTGAAGGTATAAGTTACTGAATACCTCACATTGTTAACATGTTCAAGGAAATTAACGTTAAAAAGAGTGGTGGTTTAATGATAACATAACACGTAGCCATAAAAGGAAAGTAGAAAAGTTTTTACACTTTTGACTAAGTGATGGGGACTAGAATAGTAAAAATTTTATAAAATAGCTTGGTTCTAACTACATTTATCATAATTAGAATATGTTGTTTTTATTTTCCTGTTTAATATTCTTTAGTATATGCTAATAACTTTGCTGCTAATAACTGTGGTTACCAAAACCATAGAAACGATTTGTCAACTTTTTATACGTAGCAGAAAATATACAATCATGAAGTATGGAACTAATAGCGTTTTCGAGGGATAGGATGAAAAAGAATGGATGAATTAACAAAACATTAAAATCAAAATTCGTGAAAATCTCGCGGTGAAATGCTGCAGTAAAAAGTGAATAAAATATTTCAGTCTTATTCGAGAGCTGCAAGCACATATTGATAGACAAACAGATGGTTAAAAATCCTTAATCTATTTATTATTACTACTGTTTTAGTGTAATTCTATTTTGAACACACCCATAAAAACAAAATAATAATATTCAACTTACAAAACTGAAATGAACAACCGGCCAAATGTTATAATTTGCCATTAAAATATATGGCACAAAAATAAGTAGGATTTATTAGAAATTTATAAAATATATATAAAAAAATATTTATGAGACTTAAGAAATTAAAAAAGCAACACATTACATAACATTTTCTACTATTTATCAAACAATTCTGTCCTCTGCACGGTGAAAAATGTCTGAAAGCTTTAACTTAATAAACATTGAAATGCCGTACACTTTGTCTTTTGTGGCAGCAGAGAGCACTCCCAACCGTGCACTGTATGCATAAAAGTATCCAAATATTTATTTTGCTAGACTTTGTTATACCTACAAAAGAATATAGTTGCTATTTTTTATGGCACTTTCAACTACGCTTACTTTTATTACTATGCAATACTTATACGACTACACTGTATGCATAAAAGTATCCAAATATTTATTTTGCTAGACTTTGTTATACCTACAAAAGAATATAGTTGCTATTTTTTATGGCACTTTCAACTACGCTTACTTTTATTACTATGCAATACTTATACGACTACTATAAAAATATGTTGATGTGTTGTTCAATTACTGTGTGAATTTATTAAATGATTATAAAAAAAGATACTAGCGACTTAGCCTAACTTCGCTTGAAACGTCCCAGTAGCGTATGTCTGATTATGTTAGTAAGTAAATAAAATTTATAAATTTGAAATGAAAAAAGAAAATATTACTGAGTAAATTTTATTATAAAGTTTGTACATTTATTACGTATTAAAATTATAGGGCTTATACGAAGGGAGTAATAAATTGAAAGCATAAGAGGCGAAATTAAGCCAGACGCTCAAGACTCGAAGCTCAAGACTCAAGGTAGATTAAATTTTGAAGCAAATTACAATATTCACAGAAAAAGTATATTAAAAACGCTTCCTTATGTCAAATCAAAGTATTTACTTGAAAAATTTTCGTGGAAGTGTAATAATATCAGTATTTAAATAAAAGATTTCACATTTCGCGTCACTCGGGTTCATCCCTAGATACGTTTAAGTTTTTTTTGGAGCAAAATTCTGATTCTCATTTTAAATTAAAAGCCCTTATAACATCAACTATCTTCTAGAAAAAGTAGAGTCAAAATTTGTCTTGTCGCTTTAGAGTTTAGCGGGAAGAATTTGATAGACGGACAGAAGAAACATAGGCAAAAATGGTAAAAATTGTGTTTATCTTATAAGTACCGTATATAATTAAATATGCAATCTGTAATATTGACTTTACAAACAATCTCAACAAAAGACTTTTTAATTTTATTATCTGCATAGATAATAATCGTAGAATCAGAAATTCTAAAATTGACCGTTCTTTCAATTTTAAATTTAACAAAAACTGGAGCCGAATCGAAACTTAAAGTTTTCAATGCGTTACATTTTTGTGAATCTATATGTAAGAGCATGATATTTCATGACTTAATAGAAATTTATTTTATTTTTACCATATTATATTTATTAAAAATCCCATCCATAAATGGGAATGCATTATAATTTTTGAATACAATACATTTAAAGAAGAGCTTTTTGAACCATTTTTAATAAAAAATGTAAATCATGTAAATAGCAAAACTAATAAATCGAATTTAGAAATTCTGAATACAATAGCAGTATACATAAGAGCTTGCACTTTTTTCGTACAAATATTAAAACTTTAATATACATAATGCTTATCTTTAGCACTCAACCAAATAACATAATAGGAAAGTTAAAAATCATATAATTATATTCTGCGCTTAGAATTTTAGATATCACTTCCATTTGGTCTGAGTTTGAAATGTACTACAAAAATTAAAATAATATTTGACGTAAAACAATGATTGTAAATGATATATTAATATAATACTAGGGATTCCCGCGGCTTCGCCCGCGTTCTAATCACTATGAAGTATAGGAATTGTCGGAGAACGTTGAAAATTCTTCGCTTCTTGTAAGACCTATTAGCTAAAAAGTAGGCAAGACGGTGCGCGTAGGGTCGGCGATTGCATCAAGCGAAGCGACGCTTGTGCAGCGCTTGCATTTTATTATCGCGTCCGTATTTTTTTGCGATTACTCCTAAGATATCCGTTTAAATTATATGGTGTTAAAGAGTAAAATAATGTGCATGAAATGCTTAAAGTTTCTAACTTTTTCAAAATTATAAGGATTAATACCGTATTTGTATAAATAGCTTTTCAATTACCGCTTTATAATTGCCCATTTTTTTTAATATTAAAATTTATATAGTATGTTATCCTCAAGAGATAGCCATCGCAGATTCTTTTGTAAACCTATATAAGATACAGAATTCCACCATACATCATTTTGTTACATCTCAAAGGGCTTATGCAGCGTTTTCGTTGAAAGCTCCGTCTGGGGGGTTTATTTTTCCGACATTTTAGTCAATGAATAAAAAAAATAATTAAATACTTGAGAAATTATATACTCCAACCATCCGCAAGAACCACTCTATCCATTGGTGAAACAACATGAAAATGTGCATTAGTTTTTGAGCTTTTCGCGAACATAGAGACAGACAGACAGACGCGGCTTTGTTTTATAATATGTAGTAATAGTTAATATGATACTCATAATAAAATTATATATCTGTGATAATATCACATTGTTCCTCTCGTTTTAATATTTGTATATAGATTAGATAATTAGAATAAAAATATATATCTTAGTCTAAACATAAAGAGTTTAAAGAAGGAACAATAAAGTCAGCATGATGTGAAATACACGCGTAAACGTTGCGGCAGATTTCCCCCGAGCTTGCACTGATAGCACTGTTTTCACAAGTAAACAGTTTTTTACTCTTGAGATCCATGTAACATATATTATGAGAAATAAGTTTATTAGTAACAGAATTTTAATATTTTAAATAAAATATTTATAGACATTGGTAGCCTAAGCGGTAACGCGCTCGCTAGGATAACGAGTAATGTGGGTTCAAATCCGGGTCTCGCACCTCTTATATTTTCTTGTGCGAATTATATCTAATACAAGTATGATTATCACTTGTCTTACGGTGAAGGAAAACATCGTGCGTAAAACTGCTTGTTTGAGAAAACCTAACTCGATAAACGTATGAAGTCCATCAACCCGTATTTTGGCAACGTGAACTGTGGCCTGATCATCATAATTTATATATGATATCAAATTCTTTTATAAAGCATCTATGTCTATCATATCTATCATATATCTATTATATTATTATGTATTAATATTTTTTATTATTCTCGCTTAACCCTTAATTTGTATTACTGCTTAATATGAATATTAAATTAATTAATATATACAATACAACAATATTGCAATATAAAAACTTACGATGTTTAATATTACAAAACTTTTTTTAAAGCTTTTGTTTTATTAATAAATTTATTAATTTATTGAGCCCTCACGTCGTGACGCAATGTATAGTGCAGTTTATTTTAAAATTGTTATTGTAAAACGTTCAAATATTCATTTTACAAAGCAAACGAACTAACATTAATAATATCAATCAATAAAATAGAACAATTATAATTTGTTTTTGTATCTTTTATATTATAAAATTTGCATAAACAATATAAAACATTATTAAAAATATCAAATTCTATAGTTTAAAAGAGTGCAAAGCGTCGAACCAGATGCAGGAAATCCCTGATGTGCGAAGTATGGAAGGCAAGTTTGCAAAAGTACTCCGCAACATTCCTCGGAGCAGCGCATTTGAAACTCGTTATGAGATAAAACAGTTCCGGTTTATTTTCTTCAGATTTGAAACATCAAAAATGAAAAATTTTACTAACTTCAGATTCTTTTGTAACTATTAAAATGCATTGAATTTTTTGCTTTACGTCTGAACTAACGTTGCACGCGGCTTTACCAGCATTTAAAAATTATTAGATCAAAAACCAATCTCTTAGAATTAAATAGTGATGTGACGACGGCTTTCGGCCATGGCGACCACTTCGAGTCCTAGTCAGCTCAGCACTAATACGCATAGTATAATTATATAGGTGCAGTGCAACGGAAACATTAGGAAAAGTAGTAAATTTTTAACTTCTAAAAAAACTGGTTTTGGGGCACAAAGTATTGTTTTATTACACCTTTAAATAAGAATAATGATTTTAAGTATTGCTTCCTGGCCGAATATGTGAATCTAAGAGTTTTACGACTGAAAACAATGTATTGTACACATTCTAAATATTGAATACCTTTTAAAAATGGCGTCATGTAATTGGAAAAACTTGAGGTAAAAGAGCTTCCACAATACTTTTAATGAAAATAGCTTTGCATAATATACATTTAGTAGTTTAGAGAAATGGAATATTTTAGTTATCCACTTCATCAATTTAGCAACCTTAAAAATACAGCACTGTATTTGTGTTACATAAAATGTACAAACATTTTCATTTGAAAATTGTTTCAGTCTACAAAATATTTCAATATGTATACGAGTATAAGGTTTAATACTTTATTTTGTTGCCAATTGACTAGAGCATTAGATGCTAGTAATGTTAATAATTCTAATAAAATCAGAATATGAAAGATCTTGTCTGACAAACGAAGTAATGCATAATCAATTAAATTTTAATTAAAATTACGTGTTTTACAAACAAATGGTGAAATCTTACTTAACATAAAAGATTTGTAAAGTCATTTAATATAAAATTTCGATGATTTGTTTCAATTCTTTCAAAACCTACCAAGAAATAAGACGAGAAGATAAACAATGTTTAGATGGAACCCTAAAAATTTACGTCAGATTAAATACGACCTTAGCTTTTTTTTCAACAATTATAACAGCTATGATATCGCGATAAGGTAAGTTATGTTATTACTTCGCATTAAATTATTTTTTACATCGTACATTATTTTTTACATATATAACGAAAGTAGCACAAGATATAATTATATTGTTTTATAATTCATAACGTGTCAAATATAATTAATTTAATTAAAATTGGTAACTGACAGGCTTCTCTTAATTTATTTATCGTTCAATCAGTTAAGTGTGAAGTTAAATTAACTGAGTTCCTAAAGGTGAATAATTAATTTTATAATCAGTTTGATGTTACCAATATTAATAATTAATGTACTTCAATATTTATAAATTAATTTTAATTTGCAGTTTTGTTTAAGGGACGTTACGTTTATTTACGTTAACACAAATATTAGTATAACTGAGTCGGTCTCTAATCTAAGCTAGCGTCTGACCCTCGCTTCGCTCGTTTTTGTCCCTAGGTACGTTTTTTTAGCGAAACTGTCATTCAACTTGCGAAAACCCTTAGACCTCCTTATTCCGTTCTTAGCGGGCGTCTACTAAATACTCGTATTAACTACCTCCTTGCCAAACATACGTCAAGCGTTTTTTGATATTTCGTGCTTAGTGAGTGAGTAACCTTTCACTTTTATAAATTTAGATTAGTAGGACGAGTGAAGCGACTCCATCCCACAATCTGAGTATTTTGTTGTACCTACACTCCTACGCTAGGCTGAAAAACTATCACGCCGATATATTTGTGCTTTATTTAACTTCATATCTAGATGTGTTATCTGTCAAAAAATATATATTTTATAACCATTAAAAAATGAATATTCACAATTTTGTGTTCATTGGATAGACTGTTATTGTACTTCTAACGCCATGTGTTAGAAAACCAAAGAGTTAATATCGCTGTAACATAATTACAACAGCTTACAAAGCTCAGCTTTTTGCTAGTATAATACATTGTTTTTCAATATGATGTCATATGTCATGAAAAATAGGGGCCCTAGGTTGCCCAAAATGCCTATGAACTATACATTCGATTTTGAATTTAACCTGTAGAAGATGTTATACAGTTAATCTTAAGTTACTTTTCATTTAGTTATTTATTGAAATTACACCTTCATTAATATTTTTGAGTAATATTAATATAATAATGTTTAAACATAAAATTTGCACCATGTGGCGCGCTTACTATAATGTATCCTAGTTTGTTTTACAATATCTTCCTCACTAGCAGCCATCTAATTGGTTACGTTGACCATAGTATGGCCAGCTGGCAACTTGCCAGTAATTTTAAGAAGGGCAAAGTCCAAGTAGATGCTTATCTGCGAAGATGGGAATAATATCATACCTTTGAAGTCTTACAAAGTTTTCCTCTAAGCTTATTTATTATTTTACGTGTAACTTTATTAAGAACAAAGCGATTATTAAGAAAAGAAACTTTGCCCCCGTTCTGTAGAGCGGAAACTAAATTCTTAGATATCACGTGTTATTATCACAGATACAACATCACAATGTTTTATAGCCATCTTTAACGGTTAGTGAAATATTTTCCAGCAGTAAAAGTATCCTATACTTTGACCCGGATAACCAGATATCATATCAAATTAACATCAAAATCTCTCCAGTGATTTTCTTGTGATGCGGTCACAGACAAATAGTCAGACCGACAACATTTCATAATAAGAATATAGTCGGTAAATGAAAAAATAAAAGCTACATTTATGTTATATAATGTTCATAAAGCTAATATACACTGCGTAAATTTTGTTCATGTTTCAGGTTAAAATGGAAGAGTGTTTATACAAAATAAATTAGTTTGAACTCAATTATCAAGCCCACAAACACGCTATATAATAATAATGTGGTTATTTCAAATTATTTGTGGGAGTATTATGTCTTTCATCATATTATTGACAAACTTTCGATTGGGTGAAGGCCTGACAACTGTGGCATAGAGATAATTAGTAATTAACATTTTAGTGAATAGCAATATTGTTTTTAATACTACTTTTAAATAAATTTTCAGGACCTTTTAACACGAGATTTGATTTGTGGGTACTTAATATTGTCTGAGTCAACGTAATTTAGTTATAGTTTTGGATATATATATAGGATTGGAATTAGACCCGAAGGTACTGAATTCTAGTTCCGACTCAGTTACGTATTCAATAGTTATATTACCTACGAAACGTAAGACGAAAAACGTACGAAAAAGTAAGACGGACTGATTCACATCTATAGCGAAAAATAAAATTTGTTTATAATATCAATATAACAGGTTTTTACTTCTTTGATACTTATTATGGAATTATATACGGCGCTAAAAAAAGCACACTTTTAATTCCGTCCAATCTCCGAAACAGCTAGACCGTATTGGACGGAAATTTTACAGATGTTATAAGGTAAATACTACTTTTATTTTAGAAAATCATAATCCCCTAAAAAAATTAAAACGGACCGAGCGATGCGAGAGTGTGTCGCCAGTTTATAGTGTTAGTTAAGATTTATGTTTTTATTTAAAACTTCGTAATGTTTGTAACATTATATTTTTAAGTGAGTTAATAAATCATTCACATCTACTAATAAAATATTCTGTTAGATTAAGAAGTTTTAGTAAGTTTCTCACCAACTTAAACATTATTATTTAATTGCAAATTCCCAACTCGAAAGTTACTTTTAGTTTGTGATAATATTTAATAAGCTTTACTTAGAATGTAATTGATTTAAGAGAAAGTTTAAGAAAAGACGTACACACTAGCAGTACTTCTCCTTACTCACTTATCATAATTGTGTTACCTATAATTAAGTTCCGTTATTGTATTACTAGAGACTCACTCTTGCATCGCTCGGGTTCGTCCCTTTAGTATAAAATTTTTAGTATAATAAATTCCATACAAACTTTCAACCCCTTATAGCCAGCCAGCTTTTTCGCCTTGAAAAGTAGTCTATGTCCTTTTTTAGGCTTTAGAATATCTGTGTACCAAATTTCATTTAAATCGGTTCAGTAGTTTTGGCGTGACAAAGATAGAATCGCGACATACAGGCAGACAGAGTTACTTTCGCATTTATAATATAAGTAAGGACTAATAAGGATAGATCACAGGATCTAAAGGTATCTAATGATCTTCTTAAAGATCTTTGAATTCTATTGGTGTAAACTGGTAGATACTCGTATAATAAGAAAAAGTATATTTCTATTAAATTTAACCTTTAAGCAATATAATTACTAATTTTTTTTTGCTAAAATGGCTAGTTGTTATACATACATATATAATGTCTTACTACTCGTAAAATAAACTTAAGAAAGTTTTAAAATTATGAAAATATTTAAAACACATAAGTGTCGGCAATATCGTCAGCCCGGAAGTTGACCAGGGTCATGACAACATAGCCGTCATCCCCACTTTGGTTACTCTCCATAAATATGAAGTTTGTCGTTAAGAACGGGCATTCCTGTGCAAATTATGTTGTAGTGCTTAAGCTAAGTGATAGTGCGTGAAATATTAAAGTGAAGTGAATCTGTGAATCGTTAGATAATTAATTAATGTAATAATGTGATTATATATGTAGTTTAACTAAATAAGAAAGGTGAAATAAATAAGTGTGTTAAAGTTTGAGTGTTTATATACATATAAACGACGGTTATATAAGAAATCTCGAAAAGTTTAATGAGCACCATAAGACTTTAACATGCGCTACACGTACATCGTTTATTCAACCGCCATTCTTATAATGGAATCTCCCCCTTCCTGCCGTATCATTGAGACAAAATATCCCTATGAATCTCCGTTAATGCTGCGTTTTACCTAATATTATGTGTAAAGTAAGGTTTAACCCCGAGATTAAAAATTCATATCGTAATGAGATAATGTCCTTTTAAAATGGCGTATTCCACAAAGTAATACTTTTTTAGGTTTACGCGAATTTTTGAAATTATAATTGACACTATCTTTTCGGAAGTTGTCACATAGATTTATTTTGATTTTTGGTTCCCGACGTTTCGAATGCTTTACAACAATCATGGTCACGGGAGAGACTTAGATTTTAGAGATTTCAAAGGTATTACAAAATTGCTACAGAGAGTATTTACAAGAAGGAATTCAATTAACAAAAAAACAAAAACCTTTATTTACCTTCTATTATGAGGTAAACCTAATAGCCTGAAAGTATACAACTATCGGTCCATAATTGCGTATTATATTGAAAGAATTTTCTTTAAACTGCTAACCGTTGAGGAGTTGTACCTTCCATCATCAGTAACGGTACGTGACTCAAATATCCATATTATTCGTCCATTTGTCGCGCAAATACTTAATGCAAATTTAGACTTTTATGGTTTTCTCATGGATACCATTGTCAGAACTGCAAAATATTAAAATGGGATCACATGGGAAGCACTACCTTTCAAATAAAAAAATAATTATCAAAATCGGTTCACCCAGTTCAAAGTTATGAGCTAACAAACATAAAAAAAAAAACAGACGAATTGATGGAGACAGAGGAGGTTCCTCCTTTTGGAAGTCGGTTGAAAATGTTGGTGTCATTTTGGTATTCAATATTGTTGTCCCAACAATATTTTTTAAGTCAGAATATAAATATCTTGCTTTAGACTTAAGACTAAGTAAAGTTAATTTTATTTTTACTGTGTAGGTTTTCTCCCGTTGCGAGAACTGGAAAAGATATATAAGTATTACGCGGTAAAAACGTATTTTTCGATGAATTTGAAATTGTAACGCTTCAACAATATTTTATAAAACTGACATGAATACCGTAAGTTAAATATTACTATTTATTAATATTTCACTTTATTATATAATATATTTATTATATAAATTTATTTGCAGTACTATTGACCGCTCAGACTCTGTTTCGGCTATATTTTATTTACTCTTACATTTTAACAAACCGACATTTTAGCAATATTATATTATAAGTAACTAGATTTAAAGACATAATAAAATAACATGACCTAACATTTTCTGGCACATTTCCGTTATGCCTCAAAGTAGAGTTTCCGCAAAAAATCTCTTAACCTTACTCAATCTCCACGAACCATTGGGAGCAGCGATGTTCCGCGCGATAAACATAAAACAGAAATCTGGGCCTTCTGCTTCGCTTACTTTTCTGGATTGTTGATATAATGTAGATATAATGCTGCGTATAATTTAGGTCTTTTGTTTTTTTTTTCTAATATGCAAGGATAATAATATAACAAGATATCGTAAAAAAAAATAATATATCGAATTCTAATATTTTTTTTATTTCTCTTAACAAAGTATATGTTTACCGCCGACGGAAACGAAAGGTTATAAGCTTAGTTTTTTCATTTAATAAATGTATTTATGTGGCTGTTTATGGTATTGTAATGCCTAAGCGGATGAAACATGATATCCTATTAGTATAGTAACAAGGGAACGATATGGTAATATTAAGCTAATGCTGTAGCGTCACCTGGAATATGCTAGGTGCTTACTACTAAAACATTTATTAAAATACTGCATTAAAATATTATCAATGGGTGGTGTTGGTTTTTTTTTCAATTTTTATTTTATATCTTGCTTACCGCATAATTCTTTTTTAAGTTTATACAATAGGACATATTATATTTTTTTATATTTAAACAGCATTTGTTACAAGAATTAAGTAATATTAATAAATTTGAAAAGTGAGAATATAATATATATCTCATGTTATTCCATTGTCTGAAAAGTCTCTCCCTACACTTTATAGGAAAACTCTAATCCCCAAAGCGACGTGAGGCTTACGCAAATCTTGGTCCAATATCTGTTGAAAATATTTATTTTATAAAGCAAACAACGGCAACAAATTGCGCTAAAAATAAGCCGTACAATGAAAACTGATATATAATTTCTCAAATTTATAAAACTATCGAGGTCATTGTTCATAAAAGATAAATTATTTTTACTATATTAAATTTTATGCATAGTTTATTTATTGTATGTACAGTAAATAAGATTTCTCTCTCATGATCATGTTAGATTTAGAATCTATACCACGATTTTTTCAATGTCCAATATTCGCATAAATCTAAGAAAGTATTTCGTAAAAGATATCATCACTTAATCTGACAAAAATATACACTCAAATTGAGTACTCATATTTTTGAAGTAGGTCAAAATTGACTGGAAAAACAGTTATATAATCATAAAGTCGTGGCTATATTAATGCTATGAATAGCTTCCAGATAGATACATTTATTTGCCCATAAATTTGCTCTATCACTGCAGATTAGCCGCAATAGTCTGTGTTTGAATTTATTTTGACCATTACTCATCGGCAAATGGCTAGCAGCGAATCTAGTTAATTGCGCAAGGGCTCTCCGCACTATGAGTTAGATCGTGCCATAAATGTTGAATACCATTTTTAATTATTTTGGTGACTGCCTTTTTAGAAGGGTCAAACGTCTGATTGCAAATTCAATATTAAATGTTAAGCTATAACCACAGATTCATTGGTACTTCCAATTTTTCTACTTCTTCTGCTTCTAAATTTATCGATATTATATCCAACTGTTTTATTTTATTAAAACAAGAATCAACTTTTTTATATGTTTAGTTTTAATTGATAATAATTAATAAATGAAAAGAAGACTAATTGATGGAAGTCATATTTTTAATCGAATGTACCTATATATAAAGACGACAGTTCAAATGCTTTTTATTTACTTGAATATTACATACATAACCAGCTATGTTTTTGTTAAGTCTATAATTTCAATATAGAAAATACTTGCAGTAAGCTATGCAAACGATTTCTCAACGAAATGTCAAGCAAATGTTGATTGTTGAAGGCGAACTTCATGCCTGTTTGCATTACAACTTCGTATGTAAATTTTATGTACACTCTGCATTTGTTTGTTGTTGTAACATCATTACTGTTATGTCGCTTTGTAAAATTTTGATGACTTTAATAATGACGACTAAACTGAGGTGACTTCTAATCGCTCACTCTTCTCGCAAACTCAGACGGAGTTAGAAGGTATAGTATTTGCTAAAAACATACAGACAAATTGAGAACCTTCTTTTTGGAAGTCGGTTGAAAATTGAAGATTTACATAAAATAGATATAATTTTCTAAGTAATATTTAAGTAAAAAAAATAGTAAGAGTAAGATTTGTTTATGATTTAACCCGGATATTTAAAAAAGGTTTTCTTTCCTATGTTCTTTTTTAATCTACAAGCTAAGTAAATACTGAGCACTTTAAGACACTCTTAAATATCATTAACACAATGAACTTAATCGAAATATGCCAAAAATAGTTTATTCCTTTTAAACATTTTAGAAGCACTATTAGGTATATGAATATCTCTCATATATAATACTGCATTGACAGGTCTGGGGTCCTTAACGTCAAAATTCTGGCCTTTGGCCTCGTCCCAGCGCTACGGACCTTTTCATTTGGGTGTTCAGTGACAGGCTTACGCTGGATATCTTAATGTCAACTTTATTGTCTTTGACTTCGTTGACCGATCAGTTCCTACTGATTGTAAAAAACGAATATATAATATCGATTCATAAAAATTCATTTATTCGTATTTTACCACTGGGATGATAGTTATTCTTCAATCGGATAAATAATTTTTTTTTTCGTTCGGATGTTATCAGTTTATTGATAATAGCTTTTTCTATTCCTACGTAGAAAACGTAAAAAGAATAGAGAAATTATAGAATAAGATCACCAATATTTTTATGTGGTGACAACTTTAAAAACAAATCGTTAAATAACTATAATTTATTATTAAACGGGTACACCTGCGTCTTACAGTCTACTTAATCAATCAAATCAATATTTTTAATTATAATATTCTCTAAACCCAACTTTTACCTAAATAAGGTAAAATCAAAACTTAATTCAACATTTTAATCTTATACTTATTGAATTAACTAAAATATGTCACTTTGGTTTCTTTCCAAGAGGAAACAGAAATGCTGTAACGATGCGCATAAGTACCCTCATTTAGAACGCTAACGTCGACAGTCGACACGGATGCGTCGTCGCTAAGAGCGTTGTGTTTTTCATTTAATAAACACCCCGTAGCAGTTTATATGACTATTATTATGACCGGTTTTCACTTCATCAAGTAAATTAAATTAGGAGAATGTTCATATTTGTAAAATCGAGAATTGCTTATTAAAACAATTTGGCGTCAGAAACAATTAGTTTTGGAGGAATTATTCACTGTAAATTTTAATATTATTATCTAATTCTAACTATTAATGAAATTCCGAGTATCTCACAGAGATTGATTAGGTATGCCAAATTAAATAATTTCTTAACTGGCATATTTAACTACTGTATATTTTGTTTAATATAAATATGTATAATGTTTCATAATTAAAATTTTATGATGAATTTGGGATAAATATTTCTTTATCGAATTACATATAACATTTTTAATTATTTTGTAAAACTTGTTTGGATAGATTTTTGTTACTCAATTACGGACTGAACAGATCCGGATGGATTGAAACGAAATGAACGGCACAGCGGCACTTTTTTTGGGATAGAAACCTTGTGTAGCTTTTTATCCTCTAAGAATATACGGTTCCCGTGGGAAAGATTTATTTTTGTTTTTAAATATGCCAAGACGCTTAAAATATATACGTTGTGCAAATTTGCTATCAATGTAACGTAAAAAATATTATTGATTCGAAATTTGCAAAACGCATTTATAAACTAATATGTAGAAAAGATTTAAATTATCCCATTAAAAAGCTAGAAAATGAAAACATAACTTCGTTATAAAACATGAATATAATTACAGGCTTATAAAATTCATCTTTGTTATGTTACAATTATTCGTTAAACGCAAATTGAATGAACGAAAATGGCAAAGGCAAATCATTTGTAAACATCTTTAATCTTTATCGGCATATATTTTGTTGCACGATATAATTTGCGTTATAATTTATGGCAAAATTTAACTATTTCTCACTAGAATGTAATTACTTTTTAGTATGTATAAGGGTATCAAAGTCAATATATTGACATTATGAAGTATACGTACTTTTAAATTCACCATAACATTTTTTCTTACCTTGACGGCAACTCTTAGCTTAGAATGATGATGCTCTTTAAATTAGGTATTAAACTTTTCAAACTCAATGTATCAAACAAAAGATATTACGACTAAACAACATAGCCTTTAAGAAGGCAATTGTTGTCGACGAATAACGGCAATGTTGGCCCTACTGTATTTTCATAACTTGACGTATATTTTCATGTAATATAAAGCTTAATGATGAAGCATGTGTAAAATTACTAACTTTGAATAAACATTTATTTTGAAATCTTTTCACTTTTTTGTTAGATGTTTGGAAATACAAAGTAATATAACATCACGTGTAAGCCTGAGACATTATCTCATATAATATTGTACAAGCAAACCAGCAAACCCGGCCACGCGTTACTGTGGCACAGTTTTTTTTTAGCTTGGGGGTAGAATTTGAAGATAAATGTAGCCGTTTCTCAAGTTCTCCCTCTCCGGATAAGAAAATCGTTAATTTTTCAATAAAAAAAGGAAACTTATGAATAAGAAATATTCTTCATTCATCATTTTAATGGAAGAAATACCACCTTTTTTAAAAAAATGCATTTAGATCGGATAAGTAGTTTCGGTGTTTTATCCCGGACCAACATCGTAACACGAAAATTTTAAATATTAAGACGTAATCGTGCGAGATGTAAATTTTAATCTATAATCTATATATGTAAATTTTAATTTGTAATCTATAACATGGCAATCCTAGCACAGATCAACAAGTGGCCTACATGTTGTACCTAGAAGGCTTTGTCAAAAGTATAATTTAGTTAAAACCTCTATTTATTATACAATTATTTCTAAAAAATAAGAAGGTTGCTGTGTACATGCAGTAAATAAATAAATACGAGTATATTAATAATTTATTTATTACTATATGGAAATTGCTTTCCAAAGTTATTGGTTGCGAAGCCTAAGAAAAAAATTAAGAATAAAAAGGGCAGCATTAACTAATGACTCTTTAAACTAGAAATAGATTACTTTATGACAAGAACCAAGGACGTATGAATGTAGAATGATTAATATTATAATATTAAGACTTAGATCTTCACTCAAGTGAAATAAATGCGCAAAGCGAAGTAAACGTAGAGCATCTATTTTGAGCAAATCCTTTCATTTCAATTCATTTCATTACAATACATACACAATATATTTTGTATTATATTTTCCTTAAGATTGGTATGCCGCTTATCACCATATTCATACTAATACTAGCAATTACCGCGGCTTCGCCCGCGTTCTAATTTAAACTATTTAAATGGATATAATTCTAATCCTTAATAGATAGACATATGCCATCCCAGACTTTTTTGTAGATCTATATAAGATACACAATTCCACCATACATCACTGTGTTATATCTCAAAGGGTTTAGGCAGCGTTTTCGTTGAAAGCTCCCAGACGGCTTATTTTTTTCCGACACCTCCCAACAGATCATCATATTTTAGCTAATGTATACAAAAACTTGACAAATTATATACTAAAACCTTCCTGGAGAACCATTCTATCCATTGATGAAACCTGCATGAAAATCGGTGCAGTAGTATTTGAGTTTATTGCAAACAGACAGACAGACAGACAGACAGACAGACAGACAGACAGACAGACAGACAGACAGACAGACAGACAGACAGACAGACAGACAGACAGACAGACAGACAGACAGACAGACAGACAGACAGACAGACAGACAGACAGACAGACAGACAGACAGACAGACAGACAGACAGACAGACGGACGGACGGACGGACGGACGGACGGACGGACGGACGGACGGACGGACGGACGGACGGACGGACGGACGGACGGACGGACGGACAGACAGACAGACAGACAGACAGACAGACAGACAGACAGACAGACAGACAGACAGACAGACAGACAGACAGACAGACAGACAGACAGACAGACAGACAGACAGACAGACAGACAGACAGACAGACAGACAGACAGACAGACAGACAGACAGACAGACAGACAGACAGACAGACAGACAGACAGACAGACAGACAGACAGACAGACAGACAGACAGACAGACAGACAGACAGACAGACAGACAGACAGACAGACAGACAGACAGACAGACAGACAGACAGACAGACAGACAGACAGACAGACAGACAGACAGACAGACAGACAGACAGACAGACAGACAGACAGACAGACAGACAGACAGACAGACAGACAGACAGACAGACAGACAGACGCAGCGGAGGACTGTATTTTATATGCATAGATTATAAATAAGAAATAATTTCTGCTCGCCTGTTTGGTGTAGATTACCTTAACAATTTTGATAAAATATGACATACAAGGTTTGGATTATTACCTATGTTATTTGTTTTATAAAAAAAGAACTTAACTAGAAGAGAGCTCTTCAAGAAATAAATTGCAAATATTGCATGTTCACTTCTATAAATAAATTAAGTACCATAAAGAATTTTATATTAGGACTAAATAAAATAAAAAAAGTAGGTGAAGTAATTGTAGTTTTTGAACATGTAGATATGGTAGATAAATTTTGCCTTCTTATATTTTATATTTCATATATTTATTTATTTTATTATGTACATTATAAGTATACTATATACTATATACTTGTTTAAGTAGTATTTTATCTAGTTATTGGTTAATTATATTTATTTTCTATTTTTTTATACTTGTACGATAAGAATTTATAAATTTATACTCTATCTTTCTCTTTATTTATTTTTTCGCGCCCCCTCTTTCTTATAACATTTTCCTACACCTAAAGGTTGCCTGGAAGAAATCGCTCTTTTAACGATAAGGCCGCCTCTTGTACTTTTACCTATTTCTTCTTTGTTTCTGTTTATTTACTTCTGTTTTCGGGTGTACAATAAAGATTTATTATTATTATTATTATGGTAGAACGCTAATAAAATCATATTTATAAGAGAATTAAAACTGAGAATAAGTCGTAGGCTAATTTTTATTCCCCTAGGTTACTACCTAGGGCAATAGTAAGGGTAGCTCTGTTCAGACATATTTTTTTATTGTTAGACCAAATTTCTATTTTGCACTTTTTTATGATCTGATATCAAAAAAATCTTATAACCCTAATTTTTATCCCACGGGCGCGAGCGGCCGCGAGGATTGCTAGTATTCTGTAATAATTATTTCTCGTTACAGCTATTGTTTCAGAATTAGAGAGACCCATATAATATCAATCAGTGCCTAAGCCATAAGAGAAATCGATTGTAATATTACTAACCAGTAACCACAAATTTGAAATAACCGCATTATTAGCATACTCAGTGTGCCTCTATTTATTCTGTATGCTTCGAAATACGAAATTTAATTTACGTATTGTATCACTTTGAATTTTATTAACTCAGCCTTATTAATTATGTGACTTGCAAACTGGCATGAATGTTACAGTATTTAAAAAAAACTAGTATTATAAATGCAAAAGTGTACGTAAATAAAGGAACGTGTGACTATAATTATATATTAATAATTATACGGCTGATTACATAAATCTAGTACACAGTTAAAATGATTACCTGGAGTAATAGGCTATTGTCATGTACCTTCGAGACGAACTGGAGCGAAGTGGGTGTGTGTGACTTATAATTCTATGGCTTTTATAATATAAATTAAAAAATAGTAATGCTTTTTATGTATAGAGATTATAAAAGATACAGAAAAAAGGTTAAATAAGGCAAAATTAATTGTTCAATTAATATTATTCCCACTGTTATACTAAAATAGTACCAGTTTTATAGATTGAATATACACTTTTAAAAATTTATTGGTAATATATGGATTGGTTGAAACTGTTCCGAACATCGTAGTCTACGTTGTGCCAACATTTTATTTTAATTAACGTTAAACAATTGTTATTACCCTTTATACATATATTTGTTATATTAAATGGATGAATGCTCGATTCATCATAGGTTTAATTTCGATGCCAGGAAAATCTGTTTGCAATGCAAAGGCGCCACGTTCTTTCGGGCCCATGATATTAATATTAATTTGTTCCATAATATTCCCAGCAAAGTTATTAAAGTGTGAAATAAAAATTCCGTAATCTACCAATAATGTTTGTGTAATAAAAAGAAGAATTTTTATGCAAATAATACAAAATTCACTTCTTTGGCTTATTTTCTGAAATATTATTTCTAAATTAAAATAGTAGTGTCAGTAAACTTTCGTGAAGTAGACGATGCAAGATGCAAGTGACACCATCTACAGGAAACTTCACCGATTAGTATCTTTGTAGAACTTGGAGCTTGTTGAAAACACTGGCTGCATGCCAGCTGGCCTAACAATGGACAACAAAAGCGATTGCGTATAAGCGATTATTATGCTTAGTAATGTTATGGTACCACTAGCCACCAAGCCCGTTTTGTTTAACTTAAAATAAATAAATGGTTTTATATTTTTTTAATATAATAACAGTAGCCTACTGCCTAAATTACTCCTTATAATATTAGCTATCAGCGAGTAAAAGTCCCATCGAAATTGGTCCAGCCGTTTCAGAGATTAGCGGAACAAGCAGACAGACCGAACAAAGTTTTAAAAATAGATTTAATTTGATGTAAGTACCGTAATATACCTACTTTCATATGCATTTAGTGGTAACCTGTAATTTGAAATTAAAAACAGACAGATACTCAATTTTATTAATATTAATGTACTGATAAAATTACATGTGTATTTTTGTTTAGAAACTTATTTAAAATACGTCAAACACATTTTCATTTTTTAAGACATTTAATTTTTAATTTGTTTTTGTTACTTTTTGTATTACTATATACTCGTACTAGCAGTGGAAGCTCAGCTAGGTAACGCGCTCGCTTGTATAACCGAGTGATGCGGGTTCAAATCCGGGTCTCGCACCTCTGATATTTTCAGTTGCGAATAATTTCTGCCATAATTACCACTTGTCTTACGGTGAAGGAAAACATCGTGAGAAAACCTGCTGGTGTGAAAAAACCTAGCAAGTTTTTGAAAGACATGTGAAGTCTACCAACACGCACTAGGCCAGTGCGGTGGACTATGACCTGATCCCTTTTGTACTGACGGAGGCCCGTGCCCGGCATTGGGACGTTTAAAGGGCTGAAGACATTACTACCACTAACATTATTAACTGGTACAATTTTATGTATGTTCCCTAATTTAACGGTTTGTATACATTTTTAAAGATAA
Source organism: Boloria euphrosyne (assembly GCA_951802675.2). Taxonomy (NCBI): domain Eukaryota; kingdom Metazoa; phylum Arthropoda; class Insecta; order Lepidoptera; family Nymphalidae; genus Boloria; species Boloria euphrosyne. The sequence continues at coordinate 6,945,165 of OX637886.1, forward strand.
GTTGTTTAATTGTTGACACATTAAATCTCAAACAGCTATTATCATACAAAATTTCTTCAAAATCTGCCCAGAGACACACAGACAAGACAAGAATTCAAAAAACTATAGATGCGCCCTCTGTATCAATAAAAAAACTATTTCAATAAGCTTTTTCAATAAAAATTCAATGTACAGATTTAACTAAATCAGAATTTTGCTATATACAGTATAGATTATAAATGAAAGTACATACTTACTGTATTTATGCACGTATATTTGTATCAAAACGTACATAAACATACCTTCCAATTAATCATGTTGAGATGGTCCGCCTATGGCCTATAATTCATTTTTTTTTCTTTTCTTATCCGATGAGCACTTAAATAATTTCCAAAGCATAATGTAATTTTAAAAGTAAAGAAAGTCGTAAAATAATCATGAGACCTCAATAAATTTACTCAAGTAGACAAGAGAATAGCTCTATTGCAAATGTGGAACCATTAAGTCGAAGTAAAACAAAGAACACAAAAATCTGGTGACAGTTTAAAGGTAATAAAGTATAGTACTCAGGCAAATACAAATGTGAAGGACCGTATAAAAAGGTTAGTTTTAGAAACAGGTCATAATTTTGGTTTTTGCGGGAAGTGAGCGGACCCAATACCAGATGTTTGACAACTGCGCATGCAATTGGCTAGTGCATTGGCGGGATTTTGAGGAGAGCCAATTACATCGTTCAGTTGATTTTGGTCAAATCATTTTACAGATCGGAAGGGGAAGGCCATGGAAGGGGTGACGGGGTTATCCTGGCGGGTCGACAGCGAGAGAGGGCAGTTCGATGACGAGGCGTGAAGCCACCGGGTGTAGTTTTCTTTGTAATTGTATTGTATTGTATAACCATAAAACTTTAAGATAAAAAGTAATGTTTCTCAGGAATAAGTAAAAGAGTAAATTCAGTGCGACGAACGAGGTGACGCCGTAATTTGGTAATGTACTCTAATCTAATTTGTAAATTAAACAGGCTGTTATAGATTCACAGATATAGTGCAAATTATATAATTAAATTGAGAGCCTTAACCTTTAGAGTCAAATAAACATGAATCCAGAGACCGGACTGGAGATATTGAGCGAGGTTATGAGGAGAGACGGGAGTCGTGTATTGTCTATCTTGGATTGGGGACTTATGTCCGTGGTTGTGATTTATATCATGTATTTACCTATAATATCATGTAGACTAGTTTGGCGGGGCTAGAATGAAGTAAGGGTTAAATCAAATCGCCAATAGTCGAATCGAACGGCAGATTACCCGATCATGATTTGAAGTTAATCACTTTAAAAATAAAATAGATAAATTATTAACCATCTGTGAATCTAGCACAACATAATATAACTGTATATTCAAATCTAATCGTAATATTAAGATGTGTGTGTGTGTCTTCTCCTTCGACAGTAAAGTTAACTTGTAAATAATTATTTAAACATTAATATTTAGCGAAGCATGTGTGTATTTAAAATGTAAAGATGTACTTAGATTTAAATAGCCCAAGGGTTTTTTCGTTTGAATATGCCGTTTTTCCCTTGCTTAGAATGGCTTTAGGAACGTGCAATATTCGTTCGTGCTTTGAGATACAACCTAGTATTTTAAAGTACGATCTAAATAATCCAACAGTTTCTCTTGATATCGCTCAAGTTGTTTTGAGAAAAGAACAAATAGTAATTTTGAGAATAAAACTGATTTTGAACCATAATCTTTATTTTATTAATATAATTTTAGTACTCCTCAGGGTGTTTATTAATGGAGAATTCACTTGAAATTCGAACCTTTCTGTTATTATTAATCAATCCAAAACGGGTCATTATTCATACAGCGCATGTGTTAAACTGAACCGAGTCATCTCCAATGATAAATTCCCTCATATTACCTAGATAGAATCACGATTCTCATTACAGAAAGTTAGGTTTAGATAGCTGTAGACATAAATAAAATAAATAGATATATAGATATGTCTTCTACGCGAGTTCGAATCCCACTGGATATGAGATTTTGGTCTGTGGTTATAAACTTATACTGAAACTGTGAAAATATTCTTTACTACAATGATCTAAGCCGATCAATCACCTTTCATAATAAATTAAATTATTTAGGTTCGATAGAACTATGAGACTACGTCATTATTTTATGTGGGTTCGAATCCCACTAGCAACGAGATGTTGATTTGTGTTAAATAAGTGTTTTTGAAAATGTGACAATCACTCTTCATTACATTGATCTAAGCCGATCAATCACTTATCATGATAAATTAAATTAGTTAAGTTCAATAGAACTATGACACTACTTCTGAACCGCATTTGAGAGCATAGATAGACCGATTGCATTAAGTAATTAAATGAAGTACTAAGGTCTGAGAACATTAGCTTTACACTAGAGTAAATATCTAGTAAATTAGCAGAGACTCCGAGAGCCTACGAACGCAGCGGGAGAGGCGACAGACAGGTAGGAACCCGAACCTTTTGTCTTATGTTTGTTTGTTAGGAAATCGTAGAACGCTAGGGTGACCATGATAGTATTGTGGAAAGGTAGACTAGGCAGAGCAAAGTAGGGGGACTATGATACTGCAGAATGAAAGACACTAAGGTTGTTGAGGCTTTTAAAAATATTGACATATTGACTGAAATAGTCAAGGTTGATGCAAGAACAGTACACAGTGGCGTGGCGTTCCGGCGGCGATATCCCGGCACACCAATACACGCCATGTCTTACAGATCAACTCCCGACCTATGGTTTGGCCAAACCATAAAACTATATAATATTAATAAATATACATAATATAAAAACCATGGTTAAGGGGCGAGCCTAAGGCTCACAAAAGAACCTGTCTTTCAAGGCGAGGCAAAATGCGCTTCTCAGCGATAAAAGGGAGTTGTCTGTGCCCCATAACAATGATTAAAGGCCCCTATGCTGGGCGTAGGGTTCCCCGTGCTAGAGGGAAATCGGTCGGTTACGATATGATACGACGACGTACAAATGTATACACCAGCTAATCATGCATTCTAACCTGTTCGTTAGCTTATAATTCTAATTAGTCCATTTCGGACTTCCGAGTGTTGAAATAACACTATTACACAGTTTTATTAAGGTAGGCTCATAAACATATAATGAGACTCGCGTAACCAGGTAGAATGGGATGATAGCCTGTATAGTCCACGCTACGTATTGTACTGCCCAGGTGGACGATGCGTCTCCGTTTACCTTGGGAATCCGCGAAATTACAGATAACATGCCAGCTACCAAAGTGTCTCTTATTCTGAAGTATTATTTTTATGATTTTCTTTTTGAATATATTTAGTCACTAATAAAAGCTTAGACGATCACACCGTACCATCACAGAATTTTGATGCCGAGTGACCAGGGATCTATGTACGTATTCGAAATAACGGTATGACTAGATCTATAATAGCATAAAAATAGAACACAACGTAGGAATCGTGATTAGGTATATGAGGAGGGAAGTCATAAAGAAATAAAAATATATATATAAAAATTAAAATAAAAGAAAAAAGGAGCTAAGACACACACTGTGCATGATATGATTATGTTTAATATTTATTCAATGTATAGGGGAAGCAGAAATAACACTGTGCATGTTATTATTATGTTGTACATTTATTCCGTGTATAAAGGGAGCAGAAATAAGCAGTATGTCTAATAAATGTACAATTTACAGGATTTCAAGGAGGAGATTGCAGCATCGGAGATATTACTCTTGCTTATTTCTTAGATTTATTTCTCACTCTTGTTTTATTACTTAAAATTCATTTTGGACTTAGAGAATTCACATAACTTAAAATATATAATAATGTAAATCGGTACACATCCCGAGTGTTGTCAAACATCTGGTATCGGTTTTGTGCTATTGTCTAAGATTTTGTTCGACGATTCGTGAAAGCGGCACGGCAATAAACAAGTACTTAAGCATCTGGCGAAGTTAGGCGGTAAAAGTAAGAGTATGTTAAGGCAAACTAAAAATATGTCGACGGGTAGAAAAGGACGTAAGTCAAAGCAGGTAGCAACGGACCTATCCAATGTTAGTACGGTAGCGGAGAGCGAGCGAACGGAAACCGTAGGCAACTCGACTTTAGAGTTGATTTTGAAGAAAATCAGTGAGTTCGAAGGGAAATTACAGCAAATTAGTTCGAAAGTGAATATAGTACCAAATAAAAACGCGAGTGTTACGTCACACGCATCGGTTGGGGTAGCGAGTAGCGAAAGTGATAGGGATGTTAGACCAGAAACTAGTTATGAGTCCGCGAGTCATAGCGTAGCGTCTTCTGAAACTCGAAATTTATATGTAGTACAACCGTCGGTTAGCAAACCAAATTTCGATGGAAAACCATTCACGAACCCTATTGCATTTTTAAAACGATTAAAGAAGTACATTAGGGCGGTAAACGGATTAGATCGCGAGATCGACATAGCATTCGGATGCATTACGTTATGGAATTATATTCAAAAGAGTGGACTACGTTCGCTGATTTTGAAGTTGATTTTAGACGCACGTATTGGACCGAGCAGATCCAGGAGTCTGTGAGGTATCGATTGATTAATGCCGTATATACGAGTAGTTCGGGAATGACGATGACTGAACATTTTGCCGAGCAGGTTGAGTCGATGTAGTCGTTAACTATTGCTTTTAGCGAGCATGATTTAGTAAATGCTATTATGCGGCACTATGCTATAGATATACAGCTGTTATGGTTTACTAGGACCGAGGAAGTTAGTATCATGAGCGGGGCAAAGTTTCTAAGAAGTATAGAGCAAAATATTGTTGAGAAACCTAAAGGAATTGCGAGAGAGGTAGTAGGTAGTAGCTTTAGAGGAAGAAGGTATAATAGGCCACCGTTGGCGAGTCCCATTGTCGCGACTATAGCTACTAGAAAGTGGAGTACTAGAGGCTCTAACAGAGGACGGGGGTATCGTCGGGGTCGATTAGGCTATAGGGGTAACACTAATAGGCCTGCCTTACCTGAAATCGAACGAGCCAGACCGGCTATCGCTTTTGTGAGAGAGGGCGAGGGCTCTACTTCATTGAAAAATGTGGGGGAGGGAACGTCAAAAAACTAGCGTTCCCCACACAAGCGAGGTCTGATAAATTAATTTTGTGTAAATCGGGGAGTATAGAGATCTCGGAGAGTGAACGGGCAGGTGTAGCTTATAATATTTTAATTAGGAACGGATGGAAACCAGGACAGGGTTTAGGAGTCGGTGGAAAGGGTCTAAAACGAGCACTGAAAGGCGGCGTAGATGACGTCGATTACAGTTGTCAGTCGGAAATAAAGGGTATAGGAATCTTATTAGAAAACCAGTTTAGCAACGTAATAGAATGTAGCGAGAGGGGCATTACATGTGAATATTGCGCTAGGAGAGGGGTGAGCTTGAATACAATGTTCCACGAACTCGATGAGTCAATTGAAGAAGAGGTTAATTATTCTTTACCTAAGTTACCTGAAGTATGTGTGTCGTTGTATGGGAGAAGTATGAATGCACTTATCGATACGGGAAGTCAGATTAGCGGAATTACTAGAGAATTGTACGATTCTATTCTTAGTGAAAGCGTGTCCCTACCTGAGATCGCTATTCCGGCAATTTGAATACACGGGGCATTCGGATCGCGAAGCGAGAGCGCGAGTCGATTGGTGTTAATAGAGTTCCGATTAGGTAGTACCTTAGTTGAAGCACCTGTATTAATCATACGGCGCTTACCAAGGTCACTGATACTAGGATATGATTGGTTAGAACGGGTGAAGGGAGTAGTGAACTGCGCTAGTGAACGAACATTGACGATTGAACACCTGGGAGTTAAGTCTTGCGTTAGATTAAATACAGATTGTAAGGTCGAAAGGTTAGGGGGAGAGTCGAATGCAGCCACGATTAATTCTATATTGAATCAAAATACAAGACCGGTAGGACATTGCTTGTCAATTAAAGAAGCGGACGTTAAAACCAACAGGGAATACCATTTGAACGATTTAGGCTTAAATAAAGAACAAAGGGAGCTATTATTACCTATATTAGACAAGCATTGTAAAGTATTTACGGACAAATTAGGGTTGACTAGTAGGTACGAGCACGTTATCGAGTTAGTCGATGAAGTCCCTTTTGTGAAGCATAGTTATCCGGTACCTTTAGCGTATAGGGAACAGGTTAAGGAGGAATTAGAGAAATTGGAGAGCTTAGGCGTGATCAAACAGGAGGCGACTCCGTACTGTAGTCCTCTCACATTCACTAAGAAACGAGACGGGACTATAAGACTCTTATTAGACGCACGCGAACTTAATAAGAAAATGGTGGGAGATGCGGGATCACCACCACTCACGTCTGAAATTTTACAATCTTTTCATGGAGTGAATTATATTAGTTTAATTGATTTGAATAATGCATATTTTCAAATACCACTGCACCTGAATTCTAGGAAGTATACGGGTTTCTCTTTTATGGGGAGAACCTATACCTATTGTGTCTTGCCTCAGGGATTAAAAACATCTGTGGCAGGGTTTTCTAGAACAATGGATTCTATATTAAAAGAAGTGCGTGAATTTTGTGTGAACTATTTAGATGACATTGTCATATTTACTACAGGGGATATAAAGTTACATTTAGAACATTCAGATCGAGTACTAGACAAGTTAGAAACCGCAGGTTTAACTGGTAGATTAGAAAAGTGTCGCTTCTTATGCGTAGAGGTGAAGCTGTTAGGTCACATAGTAAATACTAACGGAGTGCGTATGGATCCTGAACGAGTAGAAGCCATACAAGAGTTCCCCATACCTCGAACAATAAAACAATTACGAGGGTTTTTAGGATTAATAAACTATTTTAGGAGGTTTATCGCGAAGTATAGTGAGGAAGTTAGGCCACTTTGCGATTTGTTAAAACAAAATACCAGATGGTCTTGGACGCAGGTAGCAAACGATTGTTTCGAAAGGGTTAAGAAATTATTTTTAGACACAATACTTCTTGTACACCCTAACCCGAAGGAAACTTATTACTTGCAAACCGATAGCAGTAATCTGGGGGTTTCCGGTTATGTTTATCAAGTAGACGATGTAGGCGAGGAACAAATAATAGGATTTTGTAGTAAGGCGTTAACGGAAACGGAACTGAAATGGACAGTCACAGAACAGGAACTGTGGGCGATAATTTTTAGTCTATCAAAGTTTGAAACGTATTTAAGGGGAGCACGTTTAGTGATTAGGACAGATCATAAGAGCTTAATATTTCTACAAACATGTAAGTTATTAAGCGCACGTATGATACGATGGGTACATTACATAGGACGGTTCGACTATACAGTTGAGCACGTGAAGGGTAAACTAAACACGGTAGCGGATGTATTATCCCGCCATATAAAGGGAACCACGGACGTATTAACTAATAAGGCTACGGGGCCGGAGATGTATCTATTTAGAACGTCAATAGGACGGGTAGTACAGGCGAGATGGAAAGAAATAGGTAGTTATCAAGAACGTGACAAGGTCGTTATTGAGATAATTAGACGTATGAAAGTAGCGGGCACGTCTGAATCTAGGCATTATACGCTCAAAGAGGGTGTTCTTTACAGGATCGACGGAAAAAAGGATATCTTGAGGTTATATATTCCCGAGGAATTACAGAGAGACTTGGTTGTTAGTATTCATGAAGAAATAGGTCATTTCGGACGGTATAAAGTTTATGCTCTGATGAAGCACCGTTATTATTTCTCGAATATGTCTCGTATAATAGGTCAGATTGTGAGAGCTTGTGAGGTATGTCAGAGGTCAAAACACGCGTTAGAAACACACACAGGGCCGATTAAAACAGTGATAGCGAAAGAAATAGGAGAACGGGTCTTTTGCGATATTTATGGACCTTTGCCAGCGGGTCGTTTCGGATACAAATACATATTCGTAATGCAGGACGCTTATAGCAAACTAATTAGGCTATTCCCACTACGTGCGGCAAGTGGAAAGGCTACGTTAACATGTGTGAAAAAATTCCATAAACAAGTTGAAATTAGAACATTATGTTCAGATAGAGGCGCGAATTTCACTTCGAAGTGTTTCGAGACGGGCGTTCGTCAGTTAGGTGCCGAACTAACGCATACATCTATCAGAAACCCGCGACCAAACTCGACAGAGAGAGTTAATAAAGAATTAGGGAGGTTGTTTAGAACATATTGCGAGAAGGCTCATCAATCTTGGGTAGATTTATTACCTAGTATAGAGGATTGTTACAATCAGGTAGTGCACACTACAACAGGCTATACACCAAACGAGGTGGTGTGGGGAAAACAGACTCTATTATCGACTGATTTTGATAAGGGCGTATTGAAGGAAAATGAATTACCACGGGAAATACTAGAACAAATTAGGCAGCAGGTGCGGCGAAACATAGTTAAAGCGGCAGAAAGTAGAGAGTCCTATTATAATAAAACGCATAAGCTAGTGCATTTCGAAATAGGAGACTAAGTGAAACTTAAAGTCTTTGCGAAGTCTGATGCCGACAAAAGTTAACAAAGAAATTCATGCGACTATATGAGGGGCCCTACATAATAGGAGCAGTCCCATATAATAACGTATACACCTTGATTGACGTTCATACTAATAAGACAAAAGGGAATTATAATGCTATCCATCTGTTTCGTTATTATAAAAGCGCGTAAATGATAGATTTCTACTAGGGACTAGTGAGCGAACACAGGGAAGAATTAGATTTTCAAACGACTAGTGCAAATGTTGAGACTTTAGGAAGACTAGGTGTATTAAAAATCTAATTGGGGGAGTGTGAGATGGTCCGCCTATGGCCTATAATTCATTTTTTTTTCTTTTCTTATCCGATGAGCACTTAAATAATTTCCAAAGCATAATGTAATTTTAAAAGTAAAGAAAGTCGTAAAATAATCATGAGACCTCAATAAATTTACTCAAGTAGACAAGAGAATAGCTCTATTGCAAATGTGGAACCATTAAGTCGAAGTAAAACAAAGAACACAAAAATCTGGTGACAGTTTAAAGGTAATAAAGTATAGTACTCAGGCAAATACAAATGTGAAGGACCGTATAAAAAGGTTAGTTTTAGAAACAGGTCATAATTTTGGTTTTTGCGGGAAGTGAGCGGACCCAATACCAGATGTTTGACAACTGCGCATGCAATTGGCTAGTGCATTGGCGGGATTTTGAGGAGAGCCAATTACATCGTTCAGTTGATTTTGGTCAAATCATTTTACAGATCGGAAGGGGAAGGCCATGGAAGGGGTGACGGGGTTATCCTGGCGGGTCGACAGCGAGAGAGGGCAGTTCGATGACGAGGCGTGAAGCCACCGGGTGTAGTTTTCTTTGTAATTGTATTGTATTGTATAACCATAAAACTTTAAGATAAAAAGTAATGTTTCTCAGGAATAAGTAAAAGAGTAAATTCAGTGCGACGAACGAGGTGACGCCGTAATTTGGTAATGTACTCTAATCTAATTTGTAAATTAAACAGGCTGTTATAGATTCACAGATATAGTGCAAATTATATAATTAAATTGAGAGCCTTAACCTTTAGAGTCAAATAAACATGAATCCAGAGACCGGACTGGAGATATTGAGCGAGGTTATGAGGAGAGACGGGAGTCGTGTATTGTCTATCTTGGATTGGGGACTTATGTCCGTGGTTGTGATTTATATCATGTATTTACCTATAATATCATGTAGACTAGTTTGGCGGGGCTAGAATGAAGTAAGGGTTAAATCAAATCGCCAATAGTCGAATCGAACGGCAGATTACCCGATCATGATTTGAAGTTAATCACTTTAAAAATAAAATAGATAAATTATTAACCATCTGTGAATCTAGCACAACATAATATAACTGTATATTCAAATCTAATCGTAATATTAAGATGTGTGTGTGTGTCTTCTCCTTCGACAGTAAAGTTAACTTGTAAATAATTATTTAAACATTAATATTTAGCGAAGCATGTGTGTATTTAAAATGTAAAGATGTACTTAGATTTAAATAGCCCAAGGGTTTTTTCGTTTGAATATGCCGTTTTTCCCTTGCTTAGAATGGCTTTAGGAACGTGCAATATTCGTTCGTGCTTTGAGATACAACCTAGTATTTTAAAGTACGATCTAAATAATCCAACAGTTTCTCTTGATATCGCTCAAGTTGTTTTGAGAAAAGAACAAATAGTAATTTTGAGAATAAAACTGATTTTGAACCATAATCTTTATTTTATTAATATAATTTTAGTACTCCTCAGGGTGTTTATTAATGGAGAATTCACTTGAAATTCGAACCTTTCTGTTATTATTAATCAATCCAAAACGGGTCATTATTCATACAGCGCATGTGTTAAACTGAACCGAGTCATCTCCAATGATAAATTCCCTCATATTACCTAGATAGAATCACGATTCTCATTACAGAAAGTTAGGTTTAGATAGCTGTAGACATAAATAAAATAAATAGATATATAGATATGTCTTCTACGCGAGTTCGAATCCCACTGGATATGAGATTTTGGTCTGTGGTTATAAACTTATACTGAAACTGTGAAAATATTCTTTACTACAATGATCTAAGCCGATCAATCACCTTTCATAATAAATTAAATTATTTAGGTTCGATAGAACTATGAGACTACGTCATTATTTTATGTGGGTTCGAATCCCACTAGCAACGAGATGTTGATTTGTGTTAAATAAGTGTTTTTGAAAATGTGACAATCACTCTTCATTACATTGATCTAAGCCGATCAATCACTTATCATGATAAATTAAATTAGTTAAGTTCAATAGAACTATGACACTACTTCTGAACCGCATTTGAGAGCATAGATAGACCGATTGCATTAAGTAATTAAATGAAGTACTAAGGTCTGAGAACATTAGCTTTACACTAGAGTAAATATCTAGTAAATTAGCAGAGACTCCGAGAGCCTACGAACGCAGCGGGAGAGGCGACAGACAGGTAGGAACCCGAACCTTTTGTCTTATGTTTGTTTGTTAGGAAATCGTAGAACGCTAGGGTGACCATGATAGTATTGTGGAAAGGTAGACTAGGCAGAGCAAAGTAGGGGGACTATGATACTGCAGAATGAAAGACACTAAGGTTGTTGAGGCTTTTAAAAATATTGACATATTGACTGAAATAGTCAAGGTTGATGCAAGAACAGTACACAGTGGCGTGGCGTTCCGGCGGCGATATCCCGGCACACCAATACACGCCATGTCTTACAGATCAACTCCCGACCTATGGTTTGGCCAAACCATAAAACTATATAATATTAATAAATATACATAATATAAAAACCATGGTTAAGGGGCGAGCCTAAGGCTCACAAAAGAACCTGTCTTTCAAGGCGAGGCAAAATGCGCTTCTCAGCGATAAAAGGGAGTTGTCTGTGCCCCATAACAATGATTAAAGGCCCCTATGCTGGGCGTAGGGTTCCCCGTGCTAGAGGGAAATCGGTCGGTTACGATATGATACGACGACGTACAAATGTATACACCAGCTAATCATGCATTCTAACCTGTTCGTTAGCTTATAATTCTAATTAGTCCATTTCGGACTTCCGAGTGTTGAAATAACACTATTACACAGTTTTATTAAGGTAGGCTCATAAACATATAATGAGACTCGCGTAACCAGGTAGAATGGGATGATAGCCTGTATAGTCCACGCTACGTATTGTACTGCCCAGGTGGACGATGCGTCTCCGTTTACCTTGGGAATCCGCGAAATTACAGATAACATGCCAGCTACCAAAGTGTCTCTTATTCTGAAGTATTATTTTTATGATTTTCTTTTTGAATATATTTAGTCACTAATAAAAGCTTAGACGATCACACCGTACCATCACAATGTACCACTTCAAATACTTGATTATAGCAATCTAGTATAATTACAGAGTAAGAATAGAGCTTCAATCTGATGTACAATTTCGTATAAGTACATATTATATATTCTGGCAGTGGTAACGCGCTCGCTCGCTTTGATTACCGAGTGAACTGGGTTCAAATCCGGTCCTCGCACTATCTACAAAAAGATAATGAAAGTATAATACAAAATATTCATGTATTTTTTGGTAAATACAAAAAAATACTCAGTTTGAAAGCTTCACTGATTTTCAAAGACGATCCGTCTAACTTATTCTCATAAAAGATACCTGCCTGATTGATACAAAGAGTTAGATAAGCTATTTACGAAATATATATAAAGGAAATATATAGGTAGTAGATATTATTGACATTTTATATCTTAAAATAGTGAAATAACTCAGGTCAGATCATCTTAGAGTAATATGGACTAGTACGAAAAGCCGGTTAGTCTAAGTCTTCTGATTTTGATTTTCCTGAAGATTGACGACTAGACAGACGGACATTATCTATCAAAATCTTTAAAACGAAGATTAAGAAAGAGAAAGTATGGTTAAAAGGAATTATATTTAAAAGTTACATACAAATGGAGCTATATATTTCTGAGAAAACTAAATATCATATTATAATTTAGATTTTTGATGAAATTTTATTTGGTTTTTCAACTTATCATAATAAAGTTGAAATAGGATACTTGTACATAGAACGCTAATTTAATGTTACTATTACAATCAATTTCATTAAATCTGTCATCTACGTATATAAATAAATTAATTAAACCATAAAATATTAATATTATAAGATTAAGAAGTAAGTAATTACTGTACTATCAAAGAATAAGGTTATTTGGCTTGAACTCAGGATAAATTGGACACTGTCCAAGTCACACCCGGGAATTGTTGAACTGTCTACACTCTACACTAGACGTGTAATTAAACTTACCCACTAAGAGAATTCCGTTAATTACTTGAAGAAGCTACCTCTAGTATTTGTACGTGATCATATCGAAATATTCATCATATTATTATACATACCTACTCGTACGAAATGTAATGCTTGTAGAATTTAATAATGAAGTATTATTTTCAATAGAGCATTTTTCCTTCTTTTCAGTGATAAAAAACAGGTATTGTGTTAGAAATGGATTTGGACTGGAAATTGAGATTACGTACTGAGTATTTCGAACCGTTAGGCTTGTCCCGTAGAGTTAATTCGTTACAAAATTTAAGCATATTCCTTTAGTTTTTTTAACGATTTGAGTGTTAATTCAAAATTGTCAACTGATAAGCCTCTAAAAACCATGCTAAATTATCAAACATTATAATATAAGAATCTATCAACTTGCATGCTAAAAATCTATAATTAAGGAAATACATCGGTTCTAGCTATAAGTATGCAAAACCGAAGAGGCAGAATCAACTCGTAGAAGCATCGATAAACCATAAGTTTTCCATACAACCTGCTTTAAGTCAAAACATCCGCAGAACAACGAAGCGTCTCATAACTAACTAAGGCAGTTAGTTATGAGAATCAAAAGTTTGCGTCAAGTTGCGTCTTGACTTATGTATAGTCAAAACACCTTGTAAATCTTTATATAATATTAAAATATGTATTTATCAAAATAAAGATTTTGGCATAATCTATACATATAAATAAAATTGATGTGTCCGTTTTTAATTTGAAATTAACAGCTTTTCTCTTAATGCATCTGAAATTATATACGGTACTAACATCAAAAAATTAAGTTTTATAATTTTTGTCTACGTCTGTCTGTCTGTCTATTTGGCTAGACCGATTTTGACGGGACTTTCACTTACAGATAGATAGACATTTTAACTAGCGGAACCCGCGGCTTCGCCCCCGCTAAGCCAAAGGACGCATCCGAGCGAAGTGAGGGTGAGTCGTTAGTCTATACATAAAATAAATTTCCAACTTAATCGGATCTGTATCTTAAAAAAACCTGGTAACACCTATTTAATAGTCATTATTAGATAGAGGAGAAATCTATAGTTTCATTGAGCTTCTATCTTACTGTCCAGGAGCTTATTATGAGAAAACTATTGGACAGATTTCTAATATATATAGATGTTACCGGTGCGAACGTAAAGGACACTTTTAACTTCGGAAAAATATCTTATCTCTAAGAAATTCATCACCAATTTTATCATCAATCACAGTACCCTTAATACCATCCACCTTTCTATATTTTATACTGAAATTAGGTACACCACAATTGAATCGATAATCATTAAAAACAATTAATTCATTAAACTAAAAATCCGCCTGAGTAACTGTTTTTTTTTACAATTTAAAACATGCCATTTTAAAGTTTAATAATATCCATGATAGTTGCATTATCAAGAAACAACGTATCAACAAATTGGTTTATCTGTTTAGTCACGTAGAAACATAGGGTCGGACACACATAAGAACATAATCTTAATATATTATTACAGGTCATAGCCCTTCTTTAGGGTCTCCGCTAACATCTTGTTTATGCAGCCAATACAAACATATTTTACGATAACAACTATTATTATTTCCTGAGATTTTTGCGAGTATCTTTTCCATTCTTCTAGTGAACATAATTTAATTTTTCATGATCATGACTCAGTTCAAAAGACAGTTTTATTTAAACTGAACAATACGCATTTCTAAACAAAAACAATAATACCTATATTCAAAAAATAGCAATTTTTATACAAAACAATATTAGTGAGGGTGTGTATAATTGAATTCGTATTTGCTTTTGTTAGTCCTTCGAAGGAAATTAAATTATTCAAAGATTCAGACAAGTATTGCGAGCGTTTCATTAAAATTGCTTTACTAATGGCAGCGCCCGGTACAAATGTCATCGTGAAATTCTGTTGTCACAACTTCAGCTTTAGATTTAAAATAATTTTGTATAAGCGTCGAAAGGTGAGCCCAATTTTGTTGTCCTATTGACTGAGAGATGTAGCTGGGGACAAATGATTTTGATTAATTTTTGTTTTGATTAGTCCCATTGCCTGTTTTATCATTTCTTTGATCAAATATAATAATGGTAATAGCTTTATAGCAGTAGAGCTTATATACTGAATGTATTTTTTAAATTACACACGTTATTTTTTTATGTAATCTTACAGAATGTGCTGTGAATGTGTGGACACATGAATGAAATATATATAAAAAAATTAATGTACAAATTCGACTCAGCATTTTATTATACGAATATGTATAGAAAAAAACAAAGATGAAAAACTTAAACTCCGTCATAACGCCTACTCAAATCTATGGGAGACGGACAAAATTAAATAGTTTGAATTTCTGTGTCGTTTTAAAGTAGATGATAAAATATATCTAATGTATCGTTGACTAAAACAATTTCAATCGTTACTTGATAAAACAAGTAGTCTTTAAGGCCGGCAACGCATTTGCAAGCCCTGTGGTGTTGCAGATGTCCATGGGCGGCGGTGATCACTTTCCATCAGGTGAGCCTCCTGCTCGTTTGCCCCCTTTGTCCTATAAAAAAAAAGTAACGTGTTCTTATATTTAGTTAACTTTCATATAATTAACTACTTACAAGTTAATTCATAAGGGTATGTTAAAATTTTCATTTTAAACAGCATTTTCGTCGTAGATTTATAAAACAAATAGTCTTTACTACGTTAAGAAATGTCACTCTATTTGGATCCTTACAATATAATTTGGGAAGATAGAAGTAATAAGAGTTAAGAAAAATCCATTGCTATCTAGGAAATTTATCACAGCTATTCCGTTCGCATTACTGGTGGCACCTTATAAAAGATAAGTTTTATACCTTCAGTAGGAAAAAGTTCTCGTCGATGTCACAAGGAATCATTTTGTCGGCAAAAGTACAAATGGATTATTATTTTTCTTATAACTGATAACATAAAAGAGAAGTTTATATCAACTTTGGTAAAATTAAAAGTTAAGTGACAACAACATAAAAAAAATTAACAGCCACGTAATATACTAGAAACATCATTGCACATATTTATAATTGACAAAAAAACATTGTT
The DNA here is from genome assembly GCA_951802675.2 of Boloria euphrosyne. Classification (NCBI taxonomy): domain Eukaryota; kingdom Metazoa; phylum Arthropoda; class Insecta; order Lepidoptera; family Nymphalidae; genus Boloria; species Boloria euphrosyne. Next base: position 6,961,064 of record OX637886.1, read on the forward strand.
ATAAAGAATCTATTTAAATCGTAATGAATCTCGAAATTTGACGATATTATAATAATTGAACATATTCATACTTTAATAAAAAAATTGTATCTCATTTCTTAGAATCTAAAGTACTAATAAAATATAATTGAATTTGCGACAAAACATTTCTTCCAATGAAATTTACGGAACAATTTTTCAGAAACTGATCATAAAATTATATTCTATAAAAGTTTATGAAATAAATATTACAATACTGTATATCAAATCATGATATGTGTTCAATAAAATTAATCTTTTCAAACAATCTTACTTTTTCTTAGTTGTTTCATTTTTATTCATTTTATTTATTTATTAACTATCAACAAATGATGATAATAATATGTGGTCTACCTATAATACGACACACGATACAATATATCCATAACAACTTTTCGTAAAATTTCTTACGAGATTGGAAATAGACTATACAGAGAACACATAAAAATGTAAAGAATTTTGCATAGTTATTTAATTACACGTTTCTCGTTAATAAATTTTCCAGAATTAATCTAAGGAAAAATAAACGTTTGCAAAGTAATAAAAAATAATAATTGAAGCTTAGACATTAATCACTGGAATCGTATATTCAATTAAATATCAAGAAATGTCGGGAAATGTAAGGATAATATTCATTCGTCATCCTTTGACGACACGTTTGGCTCAGTTGGTAGTGACCCTACTTTCTGCGCCAGTGGTCGCGGGTTTGAGTCCTGCTGGGAGCATTCATTTGTTGAGTCATGGGTGTTTACTTAAATATGTATCTACTTAAAATTTATATGTGTAATATATCAACTATCTGGTATCCGTAATACAAGCTTCGTAGCTTACCTTGGAACTAGATGGCGCTGTTGTAATAACGTCCCAACATACTTAGTATTTTAAATATTTTACCCTACTATAATATAAAAATATGTTTTACCGCTTATCTACTTAGCGTTCAATTTTAAAATTAAATAAAACTTCGGTGAAATAATATTATGAGGAATTATCCCTTGTCATGAAAAGGATGCCTGGATACATTTTCCAACTTTTAAAAGCTTTAAAAGTTTTAAGCGAACAGTTACTTCTTCGTTTGACTGAGCTTTTATTAATATTTTGCGCCATGTTTTCCTAACAGATAATAATATATTAAAATTATTTATAACATAATATATTTTATAGTTTCTTGATATTCATTTTCACCTAGCACTAGCAGTGTAATGATCTTTTTATAAAACGTTCATTATTTATTTATATTTTATATAATGTTTTTTCGTAGCTACGAATTTCTTGAGACTTTGCTACAAGCGACTTAGCGCTACAACTACCCTAAATAACAGTCACTCATCTTCAACGCGAAAGGACGCGACGAAGTAACGCACAAATACACGTCTTATAAAATAAAGTACTTTAGAAATATTAACATGAAATGCAGAACTAGAGGCAAGATTTCATTTGAAAGATTTTTTTAATTAATTAAATATTTAATAAAAATTAATGAATAAATCATTTAACTGCAGAAATATGGTGTAGAATATGCCAATTATGACTATCAATCATAGGTCGAGCTTAATTACTCATAAAATCTTTACCTCTCTGCCGGGATAAAACTTATAGCCCATTTTAACAATTTAAGAGTCGAACCCTTTAAATATTTAATAAAGACACGAGAAAGGTTTTAAAATGTGGTTGTTGCAACGTTGCCCCTCAATTAATTAACTTCTACTCCATCTGTGTGCTCTTACGAAGTAATTAATTATTAGTAAGTTAATAATTGTTTATAATTTTGGTAACAATATTCTAACCTACTACTGTTTTAGACCAGTGGCAGTAATTAAACCTTGTTTACAATGTAAAATTGAAATGGGAAATTATATATTCTAAATTCTCTTTGTGAAGGATAGAAATAAAATACTACTCGTATATGAAACCCAAAATCCTTTATTTTATCAATTAAAAATGTATTTACACACACTATTTGTAGTATACAGTGTATTATACATTACATTTTAGTGTGTGTAAAAGTACTCTATTACTTTTATCAACTGCAGTATTTGGTAAAAGTACCTAATGGAATTCTTGCGTATGTAACACTAGTCACTGAAACTGGTTTCGCTCCTATTCTTATAACCTAGGTAACGTACGTATAAGGTTTAATGGGACACTAATAACGGTAAGTTTGGAATAGATAGACTACATAATATATATATACTAAACTTTACCCCCTTATCATATGTTGGGACATTATTAAATAGGTGCATCATGTTAGAAATGATTCGACTACACTCCCACTCCACTACGACTAGTCAAACAGATTGCGTTTATGTCAACACAAATAATGCAATTTATAGGTTTCAATAGTTTTTCCTTTATGGAATTTAATACGTATACATATATGTAAATTTATATAGCGAAGCATGATATCAAATCCAGAAGCAGATCTTTATATCCTATTCCATTCGTATTCTTTAGAGACCTGTACGTGCTATTTTCTTTTATAAAACCTTCAAATGAATGCTTCAAAGCTACTGATAAAGGAGTTATTGAGATTTCTTTATATCTACTCAATATTCAATACACATCTTACGTTTCTAATTAACCAACATGTTTCATATTTTCCACAGAAAGATGATCATAGTGAAAATGGCAATAGAAGCCGTAAGTGTCTGTGAAGTGAGGAATCTATTTACACTTCCCCTCGCTACTCGTTACAGTATACGAAGTCTACACTGATTTTCCTCAGAGCGTCTCAATTTCCATTTCTAAAGCAAATTGGTATACAGTTGTTCTCACTGTATAGCTACTATATTACTTCCGTTAGATAACTGCTAGAAATATGTTAAACTTTTTCAATTCTGACGTTTGTTTTTAGTTCAATCTAATATATAAAAATCTCTTGTCACGGTGTTTGTGGTCGTACTCATCCGAAACGGCTCGAACGATTTTAAATGACTTTTTTTTTAATATTTGATAGGTATGAGAAAAGATCGTAAAGAATTTTTTACCCTTCAAACATGCATAGTTAGGTATTATATACCCGTTTTCTTTTATTGTAATATGCGAATTTCAAGCTCTAACAAAGGTCCAAGCTTCATTATTTTCCGTGGAGATACATTTTTGTGCAGATTCTTTCTTATTATGATTAGGTCATTTGTTTTTTTTTTAACTAACAGAGCTTTCTTATACTTCTTCTTTCTATATTATGTTGCATTTGACAACCAACAATAATAAAATTGACAAGTTGACTTGTCATATTAATTAACAAATATTTCGTTCTTCATAATATTATTTTTAAATAATATTATCTTTCATGATTTTAAATTCCAAGCGCCACATACTACATTCAGTGAGAGAGTTTAAAAAACACTCATTCATAATAACATAATGTAGGTCAACCATTATGCCTCACTCATTTAACAGCTTATTTCAGAAACTGTAGTTCAATATTCAATGTAGTCGTAATGTATGAAAACACGTTTTAAAATATGAATTCTCTGCTTTATAACCTTTCACATAACATTTTATCTTAATAAAACTACCTCTCAAGTCCTAACGAAGACTACATTCCCTATGCCGGTGGGTCTAGAAGTATGAAAATGTGCTCATAAGGTAGAAACTAAGAACATAGCAATATACGGGGACCTTGGCAGTAACCACTTGGTAGAGTCCACAAGCAATCTTGCGAAGTTTTCGTTCGGATTTTACAGGCATTACTAGTTTTTTTTATAGCACTACATAATTAATATGTATTTATATGGTGTGCATAAATGCATTTTTTATTTTAAAACTTTAATAGACAAAGTGTTAATATTCACTTACTACTACAACATTAATATTGACAACGTATTAAATTATTTTCCGAAAAGTTAAGTAAATCTGTATTTTTTTTATTTAGGAATTATTTAATAATATTATACCTTAACATTTAATAACCTGAATCAATACTATTGTTGTATGGAAGTAATTTTACTACCAAATAAAAAATTCAAGAGCTAAAGCAAGCAAAAAAATAGTTTAATTTGTATCGGTCAAATAGTTATTTGTGTGTTATTTGTTGTAGTTTTTATTTGTGGTTCATATCTAAATTGATTCATCTACACGATTGTGTATTAGCCTTAACCATAGTAGCTACTAGGATTAGTTAAAAAAAGATAGGAATAATCATTTGGTATTAAAGAAAATTACTAAATTTTGTGACATTACCTCTAATTGAAGCTATAAAACATACATTATAGTTCCATTTTCATCAGTTTTTGCTGAGGAATAGCGAAAAAAGAAATGGCTAATAATATCTCACAATTTTAAGCTTCTCATCTCGGTGTTATCTTCTCGCTCAAAACTCATTATCGCGCTAATGAATTCCTCCAAGAGACTACAAGAGTTTTATCTGAAAACTTCAAAGATTCTCATTTCTTTTAATATAGACCACTGAGTATATACTTTAAAATACCTAATAATGCTTAAAACCAACATGGTGACGAGTTGACTATTATTAAATTAAATATTTCAATTTTAACTTAAAAAATACTGCAGTAGATAGATATTGAACAATCTAAAAATTTATAAATAAATAAGCTTATACATTGGCTGAGAAAATTGTATTTTTGTTTTTAATTGAAACAAAATTATAAAATTTCTAAATATTCTGAACGAATTCGTACCGAATACATAACTGAATTGGTAGAGCACGATCCTCGTACTCATTGATGTGTAAATGTGGATATCGTTGAATCCAAAATTTTCAACATAGCTTGTAAAAGCTTTCGAGATTGGCTTAATTTGCTGTGTTGTAGTTCTAAATAATTAATTAATTTATTTTACATATTTAACTAATAAGGAACACTACATGTGTTTTTATACTGAGAGTTTCCTTCTTCACTTTTAATACCATTAGGCAATCTTTTATACTTAAACTGTTTTTATATACTAAAGTGTTGACAAAAGGTCTACAAAACGATTAAAGCTAATAAAATTGTGCATTTGTCAAAGAAAAATGTGTATCTGAATAATTGTAAAGCGTATAATATAATAATGATTAAATTTTAACCAAAAACTTATTACATTTTATTACTTTTAAGAAATCGGTTGATACAAAAGGCATAATGTCACTTTATTCATATTTTTAGCGTAAGAAATAATATCTTCTTGATTTCGATGAGGCTTCAAAGACATCCAATCAGTCAATTTTATTATTAAGTTATTTTTTTACTTATATATATTTTATAATATTTTCTCTGCACTTCTCTCTTTGTGTCCCGCTATGTAACACTATCTCCCACGCACATAGGTTGAGTGGAAAAGATCTCTTGTACAGATAAATCCACCATTGCCCATGTCACTCGAAATATTTTTTTTATGTAATTTAATTGTGCAATAAAGAATAACAAAATTTAAGTGGTAGTGCCATGCTTGTTACCTTCGGGTAGCAGCCGAATGGGCCGGCACGCCCCGTATAGTACCACTCTCTCACAGAAGACCGGCGTGAAGTGGCAGCTATGCTGTCGCGTTTCGTCCGGTAAGTGAGAGTCCGGGAGGCCCACTCCCCATCCCTCCTCCCTTATCCCTCCTCCCTTATCCCTCCTCCCTTCTACTCTCTCCCTCCCTTTCCTAAAAGGCCGGCAACGCATTTGCAAGCCCTGTGGTGTTGAAGATGTCCATGGGCGGAGGTGATCACTTACCATCAGGTGAGCCTCCTGCCCGTTTGCCCCTTTATCCCATAAAAAAAAAACTCTACCAAAATTCCATTCAAGTGTTGCAAAATATTTTAATTTAATTTAGATGTGTTGAAATAATATTTTGATATTGTTATTATATCTAGATGAATCATATAATACACATAAATACTGGTATAAATTATAAGGCACTTTGTTTAATCACCAGGAGTTGGCCAATTCCTCACCCGCAATCTCAAAACAAGGGAAAGCTTCAAACGAGAAAGACCCTTATTTTAAGTGGTCTTTAATGAATTTTTTTCGCAAGTGACTTTTACTCTTAATAACTTTTGCTTTAAATCAACTAAGTTAACAAAAATAGGGCTATTATACTTAACTTTGCTGAATAATAATATTACCCAACGTGGGTGCATCTTAACTAAGCTTATTGCAATTTATAAATTTACAGATTATTATATTTATATTTACAGACTTATTTAAATATTATTCATATACCTACTAATATTTTTTTTCATTGAAGTGTTATTCCCGCCACTCCTATACTCCGGTAGGACAATTCGATACGGCCGGTAAGCGGTCAAGCGCAAGTCCGACACCCTTATGTATAAACGAAACTCGGCCCGATACTTCATCTCAATACCTCTGAATCTGCCATTGTAAATGCTAGCTACTAAGCCACCGAGGTATTTAAGATTTAAATAATAGTTTATATTAGTATCAGCCTCTTGTATAATGAGCTTTACATATTTTAGTCATTGAAAAAAATCAACTCTAATTGTGGAATTACTTTTGAAGTGATTTTGAGATCAGAGTATCTATTTAGTTAAAAAGTTATAATATAACTTTTCTCGTTAGAATCCTTTATAAATATGTATGTTCACGATCCGATCCTTACAAAACTTTGGAGGTCTTCTTTACGAAATTAGACGAAGGAAACCTATAAGTGGACATACCTACTTTTATATTATTTGATCTTAGAGTATTTTACGTAATGTTTAGTTAGCTGTTCAACTCAATCTGCTTTGCCTTTTACTACCAAATTCAGATTATAGTACCATTTGAATTTTAAAATTAGCTGACGTTAGTGCTAGTAGAAACATCTGTATTCCATACTGTTAAATGATTTACGATGTTAAGCATGGATAAAAAGTATTTTAGAAAACAAATTACATTTACATAGTTTTATAAAAGCTCGAAACTTATAAGAACAAGAACCTTCTGCATGTTTAACATGCAAGCTATCACCCACTCCTTTAATTTATTCTACAGTAACTACTCCTAACTTCATCTACGTTTGCACATTCGTGTTTTTTTAGTTATCTCAAAATTACGCGCGTTGGCTTAAGTACTTTCGCGCTTCTCGCTAGATTTAAATTTTTAAAACTGTTTTAATTAGTCAGCGTTTCAGAAATACTCATTTAATATAAATATTAAATGAGTAAAATACAAAGTGAAAATACGAAAACAAGTTGTAACATACACATGTGCAAGTACGTATGTATATTTTTTGCTTACTGCGAGTCTTGCTATTTATACGGTAATGTCCGACTCTTGTAACTTATTTAAATAAATAACAACATTTACGGCTTTTTCTTTTAGGTTCAGTTAGCCAATTTTTAATTCTATGAAAAACTTGGGTTCTCTAAATTATTTAAAACATAGACCTTGTATATAATTTTATAGCTATCTTTATTATCATGTTCGATAAGTTTAGTTAAAAATTTTATTGACGTCTATCGTATCGTATCGATCGATCGATCGTTATTTTGTTATTATAGGTACTATCATAGATACTTACATTGCATCAATTAACTAAAATACTACAGGAATAACTTTATATCGTTTGAATATGTATGGATTGCATATTCGTACGGTATAACCCACCAGAGTTTAATTATAATCGGATAATGGTTAAGGAGCGCATAGAGGACGAATATTCTAGCATTCTTTTTTTATTTATAAAGAAAAAAAAATTGCATTTGCAATTGAATTAGTTTCTTGGTTGATAAATTAATACATTCAAAGAACATATACGATACGCATACTCTGTATTAAGTTAAAAAAAACATTAAAAAATAATCGATAAAATTTTATGTAGTGTTATCTAAACCACTTACTAAAGATGAATAAGAAAGCTCTGAATAGAGTATTAAAAGAAAAAATCGTAGCTCGTTTGATATTACAAGAACAAGAGTTCCGTGAAACTTCGCAGATTGGTATCTTTTTGGACTCGGTGAAACTTTTCACAAACATTGGCAAGTTGCCACTAGTTAGTCTTCGAATAAAAGGAAATGTTAGTTTGTATGGACTCTACATTATACTAATAAAATACAAATGTTAGGAAAAAAGTAACTTAATTTTTGAACTCAATCGGAGTAGCAACATAACTTTAATGCAAGTTTTGTGTATATTTTTACGTAAAGTATTATAATTACTATAATCGTATTCATTACAGTATCATATTCAACATATTATTCAAAATATAATATATTATGAATCAATTAAGAGCCAATAATTTCAAGTTTAGATTTTTTTATTTAAATACTAGGGGCTCACCCTCGCTTCGCTCGGGTTCGTCCCTAGGTACGTGTTGTATATATTTTTTACTTTGCACCGCCCGGTATATATTTGTCTTGATTATAATATGAATTACCATTACACGCACCATGGCAACGGTCATAACTGATACTTCAAACGCCGTTAATTTTATAAAGTTTTTTTTTTAATTTTCTTATCTTCCGCACAACTTTTTTCTTTTTTTCTTTCATAAGAACCTTCTTCTAACAATAACAAACATAACAAAAAAAGAATTGGCCAAATTGGTCCAGGCGTTGTTGAGTTATGCGCTTACCAACACATTTTGCGATTCATTTTTATATTATAGATTATGTTTTATAATATTACATTATTTTTTCGTAATTAAAATTATTTATCTAGAACGTGACTTGAATGAAACCAAAATTTTAGTAGTAGTCAGTGTGCCTTTTGTTATATAATATTCTTGTGAATTTAGACCAGAAGTGAGCTTTCTTTTAAAAAAAACAAGCTTACTAAATCGACCTCAATTTATTTTAAGGACTGAAATGGCTAAAACACAATTTAACTAACCGAAAAGACAACCTACTAACAACCGAAAATCTACCAACAATGATATTTTTAGAAACAACCCGGCAGAGTAACAACCTAATAATGCTACCACGATAAGTGTCATGACACAACTACCCCCCGATGCCGGTTATGCATCGACTTTTATAGTTTTCTCCCCACTCTAACAGCATCATTCCTATTCATCTTCCACACGGCCTTTCCTGACAGAAGACCGTCCTCGGGCTTCTTCACCTTCTAAGCTTGGAGTTCAGTTAGAACCTCGACACCGAAAAGCAGAATGACGCCAGGAGCTATAGACATCAAACTCTCATCATCAGCTGCCGTATAAACAATGAAATCACCAGATAAAAAAAAAAATACAAAGTGCATTCCTAAAACTTGCGTGTCTATATAAAGGCTTCAATTTGATTCATTCGTGGGCTAAGCTTACCTAGCATAACCTAAGCACAATGGATATGAAACAAACTGATATCTATACCAATTACCCGGGGCAGGACCCGTCGGGGGAGTGCGCCCTCACGACTCGCCAGAGAACCATGTCATAGCTTTGCGTGTGTAAATCAGTACCTATAAAAGCATGTTTCAATCCAACCTACCCCCAAATATACGTTTAATGTTTGCTACACAAACATATGCAACGGTCAACGACCAATTCATAGTATGATCACAGCTCCAGGACGACATGTCCGAGTAACCTCCAAGACACTATCCGAGCTCAAACACATTAATCTTAAGCTACACAAGGTATGTCCCATATACTAGGATCGCATGTCTGAGCGCACTCCGAGACAGCATCCAATAATATGAAACCGTACCCCACTTGAAGTGCATCTCTCGACCAGGACAGCATATCCGAGTACAAAGACCTGCGAGACAAGCTAACCCCGACCGCAAGATGCATCTTCCCTTGAATGTGTCAACCCCAATGAGAAAACACAAAATAAGCGTCTTTTACATACACCGTAAAAAATAAAATAAAAATTTTTCAGTTAACATTTCTATGTACAGACCCGGAAAAAGGCGCGGCACCTACTACTCACTACGATCTCGCTTGTTGTCTGACAAAATAAAAAATACGATCTAAAAATAACCGTAAAAGTAATTTCATTTTCTAATTTAAGCCTGACGAGTAAAACAAAACTAAACTATACACAACGACCAACACAAAACACGAATCACTAAAATCAATGAAAATACACCAAAATCATGGTACCCTCCGATAAAACTTTTAAATAAAAACAACCAACAAATACCACACGCTTACAAAAGTTGTGGGCGAAACAGGACCTATCCCACTTCTGATCTTGTGAATTTAGACCAGAAGTGAGCTTTCTTTTAAAAAAAACAAGCTTACTAAATCGACCTCAATTTATTTTAAGGACTGAAATGGCTAAAACACAATTTAACTAACCGAAAAGACAACTAATCTACCAACAATGATATTTTTAGAAACAACCCGGCAGAGTAACAACCTAATAATGCTACCACGATAAGTGTCATGACACAACTACCCCCCGATGCCGGTTATGCATCGACTTTTATAGTTTTCTCCCCACTCTAACAGCATCATTCCTATTCATCTTCCACAATATACTAATATTAAAAAGAGGAAAGATTTGTTTGTTTGTTTGTTTACATTGAATAGGCTCCGAAACTACTGAACTGATTTGAAAACTTCTTTCACTGATGGGAAGCTACACTATCCCCGGGTGACATAGGCTATAGTATATTTTTAAAAACATTAGAGATCCTTACTAAATCTTTAATAATGTAACTCAAGATGTAAAAAATTACCTAAAATATACTTTACATCGCGTGCGCTGCGAAAACTATGATGCTAAAACGATGATATATTAAAATAATTTTTATTTTTTATTTTTATTTTACTGGGGAAACAAACAGTATTTTCAAATATTTACACAATAGTTTATATAAGTGGTACATAGACCAATAAAGTTTCCACTGATACATAAATCATATCGAGCGGTGAGGTTTACAGTTACTAAAAAAAGAAGTTGCAACAAGAAAACATATTAAACTTAACAAAAATGAAAAAAAAAATACAAGATTTAACCAAAGCTTCATTACAAAGCAAAACATTATAAGTTTAATCTACAAAAAATATCTTTTAAATAGGTAAAAGAGTATATAATAATGTACTACGACTTTGCAGAACACTTCACTATTTACAACTATCGGAACCCGCCACTTCGAATAATTGCTAAGATAAGACATAACTCTGCTATCGGTGGTAAAAAAATGGAAGGAAATGTTTTTGAATTATAATAATCAGTATGTTTTGAATGTGAATGAATTACGAACCCATACTCACCATAGGACTGGTCAACTTTAAGGTGGATCAATGATTTCGAGATACCAGATAAGATGGAAAATGAGGACATTCGCCAAAGAAAATAAAGTCACTGACATCACGCGTAGAATTAACACGATGAAGTTGATTCGGGTTGGATATATCTCCAGGCGTATGCGTAGTCTAGGAACCCTAAACTTTATAGAGTGGGGTTCGCGTTTAGCAAAACGTACATTAGGACGCCTTGCGGTAATATGGACTAGATGCGGGCTGCTCAAGATCAAGATTGGCATTCTATAAGAGCCTGTCGTGGATAGCCATTAACTGGGAAAAAAATAGAAAAGGCATACTTATGGCATAGAGATTCTGATACAGATTTTTTTCTATTCGAAAGATTTTGCGAGGTTTGATTGTTTTCTAATCTCAATGTATAATGTATTTGTATTAACCTTACCGTCATTATCAATCACATTTTTCAGGTGTTTTCAATTCAATTTCAATATTCTATAAAAGTATCACGTTCTATTTCTTTGTTAACTATGTCACGCTAAAAACTCTCGAGTAACCTAAATTTAAATTGGAAGTTATATTCAAATAAAAATTCAATAAGAAGAATCCTATAGAACAGGTATTTTTAAAATAGATATATTTTTCAATTCTAAATGTATTTCCAAAAAAGTAATCAATTTTTCTTCTCCATTCGCTTGGTTTGACATACACCGTGACGTTTAAATAATGTCAGCACAAGCTTCCGCAAACGGGTTAACCACCAGCTGTGACGTGGTTGCGTTTGACATCTTACTGAATGTGCTCATCTTTGCTCAAATGAGCTAGAAAATTGATATAAGCTCAATATTTTTAAGTATCTATTTAAAATTATGAAAATTTGCATGTTACTCGTAAGAACATGCTAAAAACTTGATTGTTAATGTTAAAAGAAGCTGACCTAATCTTTGAAATCGCTAGCTTATCTAATGTCCAAATAAACAGGTTTTACATTATTTACATACCTCTTTTAGAATGTATTACCATATATTTTAAAATAAAGTATCACGCAATATACCAAGATCCCAGAGCGTTCTGACATAACTTATTTTCACATGGATGAAACCTTCACGACTTAGTAGCGTCTAGTATACTTTTAAATACCTGCCTACTTGTGAAGCTTGCCCTGTGACACCTGGGCAGGTACCAGGTGAGAAAGGTAACTAAAAATATGCGTTATCTTACTTAAATTTGTATGGCTGATTTTTATATATATTTTGTAGAATATTATTCTAAACTAGAATTATAAAGTGTCAGACACTTTTCATGGACCAGAGCTTTTGTCAGAAGCTTTAAAGCTCGACAAAAAATTAATGAACTTTACTTATTTTTTCATGTCTGACTTTTAAATATGTTATTCAAGTAACTATTACAAAGTTATATTTCATCGGTCAGACAAATTCGAGTGACCAAACATCCCCTAAACACAAAAATATATACACACCTGAAGTACCTACAGAATATAAAATAATAAAAATATTCGTAAAGTAAAGCACCTACTGATATGTGCATTGTGTAAATATAGCGGAAACAATAGTAGATTAGAGAATAGGAAGTTAAAATTTAGCTTAAAATGAACACCTATGTTACTATTACTATAAAACTATATTCCTACCAACATATTCCCTCAATGCTATTAAATAACTACATGTAAATTAAAAATAAAATTAAAAAATTAAAAAACCTGTGCAAATTCTTATATTTATTTGATACACACAAAGTTAAATTTTCTTTTTGGTCAAAAACCCCCGGCGTCCTTAGAAGACCTTACCAAAATTTCATCAGATAGAATATATAGTTTAGAAATGCATAAAGAACAAACATACAATCTTTTATTTATTAGGGTAAGCGAAGTGAGACCAAACACTATCCCACAACCAGAGCGTTTTGTGGTACACTTTACTGAAAAACAGTCACGCCTATAGATTTATGCTTTAACATAGTAATCTAACTTCACATTTAGATGTGTTATCTGTCAAAAGAATATATATATCTGAAATGGCTGGACCGATTTTGATGATTTGCTAGTATTATAATAAAATTCTAATTTATTCGAATCTGTACATTAAATATTTAAATTAAAAATCTTATTATATTATTCTTTTATCCATTACATAAACAAGTAAATAAATAAATAAATAGTCATTATTATCGATACAGAGGCCAAATATATAGTTTTTAGAATTTTTGTCTGTTTGTCTGTCTGTGACGAGAAAATCACTGGACACGTTATGATGAAATTTGGTATAATCATAGTTGGTTATTCGGGTCAATATATAGGATTCTCGTTACTTCAGGTAAATATCTCAGTTGTCAGAAATATATACTATGAGTTATAACGTATCCAGTCATATATTTAATTTCAATCTAAGAATTTGGTTTCCGGTCTGTAGAATGCGTTTTTAGAACATTTTTTTACATAATAATTGTTGAGTACTGATATGATTTCTCAGAAATAACAAATCCTGCAGTACTGATACCCCCTATGACCATACTCAATTTCATTAATATTTGTCTATTGGTTTTCTTGTGAAATAGTCACAGTCAAACTGACATTTTTTTTAAAGAAAAAAAGATTCAACTTGATAAATATATAGATATACATTTTGCATGGGTTGAATCTTTTTAAATCTTTTTTTTATAAGGGATCTTATTGAAATAAGGATACAAAAATCTTGGATTGAAATTAGTAAGTATTTTCAATACATTTCAATTTTTTACTCTGAGACCCATGCGCATAGTGCTCTCGCGCTCGCACTACCGGTTGAATAATTTTGTGTTTAGGGGATGTTTGGTCACTCGAATTTGTCTGACCGATGAAATATAACTTTGTAATAGTTACTTGAATAACATATTTAAAAGTCAGACATGAAAAAATAAGTAAAGTTCATTAATTTTTTGTCGAGCTTTAAAGCGTCTGACAAAAGCTCTGGTCCATGAAAAGTGTCTGACACTTTATAATTCTAGTTTAGAATAATATTCTACAATATATATATAAAAATAAGCCATACAAATTTAAGTAAGATAACTCATATTTTTAGTTACCTTTCTCACCTGGTACCTGCCCAGGTGTCACAGGGCAAGCTTCACAAGTAGGCAGGTATTTAAAAGTATACTAGACGCTACTAAGTCGTGAAGGTTTCATCCATGTGAAAATAAGTTATGTCAGAACGCTCTGGGATCTTAATCTACAATATCTGTATGTTCGTGATAAACTATATAATATTTCACATGTTTAAATACGTATAGTATTTACACTGTGACCATATATTATTAGTCATTTACAAAGTATTTTGGGCACTCTAAATATTATACCTTACCTTTTCTTAAATTATTTTACCATTATAAAAAATGTACATAAGCTATAAAATAAATAATTTTTAAAAGCAAAAAAAAGTAGGCCATACATTAAATTAGCCTCTTCGCGCTGGTTGCTTTATATTCATGTAAAAAGTTGTCGTAATAATCTTTGTAACATATTCTTTTCAGCCATCGTACGTCGTACCTCAGAGTGTAATATTGTAACATTTACGACATTTCGCAAGTTTTGAAGGTCAAAGCGAGATTATAATTCCTTTCGTGTTACTTCTCAGAATTTTATTCCATCCGACATAATATGAACTATCATGATAAGCTCTTTACATAATTGGTATTTATATCATGCATATTTATTTATATGTCCTGTAATTTTTTATTACAACAAAAAGTTAAATAAAAGAAGAAGCAGAAGTGTTATCAATACATGCATAGTACTCGTAGTTTATTATTGTAATACGATTATCAGAGTTCAAATTAAACCTATTATTAAAAACATTCCACTTATAATTATTGTTACAAATAAATGAAATTGACGCACTTTAAGCAACCGTTAAATTCGCCCCACCATACACATTGAATTCTCATTAAACTCGATCAAATACTCGTATTGAAAGCTCTACTATTCGAATGGAAAGAGAAGAAATGAATGCATCGATATTGGAATACAGGCCTGTTGAGTTTTTTTATACGTAGCTGTTTTTACGATGACTTGAATAAAGAAAGAAATATATAAAAATGTTTGTTCTGTACAGATGGTACAATATTTGGGGAGTCTAAATGGTCGTGACGGGTGGGTTCTTCTACGGTATTGTTGTTGAAAATAAATAAAAATATAACTTTGTAAAGTTATCAATTTATTATGTCCGTTAATTCTTTAAACGTTCGATTAAATAATGTTAACGTATTTATTTATCATAATGTTATTTAATTTTAGCCTTAAAATAATGATGAAAATTTTAATTATTGAAAGACCTTTTGGACGGAAAAGGTACACAAGAATACTATTTTCTATAGTCCTAATTGAACATAGCGGTAGTAGGTCGCATTTATGCATAAAGAAACATAAATAATGCACTCAAAACGTTCATTAGGTTTTCGTCATTTGCTCTACTGTCGTGTGCGATAGCCGAGTCATGCTTATTATTAAAAAAAATATACTTTTGTAATGTATGTTACTTAACTAATAATAAGTTTAATTTTTGGTGGGAAAGTGTTTAAATAGATTATTATATTATACTAGCAATTCCCGCGGCTACGCCCGCGTTCTAATCACTATTAAAAAATAGGAATTGGTAGAACGTTGAAAATTCTTCAGAATTTAAAAAAATGATAAATAATAATACCGTATTTGTGTAAATAGCTTTCCAATTACCGCTTTATAAGAAGAGATAGACATATGCCATCGCGGACCTCGTATATAGGTATAACATACACAATCCCACTATACATCATTTTGTTGTATCTCAAAGAGTTTAGACAGAGTTTTCATTAAAAGCTTCCACACGGCTTATTTTTTTGCGACATTTTAGCCAATGTATACAAAATAAATTAAAATACTTGTATAAAACAACCTTATATTAAAACCTTCCTCAAGAACCGGTGATGAAAATCGGTGCAGTAGTTTTTGAGTTTAGCGCGAACACACAGACAGACAGACATACAGACAGAGGCGGCGGAGAAATTTGTTTTATAATATGTATAGATTTAATGCTTATTACTTAGTGATAAAATTAAAAGCCATAGTAAGTTAATAAGATCTATTTGTAGACCGCTTACTGAATGAAAAGTGATTTTTGATAGTAATAATATGTAACAAACATATGTATTACGAATGAGTTGCCTAATGAAATTTGGTAATTTATTTAAATAATTTTATTTTTGCGTTTCATTCATTCACGACGTTATATCACAGTGGATCCGCAAGGGACACCTAGTAAGTACTAAGTAGTATCTAATAGATCATAATATTTTTCATTAGATTTTAGGCAGAATTCAGAAAGGTGAAAAACAAACTTCATATCCCAACAAATATGTTAAAGACAAAAACTTTACGACACAAGCGTTAATCCAATTTTTTACTCAAATTTATGTTTTTTCGACCTTGCTTCCTTTTGATTCTACATCTAAGATATATACAGAAGCTTTATACATAAACGTAACTTTATTCAAAGTTAGCAAGTCTAAGAGTATTATTATAATTAATTACAGCAGATGACATATTAGATTATCAGAATATTTTAATTGAGTTCGAAAGTTAAAATTTGCTATATATTTTTATACGAGTACAAATGGTAAGGCTAAATAATTTATATTCATTTTTACTTAAAACATCTCTGTTCCTAGAAAAAAGGATATAGATCAACAAAGTTATCCTTTATGTTTTTTTTTCTCCTCAAATGACATTTATTTTATTACATAAATCTTTTTACGATTTACCTTTTAGCGATCTCGTTTTACTTAAAATACCGCTTTCGTTAAAGGCATTGTCATTTATTTCCATTTTTATTCGGTTTCAGACTGAATAATTAAAAATTCTTTAACTGTCTTTTGTTTTTGGATAGAACAATTTTAGTTGACTTCATCATCGTTAATTTAAATCGTAAAAGAATATGTTACATTTTATAGGGAAAAAGAAGTTTAATGGAAATTAAATGCCAGTAAAAGCTTTTTGAATAATATAATGATAAAGAAATTCTAACAAAATCGTTCAATGATGAAAGAACCTTTCCTTTAAAGACTTTCCTCGAAAACTAACGAATATAGGCAAAAAGTATGACGAATTTTAAGACCTTAGATTTAAAGAACGTTCAATATTTCAGTTGAACGCAAGAAACTTTAAAGGTTTTACAATTTTCTTTTGAAGCACTCTTAGTTTCTATGAATCCATTTTGATATTTTATTACTACTTAACGAATCTTTTATAAAATTATAAATATTTTCATTTGCAAAATACGATATTTCAAATACAATATATTACTTTATAATATTTTTTTTGTAAAAAAATATTATTTCTTAATATTCTAGTTTTGAAAACTACAAAGTGTGATCTGTTTAGAAAAAATTTTTACTATTATTTATCCTAATTTCACCAGATTGTAAATCATCGTATCGTACTGTACTAGATACAATAATTATACGAGTAAGTAGTTGAAAATCTATCAGATATAGTCTATATTAATTAATTCTTTGGAAACTATATAATCAAGTTTTCCATCAGTAAATACAGCTTCATTTTAATAGCATGCAAACAACAATAGTCTGAATGAATTGCATTGAATTATCGAAAGTGTTTCTTAAACAATTCAGTTTAATTAATCACTTCATCGCTGCAATTTCGTTTCATTCAGAGTTTCAATTCTATCCTAATGGTTTGTATTGTTTCGTATCGACTATTTTAAACTAAATCTAATAGCAAATTAAACTTGTTTTTAACTGCAAACCACCCGCGTCGCTGGGCTAAAATAAATTTTTGGTTTTATATTTTTCTAATGAAATAAGAGTAGTCTAAGTTACTCCTTATAACATTAGCTATCTGCGATTGAACATCCCATCAAAACTGATTCAGCTTTTCAGAGATGATTATTTAAAGCTAATTTAGGAATAAAAGGCAGTTAAGGCCAAAAATTTGTTAAGACCAAATATTTTATTTGAACTCAAATTTTTATTGTTTAAAATATATGCATATCATAATTCAAAATAAGTTTTATCCTAACAATACTCATCAAACTGTTCCACTATGTTCTGTAGGAAAGGTAACGTACAATGTATAAGATTATGCCTCAAGGTAAAATCTTATTAAAATGTATGAAGTTGGCAGAAGAAAAATAAGTTGCAAAATCTTCGCATTGGGTTTGTCGCTCTTGTAAGAATACATGTGTATAAAGAAACTAAATGCAGAACATTTATAACTTCACTTTTATCTATTTAACATTGTAGACTTTATACTTTAACAAAGGCAATGTATTTCATAACTACTGACAGATCCTCGCTCCGCTCGGGCTTGTGCCTAGATACATTTTAACGTTTAGTTTACATTTCTAAGACAAGTAAACTGTTCCGGGCGAACATAACCCAAAGATCTATAGATTGCGGCCACAGCGACAAACACTGCGCAGTGACAAGCTATAAACTAATTAGAAGGCTCAGATATTGACCCTCTATTCCTTTTACTTTCAAATTTTGATAACACATCCATTCAACACGACCGGTGAGAGTTCAGACGCAGGACCGACGGCTTTCGGTGCTCTCCGAGGTACTGTACGCGGGTGAACCATTGTCAACTTTCCAACTCCGGACTATCATTGATTCTTTCTTAACAGTGCTCTACTCAAAATGCACTTAGAAGGACAGGTGTACCTGCATAAAAACAAGTGGTTATGTGGGTATTGGCCAGTACTAGCCGTGAAAGCCCAACGGAACCTCTCGTATGGCCGATTGTAGTGTGTTTGTAGGGTTGTTCCAATAGTCCACTACGCTATAAGTAAAGTGGCAGCCCGTTTATGCTTTTTGTAAAAATTCTTTAAATATTTGGAACCTGTATATACTGATATATTTAAAGTAGTAGGCAAAAAACAAACATCAAACTGTTATGGATTTATATGCATTTGAACAAACATTGTAATAAATCTAGTGGCTGTTCGCCTTTCTATTGCAATTCTAGGAATACTCTAATATATATTGTATTAAATAGCTAACCATCGAATAAATTTGCAAAAGATTTCAGATAAAAATACTTTGAAAGGCGGAATGTGATTTCGATAGCCCTTGATAACGAAGATCGCTTTTGAAGTAAAAGAAGATGACTACAATATGCCAGAACAAAGGTTGTATGACCCCTAAAAAGCCCTTATAGAAAAAAGGTATGTATGAATTTAAACTAAAGGTATGTTTTCATATATCTAGACAAAAATCGTGCTTATTAGAATTTTAGGGAAATAATTTGGTTGTGTTTACATTTATTGAGCTGCATAAGTGAACTGCAAATAAATTTTCGACAAATGACTACTTTTTTAAGATAAAAAATAAACATTCAGTTAAAAATCAGTGAATGAAAGGGATACTAACGTGCATTTTACATGGAAAATATATTTTAGTTTATAAAATTATAGGTAAGTACTTGTTATTTAATTATAGGTACACGCTTCTCTGCTTATGTAATCTTTAGGACTTTATGCTAGCTAAATTCGTTACGCAGGATCTGAGTCTAATTTCTAGTACATCGACATAACCAAAAAACTAATAATATTATTTATTACATATACTTTCAAGAAAACATTAGACCTTTTAATTCGTTTTTCAAACATGAAGTACCTACATAAGAGTACTTATAGTTTTAAATTATGTGATATTCTACCATGATAAAATAAAAATAATTGCATAATAATTCATTTTACTATACCTAATACTTAAATAAATAATTACGTTTATTAGACTTGATTTCATGTCTTTATAAAACTTTTTTTACGGGTTTAGGTTCACAGGCAAACCAGATCTACCCACTAAAACCCAAGCACCCATCATCCGTCTTTGATGAGGCGTCGCAGGATCGCGTACGCATTCAACCACGACGCCTTTACGGCCCGGCAGGTCTGGCAGCAGACCAACAGCCAAGGGGTTGCTCCAAAGTTCACTCTACTATCAGAGAAGTACCAAGAACACCCCGATGACACACTTCTCCTTCTCGCGCGTACTCCTTACGCGTTTCTTGGCTTCACGCCCAGATAGATTGCCGGACGCTACTGAGCCCCCCACCACGACAAGGTGAACGAACATTAGAGTCAGGATAATGCGTCAATAACACAGAACTTATATTATATTATTTACATATTTTATACAAAATATCGTTAAGTTTGTATCTAAGGCCCAAAATTAATTTTCAAGTTTCAACGTTTGATATTAACAGAATTTCCATATAAACTTTCTACTCCTTCTCTTGGGAAATCGTACAGCCATTGTGGAGTTTGGCGTATACAAACAATGTATTTACGTCTTTATTATACATCTATAAAGACGATAAAAATAATAAGAAGCAAATAAAACTGACCATGAGTTTTTATTTACTACACCTTATTAGATATTTTGATCCAGCTTACATTAACAGATATACTTTAGATAAATGCAATTTGATTGAATAACAATATGCGTAAAATTCAATGAACAATAAAATACACTTGGTTTTTATGAACATTAGTAGTTTTACTATCGTCTATGTTATCCACTTTTCCTTTTATAATTAACGTTACCTACAAAGTATAAAGTTCTGTGGACTTTTATAGGTTGCTTTGCTCAGCATCATAAGCTTCTTATAAACTGTCCCATTACATGTACATGTAGTTAATAACACTTCGTCTTAGTTATGAGAGCTCTTTTTTTTACACAAAGATCATGCTACTGCTTCATTATTTCAATAAAGGATATTTTTCTTGAATTTTATGTGTAACATTTTGTGTATTAAAAAAGTTAAGGAAACTAATTTTAACTATATACTTTCAAAGTATTTCTTAGTTACTTACATAGTATTTCTATAACCTTGGGCTTTTTGCTGCTTTTCACTGTTTCCTATTGAACACTTTCTAATAAATATGCTTCACATTATTCATCTTTTGGATATAAAACCTGAATAACCGTTTTGCTCATAATACCTTTCATAAATGATAACAAATAACAAAATTATAAAGAGTTTCTGGCGAAATTTGTATTCATAGGGTAATTTGATTTACAGCAAAGAGGTCATTAGCAAACATTTGTCATTTCCAAACTCAGTTTGACATTTATCACTGTACGGTTGATGAGCAGATGTCGGAAAGAACAATCAAATGTGATAGACATTACTTGGATTTCCTAATTTTAAAACTTTAATTAATGAATTAATTAAAGAAGATTAATATTTTTAACTAAATGTGAAAACTAGCATTAACAATTTGATACCAATCTTTGGTCATTTTAAACGTATTTAATATTTATTTAGGCAATACTTTAATAAATAATATATTACGCTGCTACTATACACACTATAATATTATAAAACATAACAAGTATATTTTACAAAGAAATATTAAGAACGGCATAAAATCATAAATAAAAGAAAATATTTACCATAGTAAATCTATTGTAATGATTTAAATAGAACCGTCTAGCAATAAATCTTGTTATCTCATATGTCTTGAATACCACAGATCTACGAATGCGCAAAGTACAATTGGAATGAATATAGGTCTTTTTACGTACCGCTCTTCAATATATTATACATAAATCACGCCTAAACCCACCCCGGTCAATAGTAGAGCGTTAGAAACACCTGCGGCTACCGTGGTATATCGTGCGTGGCCTTTTTATTTGCGAAGCTTTTACATTTTGCTGACATACTTAACCCTAGGTTAACGCTGATTTGTCTGAATTTATTTACTGCACAAAGATTATTATTTTTTGATTAAGTGCTCAATTATGTGACAATTTTATTATTATCATTTAATTTTACTACAATATTATGCTTATCTTCAAAGCTGGTCCTTACTGATTATAATTAATTTGATTTTAATAGTAATAAATACTGTAAAATTTGTTATTGAAAAAAGATTATATAATTAATTTAATTATTAAATTTAAAGAAGTTACCGGATGAGATGATTATAATTAATTTGATTTTAATAGTAATAAATACTGTAAAATTTGTTATTGAAAAAAGATTATATAATTAATTTAATTAGTAAATTTAAAGAAGTTACCGGATGAGATAGCGACAATGCACTAGTATAAAATATTATAATTATTAATTATATATATTGTTATACATAAAAATAAAATTCAAGATATCTTAAAAAGAGTATTATGAGTGATCAAAGCCTAAATTTAATACATCCGCTAAAAGTTACCTTTGTTACAAAGAATTTGTAAATTTTAAAAAAAACACATGTATTGTTGGACAGAATAAGCAAAAGATAAAGTATCATTATCACCTACTTATAATATTATAATATGTATATATAATAGTCATACATACTCCTATCATCAAAGTACATCCTCATTCATACTTCGTTCATACAATCGGTGAACTTAATTAAGCACTTAAAATATGTATAAAAAATATATTTTCTCATAAAAGATTTCTTTAGGCCTCAGCATATCTCATTATAAGGGAGGTAATATACTAGAATATTTATGAATAGAAAAACGCAATATTATACTTATAGAATATACACCTGGAAGAGCTTCATCTCGTTTGTCACTTAATTAATCCTCATACATCGTCTCACTAATATTACCGCAAAGTATTGTTTATTTATTTATTTGCAATAAAAACTAATATACCTTCCAGGTAATACTTGGTTTTTCTGTGAAAATAACGTGTGCTTTCTGGTAGTTATAGATGGACTGAAAAGAAAACCTGATGAAAAATATCACTAATCCCAAAGTCGGGCTACCTGTGAGATTCGTAGAATCGTAAACCATAGCACTAGAATGTGCTAGTTGAATGCGAAATTGATCCTGCGGGCCGCGGCGCCCCATTAAGATAAGCAAAAGATTGGGTTACACTAGCTAATCTTCCCTTTCCAGCCGGTGAGTCAGCATATGTCACACGTAAGTATGAAGATTTCCCAACTTTAAAGATCTAGAGAATTTAGTGTGTAGTACAACAACGCTCTTTTAAAAGGGTTTTGTCTTCTCTGTTTCTTAGTTATATAAAAGCATGCTAACAAAAATATATGAAGAAAACGAGCACAGGTAGTTAGATAGCTTGGGCCTGTAGAGCGAATTTTCGAGGAGGTGTACAAAACCAAAGTTTGAAAGACCTCGTGAGATTCTTAAAATTCAAGTTTTATTATGTTTAAAGAACGTGAGCCCCAGGACGTGTAGATCTTCCAACGAACGTTTATTCAGAGAGTAATGACATTGTAAGACGAGTTAGGTAGAGATTAATGCGACAGGTATTCTATATATTCTATTTTCCCTCTGACTACCACAAAAGGCCAAAACTTGAGTACAACAAAGATAAGTTACTATGATCAACTACAATATACTAGTGCTATCTTGTAAACAGATAGCTTTTCCTTGTTGCGATCGTGTTTTACATCTACTACGAAATACTCGTAGTTGCAGATACTGGATGCGTGAATAAACATTGATATTTTAAACAATATTTTTTAATCATATTAATTTAAAAAACTATAAGTTTTCATACTTTGGTAGCTTACAACATGATGACGTTTCATTATTATTGATACAGAGACCAAATCTATAGCTTAGAATTTTTATCTTTCTGTTTGTTTGTCTGTCTGTCTGTAAAAGCATCAAGAAAAAACAACTACTACTTAGATACTTTTTATTGTACGGAAATATCGTAACCGTGAGAAATCCATACTTACAGTCAATGCACGTTGCATATGCATAGGGACAAACCCGATTGGATGTTTTAAATAAAAAGTTATACAATCGTTATTTAGCATTTGAGGACAACGACCAACATATATTATAAACAAATTTAACAAATGAAAAAGACTACTATATATTTATACTTTTTATACACTTTCTTCAAATATAGCGGTAATTTAACAGCTTGTTATTATATTGCAGAGATTAACACGAGGACATTTAATAAGGCAATAGAATGAAAACAAGCTCAGTCGCGCTAACTGTTATCCGCAACAAGAACGTGTTAAATGTCGGCACTAATGAGCGTCTTTAATGTTCTACGCTTTGTTTATTCAGTGCTTAGCAATATGTGTCCACGTCTTAGAGTAGTTAAGAATTATTTACATGGCTCTTATCTGTTCCTTTCATTTAAGACAACTCAAGCAATAAAATGTTAACAAGATGGTTTTTGTTATTGGACCATTGAATATTTTTATTTCGTGTACTTTATTTATTTATTTTTTATTAATATTAACTTGCTAGAAGCAAGTTTGTCGAATAAGTAACCGATTTCACTAAAATATAGTATCAGAATATATTTACATAATATGTAAATACATTATACAGGTGTAGTATCGTAGAACTTTATTGTTTAGTGTAGTCCTGACTCCTGACAATTCTCTATGACAATTGTTAAATGTAATTTTTTTTATATTCCTAATTTTAGCGCGATTCATAAAAGAAGAAGGTTAACACAGTGTATAGTATGTATTTTAGCACTAATTAATTATTTGACGAATAAAAGCTGATCAATAGTTTGCTGTCAAGTAAAGTATTTTTAATATATTTTACCTACATAAATATATTTTTCATGTAAGTAGGTAAACATGTAAAAAAACTCAAAAATCTCATATTCTAGGAATTACGACACTTATAACCAGGATTATAACAACAGGAACCATTAACAACCAACCTTATCAAGACATAAACGTCACATAAAATGTTTGATTGAAATAAAGTTTTCTGTGTAAAATTATAACTTTTGACGAATCAAAAAGCACGCATCTCTTGTAATTCATTCTAAGCTCTCATAATCATCCTATTAGTAAAATTTGGTAAGACTCTAGAAATAAAATGCGAAAAAATATCAATTAAAGCTTTAAATACTTTTTTATTCATCAACATGCAATTTCCATATAACTCTGAGTCACTACCTAATAGTACGTTCTTTTTTTTATATTTCCACGCTTTACCATAACTTATTCAAGTAAGAGAGCCTTTTTGCGCTACTTCCTCTATATATATTATGGTTTCCATGAAACCCTACTTAATGTAATTAATTAATGATTAAACGTACTTTACGGCTAAAATTATCTACAATTATCCTACTCGAAACACATGCTATAATTACATACTAGTAAATTATAATTAAACTGCCTCGGTGGTGTAGTAGCAAGCATGTACGGCACACATGTACACATCGAGAGGTCCTGGGTTCGAGTCCCGGGTCGGGCCAAGTTTAGTTATTGAGTTTTTCTGTTTAGTAAGCCTCAATAACAGCCCGGAATTGGGAAGTTAAGCGGTGTTTCATCTCCGTGCCTCAGAGAGCACATAAAGCCGTCAGTCCTGTACTTTATTCACTCCTCACTGATCGTGTCGAGCAGTCGTCCAACCGGAGTATGAGAGTGACAGAAATAGAGAGTGCACTCGTGTCTGCGCGTACACTTGTGCACTGTAATATCTCCTGCGTAGTTAGCTAGTCTTAATGAGATTGGCCGCCATTGCCGGAATAGACCATAAAAGACTTGCTTTTTATTAAACAAAAAAGTATTGTTATAATTTTCCCATATAATAAATAAAAATTTAAATAAATATAATTTATTATACGCATATAATATGCTGCTCTATAAATAATATAATTTCGGTTTTCTATCAAAAAAATCATAATACCACCAAAGCATGTATAAATCACTCTTTTAAAAGATCATTAATAAACAAATATAATGTAGTTAATTTTATAAAACGTCATTTTATATAAAAATTTCAATAGTTGCCAACGTAAAATATTTTTCAAATAAAAAAGTAACATTTGTGTAATGTTTTATTACTTTCGGTTAATTCCGTTTGTTGATTGTTTTCCTTAAACCCTTTTCAGCTTGAAACAGACCCTGTGTAAGGACTGGTGCGATCGTAATCATAAAACCAGTTCCACAGATGTTGCATTAATCTCTCTAAATAAAACCTTAACAAAGAAGCAATAAATAACACTGTAAACACAATATAAAAATATTTTTATGAAATCCACTACAACAAAATCAGCTTAAAAGCTTTTAGTGAGTTCACATACGTATTGTTGTAAATATTTACTTACTAGGTATTTTGTTAAATATCTGTACCTCTCCATGAAACTAGATGGTATTGTATAAAAACATATTATAAAAAAAGAAAGAAGACAAAACACAAAAATATATTATATTAATGTGGCATTAAAACATAGTAAGAATTCCGTAAGATAAAAATAAATTACATCTAGGTATAACCTAGCAAATTTTATAATTTCTTCGAATTTGCATGGGTCAAAAGTTAATTACTTAAACATTTTGCTATTTTGAAATTATTACACAGTTTCAATTATATTCTATAATATATAAGTTAAATAAGCATTTAACAACTTTTTAATTACATATTTCAATAGACCCTATTCAATTTGGAAATGCAAACGTAATTATAGCGTAAAAAACTTTTCTTACCTGCTTGCTAACAGTACACAAAAGAAGATTTATCTCGTAGAAAATTTTCAGTCAAACTCTATGACCTAAAAAATATCATGTCTTTTCATTTCAATTCGTCATTTGACCTATCTTATCTATGCTCGTTGCAAATATAAGACTATATTGTAGTCATTAAATTGGACGCACATACTGAGACTTCTGAAATTATTATTATTAAAATAAATAATAAACAAATTCTCAAGAAAGTATTAGAAATATAAAACATGGATGATCTTCTCTACATTCTCTATCGAGAGAAATGAAATAGCTTCCAGTCGTAAAATTTCTTCTAGCAAACGTATACAAGCACTTATACAAAGGCGGATAAACAAAAGCTTTCTGTTCGAATATATAACATTCGTAAAACATCAAAAATATGTAAAATTCCGCAGTGGAAGCAATATTTTAAGGAGTAAAATGCGATTTCAGTGACCTCTGAAAGCTAAAATTGCTTTTGAAGTACAATGAAATGACAACGTTATGCCGAGACAAAGGATCCTTTGCGGACTTAGAATAAAATGTGTATAAAATCTTACAGATAAAACGTTTCGTGGGTATTTGATAAAGAACGAAATTCAAAGTTTAGTAACAAGCTAACGTAAATACTTTAAAAATTAATATCCACGAAACAGGAAAATGGTAAACATTTTTAATATAGGCCTTATCGATGGGCCTCATTATGGAAGTCAAACTTTAATCTTCCCAATGAACTGATCGTCTATCTTTCCTTATTACTTTCCGCACTTTTGATAAGAAAAAGTAAAATAGAGTAAGCGAACCTTAAAAAATATATATGCGTAAAATGTTACTTTAAAATTAATTAAAGATTTTACCTACCTATGTATTGTCTAAATATAGCGAAAAATCACTCACTCACTCATCGCGAAATATTAAAAACCGCTGGACGCACCAAGATGAAATTTGACAGGAAGGTAGTTTAAAGAGTGTACACGTCTGGTAAGAACTTTTAAGCTGAGGATTTTGTGACAGGGCCGGATTCAGGAGGTCTTAGGGCTCTCACAAATTTGAATACAGCTTCGCTCAAAAAAAATAAAACGTACCTAGATACGAACCCGAGCGAAGCTAGGGTGAGTCGCTCGTGTCCTATAAATATAAGCCATTTAGCAACTCATCATAATATTTCAAACAAAAAAAACAAATACAGCCCACACGTATGAAGTTTTACATAATATATGAAGTACTATCCCTTTTCTATTATTTGACTGCAAATTGTCTAGCGTTTTATATGAAACGTCTACCTTTTGACTTCTAGCAACCTTAAGCAAAAAGTTCTAATACAGGGTTATATGTAAATATTTTTTAAAGTAAGTATATAAATTATAAATGAAACTATCTTTTCAGATTTTGTTGCGGATTTATTTTGTCTCTCTCGTGACCATGATCGCTGTAAAGCATTCGAAACGTCGGGAACCAAAAATCAAAACAAATCCGTGACAAAATCAGAAAAGATAGTTTCATTAATAATGTCGAATTTTCGCGTAAACCTAACAAAATATTAAGTATTTAAAACTAAAAAGTACTCTTGAAATATTTGTTTTCATATTCTTAAAATTTTAATTAAGTCTAGTAATTTAAAATTTTACATAGACATTTGCAATATTATTAAAGTAATCTATTATAATAATAATTTAACTTATAAAGTGAAATGTCAATGTAGGAATTAAGATTTATAGGGAGAAAATTTTCATGGAAAATCGACTTGAGCTTGACTTGATTTATATTAGATATCGTATAAAAGATATATTTTCAACTGAACCAAAAGTGAAAAACGTAAATGCTATAATCCTTTCGGACCGTAAAGTACTAATAAGAACATATAACATAACTGCTTATAAAATTATCGGATATTTCTTAAAATATTTTAAACTGAATCTTACGCAAGAGCATAAATATTTTAAGACTCTTGTCTAAAGTAGGGCAGTGAAAAAGATTATCTAAAGTAACGTACTTAGAATAAAAGCAGAATGTTTTAATTTTTATAGTGATGTTTATACATCTATATAAATAAAAATGAATGATGGTAAGCGCATAACTCAAGAATGGCTGGACCACTTCGACTAATTTATTTTTTTGTATTTTGCGGGTCTACGGAATGTTTTAATACTAAAAAAAATCATAGTTTCTAAGAAACCTACTACTAAAACAACCAAGGAGGTTACCTAGAGACGAACCCGAGCGAAGCGAGGGTGAGTCGCTAGTATATTGATATAATAAAGCCTCTGCGATAAAAATTGAGTTTTAATCTCGCTAGAGTCTATTTAATATACGTCAATTTTGATACAAACAATAACTATGTACTATAAATATGTAACGTTTTAAGATTTCTCAGAAATAAAATATTTTCTTGTCTTTTTTTCATTTCTAACATTTATGTATTACATGTATATATTACTTCCTCTTGAACCTCTGTGAACCGCCTTGAGATCCGTTGCTCTAAGCATACGAGTACAGACGGACACGGCGGACTTTAATTGTCTTTTTAAAACTAGTTGGTTCCCTCACACATGTAGATTTCCCCTCAATTTTTCCTTTCATCTTAAGAGAAGAGAAAATATTGTATAACTATGTAGTTCGCGTTCAGTCTACTATATTCACTAATAGAAGGAGACTAATTATTATAGCAACGTTGAATTTTGACTAGAAATATTTAAGAAGCTGTTATTTTAATCTTAAACTCTTAATAAAGATTATTTAAATCTTAAGTCCCTTATAACAATCAATTAATTTCAGTGAACAAATGAAAAATATACTTTTAAAATAATATTTAACATAATATTATTATATGAAACTTTCTTTAAAATAGAAAACTATAATTCAAGTGTAGAAAATGTAATATACAAATCGCTACAAGATTGTGCATGATGTATAGTCTAGTATCGTTTCTTTAATAACTTCCTTACATTCAAGTAAATCTCGTCCCAACGAGACCGAGTCACGTCCCACGATGCCTTACTCTATCTGTATAGACTTGCAATATATCTGTTATTTTAAAAGATCTCAACTACTGTATAAATTGAATTTCCAGATAAGATGTTATTTTAATGTTATTTTGTTCGTATATAAGACACGTAGGTACTAAGTTCACAATATATTATTTAGTAAAAGCCAAGTGTTTATTACTTCTTTATGTAGAAACGACTAGGTTTGGATTAAATTTAGTATACAGATATATTATGATCTGCAGTAACCATTTGGCTTTTATTAGTTTTTTTAGTTTTTACATAGCACCATCTTAATGGTATGCTACGAGATTTGTGTTATGAATACCAGATAGTTGATACTCTACACATAAGTAAATAACGTTAAATATATACATATGAGTATAAGCACCATTGACTAGTGTAGAAAAATTTCTGCCCAACACACAAATTAATCCTCCCACCGGAACTCGAACCCACGACCGCTGGTATAGCAGACTGAGCCGAACGTGTCGTCAATGTGTGCCTTTTGCCTATGCCTGATTTACTTACATATTTTCAAATAGCATGTTTAATTAATATTCCGACAAGTTAATTAATATTCCGACAAGAAACAATACACCAGTGCTAACTCAATAAATAGACCCTTTTAAACAAAAAATAACAAAGTTCAGCTATAAATTGGGTAAGAATAACATATTCGTATATATTTCTGAGATATAGGGCCAAGCACAAAAGGCTATTTCAAATTCATGTATGCTTTCTGTTCAAAACCTTTCTATACTTCATACTACTTTCATATTGTTTTATACTTAATTGATTACATTCAAGAAAGTAAAATTATCTAACGCTATAATCGGTAAGCATCAAAGTAGAAATTTATTGAAGTATACTTCTTCGCGAGATTAACTTTAATCATATTGATGTTCACTAACCGTAACTACAAAGGACAAAACATCGGTTTATAGTTTAAGACTGTAACTCGTAACAAGTTGACAAGAATATTCATTATCTTGAAACTTAGGTTAGAAATTGACTTGGGACGGAGCTGTTTTGCTGTTTTCAGCTAAATTGTGTAGAAACGCGTGGATTTAGTTTGTCATACACTTCGACAAGTTATATTGTACATAAATTGCATGGCTTTACGTAGCGTGAAACTATTTGTATCACTTTATCTCTATAGGGATATATATTTTCAGTTTGATGAATTCTTTTTAAATTCTGCCACTTTAAGAGTAATTTTACCTTAACTTGTTCCTAACTTATAAACTATACGAAATAATGTTATGGAAGTTGGTGAGAATAAAACATATCGTTTATTTTTTCGTCCTTACCATCGTTTTGTATAAATTGTCATACATAGAAATATTTGCTACGGTGATGATATAGGCCTAAAGCTACAATTATGCAACGGTATACGACGTTCGCAAGCACTATTCGTATAGGTATAAAGCTTTGATGAAGTCATTAATTGATATTTATGTCATACTAGCGACTCACCCTCGACGTACCCCCTTTTAGTGTACAATTTTTACAAACTTTAATTGTCTTACTTATTTATATCTAATCAAAAGGCCAAATAATAAGTTTCAAGCTTCTACCTTTAAAAATGACGTAATTTCCATACAAACAGTCATCCCCTACTTCAACCTCTTACAGCCTTTTTTTCGACTTTAAAAGTATCCTATGTCCGTAACCTGGCTCTAAGCTACCTCCCCACCAATTTTCAGCTAAATCGGTACAGTCGTTGTTGAGTTATAAATAGTATAATATACAAATATATATATTCGTATTTAATACTATTGTACGATCATCTGTATTTAGAAGGATTTTATCTACAAATTTTTAGACATACGTTAAAATTTTGAAAAGACTTAGGTACACTTACTAAGCAATGTCTACGTAGCCTCATGAAAATTCATACTCTTAGTTCAGACACTAAAACATAAACTTAACAAGGGTCAGTGGCATGTAAAGTAATACATTTGGTTAAGTGTACATTTATTTTAAACCGAACTCTAAAGGGGGTCTCTCCTAAAGTAAATAATAATAATTTAACAGTTTTATAAATGTAATTCCAGTTATACATTATATACAAGCCATTTTTGGTTTTTGTATTTATTAATATAATGTTAAATTCAAACTTTTCATACAATGATCCCCGATAATGAACCGATAAAAAATATGAGATATAATAATCATAACTCACTGTTTAATGTATAAAAGTTAAGAATAACGAAGTTTCTGAAACAGTAATATGTGCCCACTTAATTAAAATAAAAATAAAACACACTTTAATGATATTATAACTCTAACTCATTAATTATAGAAAAATAATTAGGTCATGCTGTCCGATCTTGGTTATACAAGCTTCGCCAATTAATGATTAAAACAGCTTAATTAAAAACCCACTATAATTATAATGATGAACAGTAATTGCTGAATAGACTTAAATATAAGTAAAGCTTTCATTTTTACCGAATCTCCAGAATTTTCGTTTGATATAAAATTAGCCGGTGTCTTAGAATAATAAAAGGGCGTCTTTAATAATAATTAATGCTATAAAAAGCCACTCAGTCGATGTTCTTTGAGAGTCGTCTTTTTAAATCGCAAACAAAATAAATATTTACCTTCGTCGCATTTCATTTCTTTTTCATTGTTTCGTTTGTATCAATAAGCGTTCATTCAAACATTAAAGTAGAAATGAAAAGTTGTTTTTGGTAAAATGATGTACTATCATAAGTTAAATTATTGATACGAGTATATTGTTATAAGTAAGTTCGACATGAGAAACATATACTATAAGCGCTATATTAATTAATAAATACAAATCTAAGATTAGGTTTTAAAGGATTATTTTACTATAAATAAAAGAAAATTCCTCTACTAAAATAACGATTAAAGTGTTAGGTGATTAAATAAAAATAAATTATTGAATAAATTATAGAATATTGATCTATTTAGAAGACAAGCTGTTCTGTACCTACAGAACAGCTTGTCTTCTAAATAGATCATTTTAATGTCCACATATATACATTTAATTATTACGTTACACACACGAGAGCTATAAATTATAGCTCTCTGTACCACTAATAAAGTTTAAACTTTTTCTTCATTATCAATATTAATAATGGTAAAAAACGTAATTTTGTGTAATTGAAACGAGAAAGTATATATTTCTATTTCAAAACATACACTACAATATATTATGATAACTTGTAAGTTTTGAGTTAATCAAGATGCACAGGCTGCGCTAAAGTATTGAACTAACTCAGTCGTATTGAAGTCTTGAAATAGGTATGTCTTTTGCCAGTCTACGAGAAACAACACAGCTATAACTTGATAAACAACAAAGTGTCTTGAAGTTAAGGCGGTGTACTTAACTTTGTATTGACTTACATATTATTATTAATGTTACACTTAGTAATACTTATACATTACTTAAATGTATATTTATAGTACATACAGTAATTGAAAATGATAATTTTTTTAGTTATAGTTAGTTATATATAGGTATGTGTTATTTTCTAAATAGCTAGAATTTTCAGCATCAAGAATAGAACAGGTGGTGTTGGACAGTTTTATGTACTCTAGAGAGTGCAGCATCACATAAATTTGTACTTTGATAGGAATTGCTTGAAAATGCTTATATTTGATACTATTTTTCAAAATGCTATTGTTCATGTTGGGTCTCATTTGTTAAAATTTTTACTATTATATTTATTAAGATTGTTTACTGTTCATTATTATATATTATATATAAGGTGTAAAGGTATCCATACTTGCGAATAAGAATCCACTAATATTTAACAAATCTAATGCATATCTTAAGGGAAATAGATCTAAATAAAATATAAATAATATAATAAAGTGAAAATATGTATATAGCAAAAATTCGAAATTTCGTTTTAACCTTACAATTTTTCAGCTCTTTACGTAATTAATATCCTCTTTTATTTTTGCGAACATTTTGCCTACTGAATGTACAAGCGGTGCGCGCGCCTCGTACTCGTCACTGCATGCATATTTATGGCGTTATGCAAACTGTGACTGTGCCGTTGGATTAAATAAAAATATTTCGGAGCTTTGTCAGTTTTAGAACGTAGAATCATTTGAATAATTTTTAAATGTCAACTTTTACTTTTATTTACACTACGACTAACGAATACAAAATAAAATCAAACGTAGTGCTTGTCTTTCTGCAATGAATAAGAGAACGCAGATTAAAAGCGTTACCCTTTTGCTCGTTACTCGCAAAAACATTACCCTTTTGCTCGTTACGCGCGAAAGCTCTTTAGAGAGCTATCAGCTATTGCCATAACGTCTTCTTATCGCAACTATAAAACAAGTATTTACAAGCAAGACTCTTCATTTATAAAGAAAGCGTTGTATTTTGTACGGAAATATTTTTTTACTCTGACATACGTAATTGTATATGAAATCAAATATGTTTAGAATTTTTTATTACTTTTTTTTTTGAATGCTGCGTTTTATTAAGCTTTCAAGTGTTGATTATTATTATTATTATTATTATGTACACTATATGAAGGCTACAGATATATTAGTAACTTAATCTCTATGTAACTGGTATTGCCTTATGGTAAATTAGCTACTCACTACTGAACAATATTATGTAATCGTCTATTCGTTTTTACTTATTATATATAATGAACTTAAAAGGTACCCTAGTTATCCGGATTAACATAGGATACTTTTTACCGTGGGATTATATCTCATGTCCAAAACTTGCATACTAATCGTTAAGAAGTACCTATTTCATAAAAAAATGGTACTCACGAGTTTTTTTAAGTTAAAATAATATTGGAATAGTACAGAATAAAAATGTTCTAAATAGAATAGCAACAAGAAAGTTTAACTATTATTTACGGTGCATCGTAACATTTGCCTTTGCCTTAACAATAAGTTATCGACGCATAGTAATACTGTTACTCCGTTAATATATAACCCTAAGTTGCATGTTTTAGAGCAAACTTTATGAGAATTTAAAAATTTTTTATCTATAAACGTAATATAAGATTAATGTTAACAATGTTGTAAGTTAATAAAACTTCGTACAACTTTCATATTTTTTTATATTTAAAAACTTTTATTGAGATGTTCTGTCCACTGAAATTTTTACAAGTAAAATTTTTCTCTTATAAAACTCTTTCATTCTGAATTGAATATTGTTGTTTAAATTTTTTGAATGTTTTACAGATAAAGTTGTCAAGTATTATGTTAAAATGCGCGTTTCCGGAAGATATTTTTAACTTTGTTTTACCCTTATCATATTTCCTTCATACTTTGTAGTATAAGAAGATAACCATCCACATTTAGAGTTAAATAACGTTTTTAATTGAATTTTATTTGAATTTTAATTGATTAATAAAAATTTAAAATGACGTACTTACGTAATAAAATATTTAATTTATATGTTATTAATGTATTTTTAAAACAATTCTCGTAATTATTACAAACGTTAAACAAAATTATTTATTTAGAGTCGTCCTATTTATTTATACTACACGAAAGCAACAATAATCCTCTGATTTATCAAGTCCTTTGCCCATGTATCTCGACACGTGAGATCTCTGTTCAGGAATACGTTACATATGTTGACAAGGCTTATGCGTATTTATGCCTCTCAACTTTATATTTAACGCGAAATCACGTCAGTTGCTTCATATATGAGCCTTTGATAGTAGATCAAGTAAGATACTGACGGCATATTATGTTATAATCCTTTGAAAATTTATTATAGAACTGAAATTACACTAGAATCTAAGTATATTTTATATAGCGGTGAAGTATAAGAGATTATAATAAATTTAAAGATCAGAATCAAAATTTATCTTCATATATAGACATAATACTCGTATAATACATAGGTATTTAAAAAGTGTTTTTATTTTTTCTACCACAAATGTTATACACAGTGAAGTGAAAATTAAAAATTAACAAATAAAAAAATAAAACATGTGAGTTAATCACGTAGTAGGAATGAACTAATAGCCGACGTAACTTCATTTTTAACCACTATACGACAGTACGTTTTTTCTTAAAATATATTAAAAGTGCAGATTACCTCGTTTATTTGCAGGACATCCTTGTAAAATTGCAATTGTATTTTTAGCCATCTAGTCACTTAGTAGACGCACTTAGTAAAATGTATAGTAAATGTACTAACAAACAAAATTAAGTTTTAGGTAGATTTGTAAATCTACCTAAAATTGGGTTATTGGATCTTAATAACCCATTTATTGAGATCAAATTGACAGTGTTATTGCTATTTCTTCCTACCAAGATACAACTAGACAAAATATGTGATATTTCTAAAACGAATGTCTAAAAATATTTGGTCACCGTATCAAGGTACGAGTACCTGTTATAAAAAATAAATTCGGGTTAGTTAGACTAACTCAAGTATTTTCTGAACTTGAGATATCTATTCTTCTTTTTCCTCTTTGATTTCTGTCGCTAGTTGAGATATAAATGTTATAAGTTTTTAAAATTCTACCCTTATTCACTTATTTTATATAAACAAAATAATTTAATTATACTGTGAGAAAAAAAAATCGTTTCGAAAGTTAATTTTTGTACCTCAGTCACACAATTTTTGTACACTCAAGAGTAGATTGTTAGAAGAATGAAAAAAAAAACAAAATAAATCCGCGACATAATCCATAAAGATGGTTTCATTTATAATGTCGAATATTCATGTACACCTAAAAAAGTATAATTATCAAAAGTTTGTTGGTAATATTGTCTTTCGAAAGGTTTTTAAATGCGTACTCCTATGACACGAGTACAGCTTAAAAGTACATCAAACAAAGTGAAAAATTTCATAAAATAAATAATACGGTGCAAATGGCTGTAAAATTTAATAAATCTCGACTGCATCCAAACATTTACATTTAATAAGCCGCCTGTCTGCGCAGTTTAAAGAAAATATTTTTTCCTTGAAAAACTCACTTATTTTCTTCAAACAAATGTCACGTTTATGAATAAAAGAACGATTTGTTGTAACAAATGTATTCTGTAGTATGCAATGAAAAAATGTCTTATGACTATGGAGATGGAGAAAATCATGAAAAAAATGTTGTCTTCATATTAAAGTTAAATCTTATTTTTGTGATCTTATTATTTGTATATGTTATAGTTAAAACCCGTTCTCTGTTATAACGCGTTTTACCTCAGTCAAACTAGTTTAGAAGAAACGCCTTAGTAAAAACTAGAATTGATTAGAAGATTGGAACAAAAATGTAAATGTCGATAAATTTTATAGTGGGTATGGTGGGTAAATACTTATAACCAGTTGCTTTTTATGAAAATTATTTTCATTAGGTATAAAGGTTCTTAAAAGTAAATTTGTCTTTGTTACATCATCAACTTGCAAGAATTTTTCTCGGGACTTGTTGAATTTTGATCTGAAGAAACACAATAAATTAGCTAATATAAATATCTAAAAAAAAAATAAGTGATTACATAAAAAGTAACTGAGATTTTAAGTATATATTTACTAAAAAAATTGTCATAAAAATTGAATACCATATTTTTTTCCAATTTTCTAATCAATTCTAGTTTTTACTAAGGCGTTTCGTCTAAACTAGTTTTGATTAGTTAAAACGCGTTGTAACTGAGAACGGGTTTTAACTGTAACATAAACATTATAAAGAGAGCTCGCTTAACTCACTTGTTAAGTAAAATATTAAGAAATAAATTATGAAATCTATGCTTTTTTTAGCTTAAAATATTATATAACTTACTTATTTAAACTATAAACAAAAGTGATTTGCCCATTTAACACCAATATGTACTAGCTAATTAGAACTTAAAAATTAGAATCTTTTATATATTATATAAGAACATTATACTAGGCATATACTGATGAGACAAAATATATCGTAACAAAAACTCAATAACACCTAGCTGTATAATATACAAATCGAAAGCCGCGTCTGTATTTTGAGTAGTGTCAAAAATGATATTTGCATTTCCCTACTGAATTGTAAGGCGATATAAACCAACGCTACGGTAAATTTTATTAAAATATTTTTTATTATCTTATCCCTGTACCTGCTAGAAGGTATTTCATAAGATACATAATAAAATATACTCAAAAGTTGCTAAATATTGATGGACGATTATGCGTAGTTTTAATAAAATTTGCATTTTAGTACTTTAAGCAATCAATTAATTTGCATATTCATACTATACATTTTAACTTTGAAGTCGGATTAACGCAGCCACGCAAACTACTTCATAAAACTTTCAACGTATGTACATCTATTGTTCCTGCATTTAGTGCATACCAGTTGACTGGTAGTTAAGCTTCTTCTCTCTGAGCTTTAAGCTCTAACATATGAATGAAAAGCTTGTGTCAGGCACAGTGTTACTGTAAGTAAATATTCAATATTTCATTTGAATAACGAAGCTTCATTCTGGTGAAGGTGTAATTTTTCCATATATTTTACTACTTTATTTAAAACCGCTTTAGGTACAGACGTCTGTGAAAAATCTAACGACTTTCTACAAGTTTGAATAAAAATTATTATAATTATTAGTTATTAGTACAGGTTCTCTGAAACGGCTGGACCGATTTTTACAGTACTTTTACTGGTAGATAGGTAATTATGTAAAGAGTAACTGAGGCCACTTTTTAACCGACTTCAAAAAAGGAGGAGGTTATATTTTAGAAATTTTATTTATTTTAACTAGCGGAACCCGTGGCTTCGCTGACGTTAAACCTAGCGAAGCGAGGGTGAGTCGCTAGTATTTACTACTTATAGCATATGAACCACAAAAGTAATTCATTGGAACTCAACAACTCTAAAGCTTCAATTGTTTAGGCGGACAGCTGTTTACTCCCGCAGTGCCAGAACTGACAACGGAGTTGGAATCTAACCACTAGTTACACCATCTTATTTAAACTTACAAAACGTATTTGAAACGAACATATCTTTACTCAGTACTACTGCAGCATGATGACTGTAAAGTTGAGATCTCATGAGTTGTTACAAAATTTTTAATTAAAGCCCACAAAATTTAAAAACAGCATATTTTTTTAAAATTCAAGTTGAAGTGAAAGTTGGAGTTTATCATTTTATTTTAATGTCACTAAAATATTACAATATGAAATTAGTAAAATTTAATTTAACTAAACACTAGTAACTATGGGATAATTTTATTATTAAATTTTACATCTATATAAATAAGCCTTTATTTCTTTATCAACTTTTTTATCATTATTAGAAGAGCTGTAAAAAATAATGAGTTTCAAATAAAAAGATATTTGTCTAGAGGTCGTTTCTAAAATAATTACACTTTATTTAAAGTAAGATCAAAACTCTCCTAATAAAGATAGTTTCACGAATCTAGAGATACTTGGCTTACGTCCAATTAAATCAGATCGCGCTTAAATCTTTTTGAAACACTTTTATCCCTGGCACTAAATGAGTGCTACTTAATTAACATTTTACGAATAATGAGTATATTTTGCTACTATATCTCCTTTCTCATCTTGCTAGCTAGTGGCACAGATAACATAATACTATACTAGTACTGGTGATAATGATTTAAAAAAAATCTTATGTTCCAGTTAGCAAATTACTTACAACTACTTAGAAAAACAACACTTAAATTAATATTAATTTACTTTATAATTGTATTAATCGACGTAAACTTTTTGTATGATTATTAATTGAACTTCTCCTATAGTTGTGTAGTTTTTCACACTTTCTTTCTCTTTATTTTTACAATATAATTTACAATTGCAGCAGAGAATATTTGATACCATTGTATGGAAAATCTGGAACACGTATTTTATTCTGAGGCGTAGCCACCGAGGCGCTCCCTATTTGCTGGCACGCAATGTTTAGTGAAATCAGTACGGTAAGGTTTCAGTGACAGCTAGCGTCCTGAAATGTTAACAAAAACTATTCCTGGTAGTTTTTATTTATTACAAGCAGCACATTTAGTTCCACACGCCTTCAAATAATCGGGGAAAACCTTTTAGATATTATGTATTAGTAACAATTTGTTCATTATTACGATTATCAAATACTTTGAAAATCCTTGTTTAACTTTGCTCGATTATAAAAAGAAGCAAAAAATATTTCTTTCGAATTCTATGTCGCAAATATTGCTATAAAATACCTTCTTCCTAAATTTTAAATTAATAGAGCAAGCATAAGTCTGACTCCACTGACAGAAATCTCAACCCCCTAAAGTAAGAAAAAAATAGACTAAATAATGGATTTACTTCCATTAAACACTTGTATAAAATCATAGCAATTGCAAATAATAGGCACCTCAGGGAGAAATAATACGTAAAGTAAAGGACTAAACATTAAATAATTATAATTTTAAAGTCAACATTTTACTCTTAAACCGAAACAAGTTCGAAGACAGAAAATCATATAAACATGATGCTTTTGTGATTTTCAATCTGACTCCTTATCTTACTGACTTCTAACTATCGAAAGCTTCAGTGATAATATATGTTCTTCTTCGTCGTATAATTATGAAAATCGAATCTGCATTTCTAAAGATGTCACATCTCAAATTTACAAATGTTTATATTACTTACTATAAATATGTAAATGTAGAGATTCAAAGGTAAAGTCCAAAGTAAAAGCTACGTACTAAGGGTATATAATATTACCTTTACCTAAAAATAAGTTTTAGGGACTTAAAAGCTATCTCATTAAAATGAGAGCCTTTAATTTCTTCATTTGAATTTCGTGTTATAATAGTATTTGATCGGAGATATTCAAACGAGGGACCGTGTAAAATTACTTATATAATTTATAATAATTTAATACAAGTAACAGCTGTATATTTCAAATTAAATTATTTTACTGTCCCGTCCTATTCATAATTTACAATTTGTCTATCTAATCTATCTATTGGGATAGCTAGGTTTTTTTCATTTAAAACTATTTTTTAATTTTGTCCATTGGTTGAACACTGGTACTAATGAAAAGAGAAAAAGTCTGGTGTTATAAACGGCCTTAACACTTATTACGCTTAAACACTAA